>BPLR01011972.1:0-396128 GCA_021605095.1 Caerostris extrusa | reverse complement strand
TACGTATTTATTATTTTAAAAAAATCAACAAAATAGATGAATTGTGGAGCTAATGCCAGATTTGCAAGCCGTTGATCCAAATAGATATTTAAAAACAGAAAAGGAAATTTTTACTTCAGGAAGAGAAACAAAGAAAAAATTGCCAAAAAAGACCTTCCAGCCTAGAACTAACATTTTCGTATTGAAGCTTCAGTGAAGTAGCAAAACAATGTCCATTTTTGTATGATGGGGAAGATTACAGAATTTTTGTCACTAATCAGTGGACTGAACGGACCAACCAAAAGAAAAACAAGCAAGAGAAATATAAACAGCATCTTTTCGAGTTGGGTTTAAATCCCGGAATGTCAGGGAAACTTTCTCCATCAGTGGCTCAAAATTAACTCCTAACAAGTTGCTTAAACATGATTCTGATATAGTTTTGTTACATACTCCAGCTACTAAAATTCAGAAAAAAATGCCTCCTAACTCTGCTGGTAAATATGTTGGGGAGCAGAAAAATAGTAATATTTTGAAATCTGTTCAATTAAAAAAACAAGTACTGAAGCCACAGAAAAGAAATCAACCTGCATCAACTCCAATGAAATCATCTCCAAATGGTACAACCTATAATGATTTTGCACAGGAATTGGACCAGACTAAAAGACAATGTTTACGAAGTTCTGTTTTAGCAACGTGTAAACCTGGTGGAAGCAGAACGACACAGTGCCATCAAAACAAGAAGAAAAATTTAAGAAAGGCTCTAAGAAAATCTAGAAAAAATTTCGACTTTAACTTTAAATAGCTCTGATGAAGAAAATAATCTTGTTTTATAAATATAACTAATTTAAAAATATAAACCTGCTGACTAAAAAAAAAGTTCAGCTTTAATCTAATTTAAAAATTTCATTAGCAACTTATTCTACTATTAAGAATTTCATAATTGAAAAACTTGTACTGGATACTTCTTTTAATGTTATTTTCGACTGTTGTTACTCTTCCTTTTCCCTTAAACATATTTTGCACTCACAGTAGTGTTTGTATATATTTTAACTGTATTGGTAATTTTTATCAACTTTTAAGCTTTTATTGGTATTTTTTTTCTTTCACATATAATTTTCTCTAATATGTGAAAAAAAGTTTTCAATTATATACCTTTAAAGCATTCTTAATAAAATGAATTGTTTGTCTTTATTCTAAAATATTTTTTTTTTGTAAATTGGAATTTGATTTTAATCACAATAAATTTTTATGAGATTATCAAATTACATATTACAAAGCTGTTTATTATATTTCCTTCAAAAACGTTGTTTTAAAAATAATTTTTTTAAATCATTGTTTTATGTCATAGTTAATAATACAAGGCAGGGGTGGGATATAATTTGTTTAAAAATATTTTTAGTACTTAAATAAAAAGTAATTATGGTGCATCCATTAAAAATATTTTTTGTATATATTTATTACTTGGTATAAATATTACATAAATTTGTATTTTAAACAAATTCTTAGATCTATTTGCTTTTTGTTATGTATAACAGATATTTAACATTTATTAATTTTATGAGATTAAGTAACACATTACATTTCTTAATATATATTCCTTAAAAAAAACATTTTTTTTTAATCACTGTATTATAATGTAAGGGACAAAAGTATTTTGTGTTTTCTATATTAAAAATATTTTTGTATTTATTAATGTGCAAGTTAATATTCTGTATATATTTTAAGCCTTATTATTATTATTATAAAATCAGTCTAAAATAAATGATTTCCTTTTATTATGTTTATCTGTTATTATTAAAAATTTTGAATGTTCTCATTTACTAAATATATATATATATATTTATGTGACTATGAAATCTCTACTTTGGTAATGCAAACTTTTACAAGGCAATACTCACTACTAAAATCATTAAATTTCTGTCGCTCACCTTTGTAGAGGTCAACAAGAATAAAAAGAGGAAAATAAAATATACAATTGAGTTTTTATTTTTAATTAATTACATTCTTCCTTAACAATTAGTTAAAATGTATAGTATCCTAGACTATATATGTTGTGTTGTACTAATGTAGTTGGCAGTACATAGTAGGATCCTCATCTAGGGATGTGGCTGGTGGGCTTGCACGCACATAATAATGTTTTCAAACTTAGACATCCCATTTAAGTCCAGTTTTTTGTTTGTTTGTTTAATATTTAGTATTTCAATGAACCAGTGTCAATTTTATTATCATGCCTGAATTTGTTTATTGGGATGACATTTTTCATGGATTAATTTTATTAAATATTCATCGAAATATGGAAGCTGACATAAATGATGTAATGAGATGAGCAAGTGAAAGAAAAAAAGAAGACTAAATTTTAATTTATAATTTGTTTATGTAATTTTTTTTAGAAATGAAATTTTTATTTTTATGCACTTCTTTGTTTTAATGTTTTTTTTTTTTTTTTTCATTTCTAGATGCCTTTGAACCTAATTAATATATTATTTACAGAATAATTAACATATGGAATTTGTATTTCAGATGCCTTTCTATTACTTATAGTTTAGTATGACTTACTGAGTTTTCATAAATGGTTTCGTGATCTTCAAAAAATTTCAGCTGGTGTACTGGTGTTTCTGTTGGAATCTTTGCTTTTCTTCTATGATTCCTGACGTCTGGTAGGTAACTCGTTCTGGTGATTGTGTCTTCATACACTAGAACTCAAAGAAGTAAGACGAAATAATTATGAAAAGGAGCAGAGAAAGAAAACAACGCGTCTGTTTCACTAGTTCTTAAGATAAAGAAAATTGAAATTCAAACTGTAATCGGGCTTCCTCCTACGTCATTCAAGAGAAAGGGTCAATAAGCCTCAAGATTCTCACCCGAGAGGAAGATTCATTCGAGATTCTCACCCAGGTGCCAGGTGCTGCCGCTGAGAAACATTTAGCACAGCTCTTTTACATGCTTCTGTTGAGAAACATTTAGTTTACAATTTCTCATCCCGAGAAGAAATATATTTGATGCAGCTCGCATTAGTTGGCTTACAGACTCTCACCGAGAGAGGAAGTATATTTTTGCTAATCCCATGTTTACCTGAGTATCTTTATTTCCGACTTAAAAGTGGAATCCTCCACGAAGTTACACCAATTTTTTTTTTTTTTTTTCAAAACTACTTTATTTATTCTTTCAAATTTATTTCATTGCCTTTCAAAGTGATCCCCTCCGGATACAATACACTTATGCCAACGTTTTTTTCAATCTCCAATGCATGCTAAAAAGTCATCGGTAGGGATGGCCTTTAAAGCCCGCGGCGATTCACGTTGAATCTTTAATCGACTCAAAACGGTGCCCCCGGAGTGGGAATATCTAGAAGTCACACGGTGTGGATACGGTGGTTGTGGAACGATATGTAATTGTAAATCGCCGGTTTGCAAGCACCCATTCTTTAATTTTTGGACATAGCTTCATCGGTTGAGGTTGATGGGCGACCATAGGGCTCTTCATCTTCAACGCGTTCTCTGCCTTCTTTGAACTTTTTATACTGCTTCGAAACATTTCTTTCCGATATAGCAACGCTCACCGAATGCCTTTTGCAGCATTCTATACATTTCCGCAAACAAAATTTAATTCAAGTAATTCAGACATTTCAAAAATTGCCGGAATCAGTTTTAGCGTCTCACAAAGCCAAACGCTAACGAATATTTTGACGTGAAATTTCACACAGACGTCAAGAACAGTGCCAGCAACCTAAAAGGAAATTCCATAAGCCCCGGGAATTTTAAAATGAAAATTGGTCTTACTTTTTGGACACAGTAGTATGTGTTTTTAAATGTGTTAAATATAGCACATTTGTGCATGTGTAAATAAAGTTGTTTTCTTAAACCTGTGTCTCAACCCGAAGATTCACGCGGCAGGCAAGAAAATTTTTCGCCCCGTTCACAGCGAAATGTCAGAAATCGCTTCACACCTAGTGAAGTTCCGCTTCGAGTTGAAAGTTGGTCAACTCGAAGCGGTGGATTTCAAAGTGGTTTCAGGCGAACGCGGTGAGGCTAGTGATTGGTCAACGCCTCGGTGGGAACGAGCCTTTACAATCCATATGCACAACACTACAATCTGGCGCCTAACGTAGGGCCGCCCGTACTTGTACACTACAAAACATTGTAAAAGGGAAATAATAATAATTTGCTTACAGAAGGCATGGCAACATTACATGTTGTTCCTTTCGCTAGCAGTAAAATACTTTCATCATCATCATCAGTGGCGCAACAGCCCTGTGTGGGCCAAGGCCGTCTACCTACTGGTAGATTTCGAAACCAGAGATTTTTTACCGGGTAGGGTTGTCAGCTCTACAGTCATATGAGACCGGTACCTACGACTTAAAGTGGATTACGAACCGCTACAAACATTCATGGCACCGCCGGGACTCGAACCCGAACCTGTGGTATCGAGCGCTAGCCAATCAGGAACAGCAAAATACTTTCCCACTGGTATATATGTATTTATTTTTTTGAAAACTTATGATATAGCGCTGCAAGAAAAAGATTTCTACGCAAAATCAACTATAATTTTTTTTTTTTTTTTCTCTATTTAATCAATTAAGTAGGATGCTGTTTAAAAAAAAAATCATCCAAACATTATTCACGTTGTGTTTTTTTTTTTTTTTTTTTCTTTTCCTTCTTTGAAACTAATTTTGCTTGTATATTTCTAGCTGTATTAAATGACAGGAATATTGAAGGTTCTGATATCGACCTATTAAAAAAATGCATAATTTTTATTTCGCTTGTTCATTATTATTTAAAATAAAATAAATGTTTTCTGAATTAAACTAGTGTTACTTTCAGTTAAATTATCAAGACAACCAATATCAAATCTTTTTTTTCTTCCATGATCATTTATTTGTGTAAAACTAAGCTAGTTCTGCCGTTTTAGAATTTATGTAAAAATAATGGTAGTAACGGCGGAAAACACCAAAGAAAACATTAAAAATAGAAGTAATAGACGTAAATCTAGTAATTGATTGACCACTGGCTGGTACTAGCCCCGCCCCACCAATGATATTACATGATTATGCAGGTGCCCTCTCTTCAGTTCAGAGGCGGCCAACCAAAATGATCTTGTGGGCCACTTTGGAAATGCATCCTAACTCCGCGGGCGCATATGAAATTATATATCCCATATTAGATTTAGACCCACTAACAAGTGAGCTGAAAAGTTCGTAGGCGAACACATAGATGCGCTACTAGTATTAAATCCATATGATTTTTAGTTAGCCCTAACCTTCAAAAGACACGTGTATAAATTTGACAGCTGTTGCACTATTAGTATGTGAGTTATAGCATTTTTAGTGAAGCAACTTTTGTTAGTTTGAAAAAAATGGATAAAAAAGGAATTTCGTGTGTTAATAAAACATTACTTTTTGACGAAAAAAAAAATACTATTGAAGCCAAGGCTTGGCTTGATAAACATTATTCGGACTTTGCACCAGGAAAATAAACCGTAGAGAAGTGGTTTGCTAAATTTAAACGAGGCGAAATGAGCACCGAGGACGATGCACGCAGTGGATGCGCCAAAGAGACTGTAAACCTACGAAAACATCAAAAAAAGTCCACAAAATAATTTCTGATAACCGTAAAGTGAAGTTGATTGAGATAGTTGAGACCCTAAAGATATCAAAGGAACGTGTTGGACATATCGTGAATGAATATTTGGATATGCGAAAGCTCTCTTCAAAGGGGGGTGCCGCGCGAGCTCACAATCGACCCAAAACAACAACGAATTGATGATTCTAAGCAGGGTTTGGAGCTGTTCAATCGTAATAAACTCGAATTTTTCGTCGATATGTGACAATTAATGAAACATGGCTCCATCATTTCACACCGGAGTCCAATCGACAATCAGCCGAGTGGACTGCACGTGATGAACACTAAAAATGATATAACTCACATACTAATAGTGCTACAGCTGTCAAGTTTATACACGTGTCTTTTGAAGGTTAGGGCTAATTAAAAATCATATGAATTTAATACTAGTAGAGCCATCTATGTGTCAGCCTACGAACTTTTCAGCTCACTTGTTATACATGGTGGTTTTTTTTTGGGGGGAGTGAAAAATTGAAACATAATGAATTATTATTATTGTGTTTACTATTATTCTTACATGTAAACATAGATAATGTACACATGATACATAATAATAATGATACTAAACGCACATTGTAAAGAAATGTGTAACCCAAAAAAATGAAATATAAAAATATATAACTACAAACAAAAAAAAAAAAAATGAAATCATTACAAAATATTTATTTTACTAGTGCGATATTTTTTTTTTCCACTCATCATGATTTCGCAGAATATAATTTAATTATTCTGCGAACTCATATCTATAAACTCATCAATAAAACAGGCAGTATCTGTCCTATATTCTCAAGAATATTATTTTAAAAATCAAAGTTAATTTTTTCATCATTTCGACAGTTCATTTTTAGATATATGGATGCACACATAATGTATTTTTTAATACATTGGTTTTGGCTGCTTCGGCAATTATAAAATAACTATATTTTGTAAAAGTGTGATAATCTCACGGGCAGGAAAAATATTCAAGGCGGGCTGATGGGTTGGCCACATAGGTACATACATATAGGGCAAACATAGGTACCGGTGTAATAGGCGTAGGGCTGATAACTCTACGCCGTAAAAACAAAAAACATCTCATGTCTCGAAATCTTCCAGTAAGCAGACGTTCTTGGCCCACCATGGGGATGTAGCACCACTGATGATGATGGTGGTGTAAATTAGATATAGTATGGAATGGTAAGGCGATTTCTACGTCTAAAAAGAATTTGTTCAATTAAAAAGTCTGTATTTGCGCACAAAAAAAAAAAAAATTGTAAAAAAAAAACAAATAAATATATATATATTATCATTTGGAACATGATATTGTCTTGAATAAAGGTCCGTGGCGTCTCCAAACAAGTGAAACTATAAAATAAAAACTAAATAATAGCGTAAGTTATTATTCAAAACAGGTTAAGCCCCTCGTGCAACACACGAAACTCTTTATTACCAAAACTTTTATTTAAAATAAACTCTGGTTTTCACGTGCTTTCATTCATGTGTGCTTTAAACCCATCATGAAATATGTTTCTAAACGTAACAATAGTCCATAATGGCCGGGTTTCTAGCATTCTGGCGCTCTGCGCCACAGGTTTCGGTTTCGAATCCGGCGGTGCCATGGATGCTTGTAGCGGTTTGGAATCCACTTTAAACCTTAGGCCCCGGTGTAAGAGTAACCGCGACTCGACGCCACGGAGGCAAATCGAACTTCTACCTACAGGGGTTCCATCGAAACAAAAGCTGCCCCCTTCAACCATCAGGCCACACGGGTTCGTGGATGTTGTTTAGATGTCTACCAAGTGGGATAAGAAACAACAACAACAAATATAACGATTGACCCATATAAAATCACGAGCTCTGTAGTTCATTTTGAATTGTCTGGATTCCAAAATATAAGCAGATTGTTGTTTCAATATCCGCAAAATAGGGTCTAAGAATTTATTTATGTTTATAAAAAGTTAATTTGACATCACTTCTCTGCCTAAATCTGGTAGCGCTTCTTGTAGTTTTTCAACAATGACTTCTTCATAAAGTTCTAGAGTCCTTAAATTCTGTTATATTCCTGTCACTATTGAATTTGATAGTTCTTGTAGGGATTCTGTACTTTAGGTTCTGATTTCGCCGTTTCTTTTTCGTGCCAAATGTAATTGCCAAAACCGTAGTAATTTGTAACCGCAGTGGCTTAGGTTGAGGTGAGACGTAGAACTGTTAAATTAGATGTTCCAAGATGCGCGCACATCATGAGTTCGCAAAAAAAAAAAAAAATTTACTATTCCGAAAACTCATAAATAAAACACACGAAATCTGTCCTATATCCGCAAGAATATTATTTTAAAATCAAAGTTAATTTTTTTCGCATCATTTCGACAGCTCATTTTTGAATATAGGGATGCACACCTAATGTATTTTTAATACTTTGGTTTTCACTACTTAGGCCATTATAAAATAAATATATTTTGTAAAAATGCAATAAATCTCACGGCCTGGAAAAATATTCAAGACGATTCGCGGGTTGGCCACATCTGGCTCAAACCGTAGTATTTTGTAATCACAGCAGCCTTGTTTTGCTTAGGACGAGACTTGGCGAAGCCCCGCATTGGAAAAAATCTCCAAATAAACAAGCGGAACCCTAAAATGCAGAATTCCGTGCTTTGTAGTATTCTGAGCAATTGCATATATTTTTGGATTATTTATTGGTATACTCCCGTGTGTATTCACCCAGCCAAATATATTCGCACATGATGAATTGAAATGATTTCAATTTTTTTTTTATTTGGCGTTCAGTTTATTATTCTAACTCGGGCAGATTGAAGTAAAAAAAATATTTACTGACATTTTCGATTATGGCACCTGCATTTCCTTGCGACAAGGCACTTCCGGGAATCTCGCATTAATTAACTGTAGGGTTTTATTCATTCTGAGATCATATGTTTTGGGACATTTACATTCACTTTCATTTCTAACTTCATCACTTTCTCTTTCATTTCTTATTCTTCTTCTTTATTAACTTCAATTCACTTTCATTTCTTATTTATAGTTTAAGAATTTTGTATATATTTTAATTTCTATCCCTGGGAGATTCATAAGTTAATCAAATAATCAGCAATACGTTCAATGTTTACGTAAATTAATTCATTCAAAAATAACTGTGGTAAATTTAACCTCATGAAGTTTTCGTATGCTGGCCACTTTGACCTTTTCAATAGAACATATATATAGTAGATTCAGTATTACTCAGGATGCATGCAGGATACTCAGGAATGCCTGCACATACAGTAAGCAACCTCAATTTTAAACATCCCCGAAGGGAGATATCTTCTCCTTTCTCGAGGTTAACTGGCATTGCAGCCTATAAATTTATCGTACTCATTCCCGGCATAAACACGGAAGTTTTCTGTGTAATTTTTTCTTCTTTTTTTTTTGTGACCTTTATTACTTACTTACCCACTTAAATATACCAAGAAAATCACTGTGACGGCCAATGACGAGAAGACATTGCCTTCAGGGAGGACTTTTAGGTGTGACTGTTCTGCATTTGTGCGCCGTATGAGAGCAGACCATGGAAATTCATGACAGGCAGTCCGACTGTCGATGCGTGACGTTTGACACACGTTACAATCACCACCTAGTCTTCTCCTATCATCATCAATGGTTCAACAGCGCCATGGCGGGACAAGGCCGTCTGCTTTTCTAGACTGGACATGTTTTTCTTTTTACAATTCCTTCTATTAACTCCCTATATATATCTTGTTAAAATTTTCAATCGTTCATAAAATACTTCTTATTCGTCCATTTACGTTCAAATGTATTTTTTTTTTTTTTTTTTGGAACTTGTAGTGGATGACACTGGATGTTAATACAGTTTTTCAAATATGAATTCAGTAATTAAATTTAATTAATTAATTAAAGTTTTTTTTTTTTAGATTTAAGTTGCGTGTATCTACCAACAGATGGCGCCAGATAAACTTAAAAATATGAATGAAAATTATTTATAAAGGACTTATATAGTGAAAAAAATAGGAATTGACTTAAAAATATTTTTTTTTATATTACTTGTTATTGAGTGGGATTGCCAGCCTTACAGTCCAAAATAGACCAGGACCTACGGTTTAAAGTGGATTCCGAACAACTACAAACATTCATGGCACCGCCGGGACTCGAATCCGAAATATGTGGCACCGAGCGCTAGCCATTCAGGTCCCCAAGATAAAATAAAATTTACGTTTATTTAATTACTGTGCAAAAATAACAATTTAGTTTAAATCTTATTTTATTAAAACTGAAAACATAAGATTAACATAACATAACTTAAGATTAAACATACTTGACATTTCTGATTTAAAAAAAATTGTCACTCGAAATTTTTATATTATTATGTATGTATTTCTAGAGATTTATTATTATTATTATTATTGTGTGCAATGGATTAACAAAAAATTATATTTTACAAATATTATTGGTAATCTTAGTTAATACATCGAATAAACTAAATAAACACCTTTTTAAAAAAATAGAAAACAATTAAAAGACTTCAGATTTTTAATGAAATAAATGGCATGAATAATATTTATTCTTTCTATAATGTTTTTTACAATAATAATAAAAAATAACAAAAACAACCACGCTTTTTTCCCCCTCTCCTAATGCATCATGTCAAAAAAATATTCTATGTTTTTTATTTACTACGCTTCTACCATTCTATGTTTATTTACATGCATTAAAAATCGAAATAACGTAAGGAGAGAATAATTCATTGCCAATGCAGTGCGCCTACTTTTTGCCCTAATTTTCGAATCCTCAGTTCATTCGAAGATCCCTAACAAAGACAAAGGGAAGGGGGGGGGAGATAATAAACTGTTTTTATCCAATACTTAAAATATATATTTATTTCAAGTACTATACGATGCTTTAAATCTAGTACTAATCGAAGAAGAACGAAGTATGTCTTGCACTTTCTATCGAATTCGAACGTTCGAAATTGAAAAGAGATCAGAGGGGAATATGCTATTAAGTGCCCAGTCACATGCGTCCGAAAATAACCCAATTTCCATGGCAACATGCCAAATGCGAGACAAATATACGCATGCGCTTGTTTGACGTAAGATTTTTGGTTGGAAAACAGAATTGGCTGTTCATCGCTCTTTTAAAATAGTTCAACCGTTAATCTGCAATAGATTTTCATACAAAGAATTATATTCAAGTTTGATTTTCAATAAATTGTAGTTCCAATATACGTTTAAATATAAAGTGTGAAAATTGGTTTATTTTTTAAAAATGTTTTTTTTATATATAATGTTTTTCAATTATTATAAGTATATGTTATTATAATTAAAATAAGTATATGTTATTATAATTATAAGCATATGTTATTAAGTATTATAATAATATGTTATTAAGTATAAGTAAGTATATTATTATGAGTATAATGTTTTTCAATTATTATTTAAAAATTAATGTTTTGTGAATGTTTCAATTAATAATGTTAATGTTTAATGTTTCAATTAATATTAATGTTTTGATATGTCTTGATAATTAAATTGATTCATACCATAACATGGAAACAGAAATCATTAATCACAAAACCTGGTTAATTTTCAGCAAATTATGTATTAAATTGTAGAAATTTTGGCGTGCTACATAGCAGCCAAAGCTTAGCGATTCAGACTGTTACTGTGTGTTTGATGAAGTAACGTTGAAAAAGCACAAAATCTTTTAGTTATTGACTATTGTAGAATAAGATCTATTAATCAAAATCGAAATTTCATTTAATATTTTACTTTCTTTTTACGAAATCATAAAATTTATTTCTATTCGGAAATAAAAAAAAGCATCTAAATCTTTTCTTGCCATTTCTATGCGTTGCATCTTCAAAAATACAAATTCTAAATTGGATTTCTTTTTTTTTTTTTTTTTCAGCATATATATTTGGAAAGCTTCTCAAAAATAATTTACAAGATTTCATTTTTAAAAAGATTATAAATCAGAACAAAGAAATTCACATTTTTTTTTAGCCAGACTAATACTTTATGTGCCTTCCAAATTCATTCATTATAGGTTGTTGTTCTTGTTTTTTTTTTTTCTAATTTTTAAAAATTTTTACGATTATTTTAAAATTCGAAGTTTCCATAATTATTTCCATGAAATGTGTCCAGTATTAAGTAATAAAAAAAGTGTTTTCTTTATAAATCTTTTGTTGCTATGTCTAATCGTCAGTGTCCTGCAGTGGTGATTTTAGATTTTTTGTTTCGTGATCATTGTTTCGATTTTACTTCTACAAAATCTATTTGACTTTCCGTTTTGAACGGTAGCCTTTGGTACCACAGGCTTTAGGTTCGAATCCTGAAAGTGGCATGGGTGTTTGTGAGTGGTTCGAATCCACGTTAAACTGCAGGTCCCAGTCTAATTAGCCCAAAGTGTGCATAAAATGATCGTAGAACGACCCTGTCCTGTATAATGAGACTCATGAAATTAGCGAATGTCTGTACGACCTTCATAGATCGAAATAACTACAGATTGAATATGAACTATATCAAACTATACCATGAATTGTTTCATCATGATGGGTGGTAGACCACGAGCTGAGAAATATCTACTCCAAAGAGAAGTGAGGAAAAAAAAAAATTAAGAAGAAAATCTTAGCTGGATCAAGTTTGCTAAAAAAAAAAAAAAAAATGTATCAAATATAAGCATCGCCAGAACATCCTATAAACATGTACAAAACCATTCTTAATCCAAAATAATAATAATAATAACATGGCGTGGGATCTTTTTTCCTTAAGATTAGTGGTTTTTTTTTTTTCTTTCGGTATTCTTGAATACTATTATTACTTTTACAAATACAATAAGTAAGTGAAACTTTTCTATTTTTATTTCCTTCGAGTTTTATTGAGTGCCCTACGCCCTGCATATCAATAGAAAAGAGAGTGAATAAACTGTCAAAGCTGTTGTGACTTCTGTTTTAATAAAGAGTAACAGATTGCAGCTAGGGGGAGCCACAATAGCTTCTCTCGAGAAAGGCAGGTGCAGAAATAAAGGAAAAAGTAAAATGCATATTCAAGAAACAGCTGCTGGAATTCATTTTTGAAAAGGAGTCCAATGAAAAATCTTTGCATAGATATTAAAAAGAAGAAAAATTGAAATGAATTGTAAAATGAACCCACATATTTCCAAGTTTGATGTTATCGTGAAAGTTATTCATTTTGAATAAAAGAAGAATAAGGACAGCCCGAAATATAATATGCATATTTTCGTAAATACTGGGAATTGTTTTGAGTTTTTTTGGTGTAAAATAAAACAAAAAAAAATTTAAAAAAAATCAGGACGTTTTGCACCAGTGGTTGCAGCCACTGAAAGTTTTTATATTTAATTCTTTTTCCGTTTCAAAGAAATCTACTTAAGAAGGAAAATAAAGGAACACCAGGACTTCTTCTTTTTGCGAGAACTAAAGATTTATTTAGTAAAAAAGGGGTGTGTGTCCAGAATTTTGAAAAAAAAAAAAAGGTTTAAATGAATTATCTAAAATTAAATCGAAACATTAAAATTTACGTATAAAATTATAAAATCATGGTATTTTTTAAGCATTGAACTTTTACAAACATTGTATAAACAGAACTCTATTCACAAAAAAATTAAAATTAAAGATAATTTGATTCACAAGTGCAGTTCATTCCAAGGGCGGAGATTTTCAGAGTTCTGAGTTCTTGAGTCTACATCGAATCAAATTGCCAGGTCTGCGGCAGACCTTAATTATCCCACGGCGTGATATACGAAATCACAATGGGTTCACTTAGAAAAACACATGGAAACTCTGGCCTATTCAGTCATTTCAAAGAACAAAAAAACACTTCTGATCAACTCGTCGCAGAACTCTCTGTCTTCTCCACCAAAAACCTTTTTTAAGACAATCCGTCAAACAGAGGGATGGGGGAGGAAGAAGTCAGGAGGTCTCACTTTTCATTGAGTAGACATTTCTCAGCTCGGGGTTTATCACCCATCAAGATGGAACAACTCATGGTATATTTCATATTCCATCTGCAGTTGTTTCGACCTGTGAAGGTCGCACAGGCATTCGCTAATTTCTTGTGTCTCATTATACATGACACCGAATATCTGCTATCTGATTTAAGTGGCAGATTGTTCTCATTAGTACAAAAACACTCATTGCATGTAATATAACTACCCACAATGAAGCTCGTCTGCTGTCAAATTTAAGTGATGAATTGTTATTAAATATTTGTCAAATAACATGCATTTCCTCTCTTCTGGAATGAAATACCTAAACTCTTCTTTAGTGAGAAAAATATAGCTACAATCCGAATAGCTCTGGATTTATGAGTAAAACCTGATGGTCTGAAACGCTGATAAGATTATAGATTCTATAATTTTTATTCATAGAAGAAATGAGAGAGATAGTGTCAACGTTCGACGGGTTTGACAAGTTTCAGAATAGAACATCAGCAGCCGTTTTCCAGTGAGCAGGAAAGAGTTTCAAGTGATTTATGTTTACTGAGTCATTTAATGCGATTATTCGAAGAAGGGGGAGAGGGGTGAAGAGAAGGGATTTATTTCATCAGTTTATTTTTCTATTTCTATTTTATTAGCAGCTTAGTTTGGTCCCAGGGCTCCTTTGATGCTAGTGTTTCTAATTAATTCAGCAATATCGGAAGGTCTAGACAGTGGAATTAGGTTATGATAATTTATATAAAGTTCCCCTAATCGAGTTTTTTAAAACCGTTTCTTCAATGTCAGGGGCGAGATATTTTTGTTGTTTCGAAAATGGGATTTAAAGATGCTAGACATCCTGTCTGCTTGATCTGAATTGATGGCTATCAGTAGAAACTGGACCATTTAAAGAAGCGACTTTTAGTATTTTTCTTTTTAAGTAGCTGCAGTTGCATAGATTTATTTTTATTTTAAATATACTCGTGGCCTGAATGGCCGAGTATCTAGTGCTCTGGCGCCACAGGTGTCGTGTTCGAGAGGAGTCCTGGCGGGGCCACTGATGTTTGCAGTGGTTCGGAATTCACTTGCCGTAGGTTCCGGTCTCATACGACAGTTAGAGCGTCACGGAGCCAAGTCATACTTTTACCTACGGGTGTTCTATCACAACAGAAATTGTTTCCTTTCCTATCAACTAGGAGTTGTTCTTTGGACTTTGGTCTTGGATTAATACAGGACCACTGTATTAATCCAAGACTAATTAAATTTAATGACCCACCTTGAGTTTAACAAATAAAATTAACAATTATATATTAGGAAAAAAAAATTTTTTTTCAGTGTTTATAATCTATTACAAATTAGAAGATCAGATCCTTTCTCAGAAATGTATTAGCCTGGATGCAGGACCTTTATCTATTATTTTTCTTTTCTATGATATTTATTGCCGAAAACTTGTTCCATCAAAGTAGATGCGATTACTGATAAATAACGCTTTTAAATGCCAATCTTTTTTTGTATCAGCAGAAACATTTCCAAAAATTAATATTGATAAAGGAAAATTATTTGGCTATCACTTCTGTGTTTTGCTGTAGAATCAAATACCAAAACGCGGATTAATTTCATGCAATAAAATCATTTTATCGCCTTTTAATCGAATTATATTATCTATTTTTTATTATATGTAAAGAAAATAAGTAATATATTTTTTTTTAAATCAATTTTCTACTTTTTTCACACAAAATATTGCAGAAATAATTAATAATTTTCATTAATTTTTAAGTTTATCTGGCGCCATCTATTGGTAGATATATGCAACTTAAATCTAAAAAAAAACCTAAAATGAATTAATTAAATTTAATTGCTGAATTAATATTTGGAAAAATCTGTTAACATCCATTACTCTGAACAAGCGCAAGAGTTCAGGTAATGGGTGAGCTTGCTCATTGAGAAGTTATCTCAATGCGTATCTGACGATTACTTTTGGCTTAAAAACTAATTGTAAATTAAATTTTTAACGAACTGGCGCAGAGGTAAAGATTCGGATCTTTGACCGCGAGGTTGAGGAGTTCAGATCAGAACTCTGTTCCTTTTCTATTCCCTTTTATTGCTACGTTGTGCTTTAAATTCATTCATGACTTTCCGACTAGTAACTAAGTTAGGTTTTTTATTTTTTTATTTATCGTTCGCTTTTACCCCTTTTTTTTTTTTGTAAGGAAAATAAAAGGACTAGACATAAAAATTATAAAAAAAAAAAATAAAAATTATAAAAATTAAAAATCAAAAAAACTATAAAATTAAAAAAAAAAAAATAATCACATGTTCTGTGATTGGTCTTTTTTTTTTTGTGGGGACTTTGTTCTTAATTTTTACCTTTCAGATGCTCCTATTGGCTCCCACAGTTCAGCATGATTTCCAATCAGTGATTAGTAAGCAACGGGTTGGGAGGTTGTTTACGTTTGTAATAGTCTATGGCATCGACAACTGGTCCCTAATTGTACCGAATTTAAAACTTAACTTTTAAATTCTTTTTTTTTTTATCTTACTTCTTTATAAATAGTATTTTTTTCTTTTTTTTTTTTTGAGTACCATACATTAAATTTTAGAAACTTTAATCTTAATATTTTTTACTAACGTTAATTAAGCAGCCAATTAGAATTCTAAACTTATTTATTAATTAAGATGAGGAGGTTGTGGGGTATTTCCCCCTGTTGGTACTCCGTAATCGGTACGCCAGTTGCCAGTATTAACATCCAGTGCCATCCACTACAAGTTCCAAAAAAAATGTATTTGAAAGTGAGTGGATGAATAAAAAGTGTTTTATGAACGATTGAAAATTTGAACAAGATATATATAGGGAGAGTGTGAGTTAATAGAAGGAATTGAAAAAATGCATGTAGTTTGAAAATTTTCGATTGATTTTTTCTGTGTGTGATCTGCAGTCAATTTGCTGTGAGTACATGCGGTCAATTTGCAGGGATGATTTGTGGACCGCTGTCAATTTACAGTGGAGTATCTGCAGCCTATGGTCAATTTAGAGTTAGTACCTATACCACGCTGTTGATTTATAGTACTTGTAAAAATACAGTACCAGTAAAAATAAAAATTATTATTATAAATTATTATTGAAAATAAAAATTATTTATCGAATAATTGGCACATGGAATTTCAATGTCAGATAACTTTTCTATTATTTACAGTTTAGTATGACTTGCACAGTTTTCATAAATGTTTTTGCGATCTTCGAAAAAATTTCACCGGGTGTGCTGGTGTTTCTGTTGGAATTTTTCGCTTTTCTTCAATGATTCCTGACGCTTGGTAGGTAACTAGGTCCGGTGATTGTGTCTTCGTGTACTAGAACTCAAAAGAAGTAAGACGATATAATTATAATAAAGAACAGAGATAGAAAACACGCGTCTGTTTCACTAGTCCTTAAGATAAGAAAATTGGAAATTCAAAAACTATAACCGTACTTCCTTCTACGTACTGCAAGAGTGTCCCCTACGGCGTTCAGGAGAAATGGCCAGCAGGCCTCGAGACTCTCGCCAGAGAGGAAGTACAGTGCAACCGGCGCTTCCGCTGTGAAACGTTTAGTTTGTAATCTCTCATCCCCGAGGAAATATGTTCAACTCGACACTGTGTCACAATTGGCCTATATGTCTTTAAATGTGTTAAATATTTTATAACTCTAATTGTGTGTGTATGTGGTGTTTGTGCTCGTGTAAATAAAGTTGTGTGTTCTCAAATCTGAACCCAACCACACCCAGTTGCACTCCAGCTGCACAACCTACAACACTACAACCTGGTGCCCAACGTGGGGCTCCAATGAACAGACACAACTACAAAAAGGAAATATTATAGTGGCATATGAATTACACAGCAATATTAAATATTTCCTTAAAGTTCATGAATTGTTATTAAAATATCATTGTTAATAAGCTATTTTACATGGCTTCAACTCGTAGAATATTCTTTTTTTTTCAATTCCTTCTATTAGCTCACCCCTCTCCCTATATATATCTTGTTGAAATTTTCAATCGTTAATAAAATACTTTTTATTCATCCACTCAAGTTCAAACACATTTTCATTTTGAACTTGCAGTGGATGACACTTGAAAGTTAATACAGTTTATTCAAATATTAATTCAATAATTAAATTTAATTAATTCATATATTTTTTTTTTAGATTTAAATTGCATACATCCACCAATAGATGGTGCCAGATAAACTTTAAAAAATGAATGAAAATTATTTATAAAAAGGACTTTCTGCAATAGAGTGAAAAAAAAGTAGGAATTGATTTCAAAAAAACTTTTTTTCTATTACTTGTTTATTCCGAAATTTCAATTTTCAGACCAATAATTTGTTTTGGTAATAGTGATCTCTAAAAACGTATCCTTAGTTCATATTCAAATTTCAAAATGCCCCATATCTGAAATATGAGAAAAGTTTTAATTTAAATATGCTGGTGCTTTGATCCATGATATTACAATGACTTTTTTTTTTTTAATATTTTTTTCTCTGGGACTAGGTTTTTTAATAAATTTTTTTTTTAAATCACGTGTTTTTAGAAAATTAATGTGTGCTCTAAAAAATGACATACTTAAAACGATTTTTTTTATTATTAATTATTTATTATTATGAATTATTTATTCATTTTTTATTTTTATGAATTATTTAATAATTTATAAATATTTTTAAATACATATTTTATATATATATAATTTAGTAAATTATTATAATAAATTATTTAATAATTTATAAATATTTTTACATATAGCAATTTTAAAAATAATGAGAAAAAAATTTTTTTTTTTTTTCACGTGTAGTTAGAAAATTAAAGTGTGCTCCTAAAAAAACTACATACTTAAAAAAAAAAAAAAATTTTTCTATTTTAATTGCAAAAGATGAGTAATAATAAAAAAAGAACGTTCGTTTGAAATAATTAGACGAGTTTTTAAATATCATTCATAACCAATATTATTTTATATAATTTATTCCAGTGGCAAATATTCATTGAGAAATCAGTAGACGAAATAAAATAATTATGTTAATTAAAAAAGGAAGTAGTTTATTTTTCGCTTTGACAGCTTGATTTGAATAACAAGCATTGCTAATTAAATTTCCATGAACTCTTAATTAGTAAAAAAATAAATAAATAAAAAGCCAATTATTTTCTTTCATCAGCAAGTTGAAATACGTAACTCATTAATTATTAAATAAATTTTTTTTCCAGCTTATATAAATTTCGTATATTTGGTAACATGAATTTAATTTTTCAAATTGTTCATAAATAAATCAACTCAACTTTAAATAATATTTAAAAATATTTTAAATACTATAAGAAATAAATTTCAAGTTGTATGCATGTATTTAAAATGTATTGAAATACGTCAGTCAAAACTTCAGACAATATATTAAAAAATTTTAAAAATATAGAAAAATGGAATAAAAGCAATGTAATCAAAAATAATGCAAATACATAAGTAATATATACAAAAAAAATAATTGTCTTATTTTTTTTTGTATATATTACTTATGTATTTGCATTATTTAGTGATTACATTGCTTTTATTCCATTTTTCTATATTTTTAAAATTTTAATATATTGTCTGAAGTTTTGACTGACGAATAAATGGAACACTATAACGGAAGAAATAGAATTCCATTTTCAAATTTTATCCCCATTTTTTTATTTTGCCTTAACTAGTAATACTCAGTATCCATCAACGCTGTTCGATATCAATCTTAGTCAAAACTTCAGAACAATAAGACATTTTTCTTCATTTTTTGGGGAAAAAAAAATCAGATCGGTATAATTTCCGGTATTGGCGAGAATACTTGGCGTCATTCTGCGGAAAGACACTGCTGTTGTTTTCTAGCAACCATGTAATTGCCGGCAGTCAGATGTGTTTTCAACACAACTTCAGTCTTGCGTTGATTTTCGACCAAGGTAGGCCTCTGGACATTTCTTACTACAGCACTGGCCATGACAATGTTTTGGTTTACAAATACCGTGAACAGTGCGCAGTGTGTGTTTTCCGATATGTGTTAAAATTGTGCTCTCTGTAAACCATATATTATACAATGCCTAAGTTGATCTTATTGCGTGTGTTCCAAAAACCCCGGACCAAATATTTGATTTCAATCGTTATTTTGGCGTTTGTTTCCATAGCTATTCTGTACCACACCATAGGAAACAAACAAAATCCTACGCCTGCATCCCACACGGACAGTGTCAGGAATTCTGAAATATCCCTACAGGTCGTGGAACAAATAGATGCAGAAGTGGAAATAGTCAAAGTAAAATCGCGCCAAAAGCTGCCTTGTGATCCCTTACCCCCTCTCAAAAACGTCGACTTGAACACCCCTGATGTTTATCCCCTGCTGAACTTCAAGCCGCCGTATAGGAGTTACTGGAACTACACCTTTGAAAAAAGATACCTCAAAGTGAGGGAAAACTGGAATAAGCTACCTTTACAAGTAAATTGTTCAATTTATTTCTAAGTATTTAGTACCTTAAATTTTCTTTGGATCTATATTATATATATTTACTTGAAATTTGGAAATTGAAATGATTTATTATTATTTTAGTATTTATTTAATATGAGGCTATCATTAATGTAAATTTAAAATGACTTTTATTTTAATTATTTTAAAATATACATTATTAAATTGATTTTATGATAGAATTTCATTTATAATATGCTTATTGTTATTAACAACAGTTTGTAAATATAAGTTCTAAAGATAATATTTTTTCTAAAACTTGTAATGTTTTATTTTTCAAGTCTTTTTAAAAAAATCTTTATAGATTTAAATTGCTGTTTTTTTTTCTCTAATTTTTAGTTAAAATATAAATCTGCCACATATAAAATAATATTTTCATGTTAACATATATATATATAACTTCTTAAAATGTATTGAAATATGAATAATATAATAATAATTTTTTTTTTGAATGATTTCATTAAAAAATGTGATTTTTATTTAATCAATTGGATTTAATGTATAACTACACATTTTTATACAAAAACTACAATTTTTCATTTAAAGCATGCACAACTTTATTTACATAATTGATAAATAAATAACTTAAAACATAAAAATATATGCTATACATTTTAACTAATTTATAATTCTTAGTTTAAAAAGAAAGACATTTTTTTTTCCTATAGAATAATTTTTTTTTTTTTGTTAATGATGTCAACTTGAAGAAATTTTTCATTTTTAAATTAATATTTTCATGTAATATTATAATCCAGAATTTTTATTTTGAATATAATGCTAATATATTGATAATTTTGTTTTGTTGAATGATTTTGTTTCAAATGTTATTCTAGTTTTATAGTGAATATTATTTCGAATTAAAATGAGTTTTATTTTTAGATTTCAATATATGTTGTTATATTACTATAACACTAAGTTTTAGTTATATCAATTCATTTTTAAAGCTTCATTTTCTTTTTAAATCAAATGACATCAGTTGCTTGTTTTCAAAATAAGTATGCATTTGCTATAAATTAATACTTAAATTAATCTGATAAAATTAACTCTCATATTTTGCCATAAAATAAAACACTAAATGACTGAATTAGAGTGGGGAAAAAAAAGAAGGGTAACCTCGTATAGAAAACAGCTGCCATCTGAAAAATTAGTGTTTTGTAATTAAAAAGAATGTGTATCAATTAAAAGGATGACGTTACTTATGATGGAAGATGAGAGAATATGAGATAATGGACCCCATAGAAAGAAAATGCGATCATGAACAAAATATTCTTTTTTTTTCTCTCTTTATTACGGAATGAAAGATAGAGCAATTTTCTTGGAACCGGAGCAAAAATGAAGAAAAAGTTGTGTTAGTGATTGATTTACTCTGTCAACATCAGCCGTAATAGGAGTAGGAATTTCAGCGAGGGCTTTAATTCGAACTTTTTTAAGGCGGTAAATTAGAATAAATGGTTCTTATAGAATACTAAACAACGAAAAAAAAAAAAAAAAAATTTTATAGCTTTTGAAAAAGTCTTAATCGAAGGCAAACATTCGTCTGCATTAACAAATTCTTCTAATTAAAAGATTTTTAATATATATATATATATATATATATATATAATATTATGTCAAGAAAGAGGGAAATTTTTGTTCTTAGAAAAAAATTATTCAGACAGCGGATGTTTTAATTATTGTTAGTACTCTTAATTTATTTTTATCAACGTATAAATAAATATCTTATTGTTTAATAATATTTTTAACATTGTATACTCTTGATTTTTTTTTTTTTTTTTTGTAAACATTTAATCTTTTTGGTTGTACTAAAAATTTGCTAAATAAGAAATTATTTGATCTCTTTTGCGAAAGTTTTTATTTACTACAAAACAACTCATTGAGAGGGGAAAAATGACTTTGAAGAAATAAAATTAGTAGCGAAAATATTTGTTTGCAGACATAAACAAAGAAATAGAATTAGTAAAAGCATGAATAGTATTGAATATTATTTGATTGTTTTAATAATAAACAGTGAAAGAATATATGTATGCTTATGCAATTATAAATATACTTGCAAATATGACAAAAATCAGCAAGACGAAGTAATGTATTATACGCATGGTATTGTCATAAAAGGTTTCTTAAGTAATATCGAAAGAGAAATGTTTTTAAAATAGCCAATTGAAAAGCTGTAGGATGGCTCTTCAATTTTAATTTTGCCGTATATTGAATGAATACAGTTTAATTTCCTTTAGAGTACAATTTTATTAAACCATATCTTCTTTTCTATGATGTTTCTATTTAAATAACTGCTTTAAATATTGCTTCTTAACTCTGACATTTATGGAGATCATACTTTGCAGGGAGGGGCATTCGCTTTAAATTGTGCTGCCACAATAGGGATTCAGTGTAGGAAATCGCTTTGGGGGGGCATCCTGGGTAATGCCGAATCTGCTATATATATATGCAACCGAAAAATTGAATGGTTTAGTGATAAACAGACCGACATTTGTCAAAACCTGTATGCTTTAAAAAATTTAAGCATGGATATGATCCATTCCCCCTCCCCCTTTCAATGCTTGTGGAATCTTTTATGTTCGAATGATTCAACCTTCTAATCATCTAAAATTATTTATCTTTATAACGGTATTATAGCTGCAACATTGATTCATTGCTGCCATCGCAATTTGCAAGAAACATCGTCAAAATTGCCTGGGTTTGGAATTTACCTTATTCAATTAAGGTTCGGTTTGTCGCTCTACGGTAATTTTGTGCACACTTCAGGCTATTGAGACCGGGATCTACTGTTTAACGTGGATTCCGAACCACTAAAAACATCCTTGCCACCACCAGGATTCGAACCTGAAGCCCGTGGTACCCAAGTCAGAGCGTTAGCCAATTGATCATCAGGCCGCTATTCAATTAAGGATACTTCCATTCTACAGATTTAACATGCCGTTATACCCGAAAGCTTTCTGATTGGTTTGCTTGTCGAATTTTGAAAGGATTCGAAGTCCAATATTTTAAATACCAGGCCCGAGTTGCGATCCAGTATTAATTCAGAAAAGTTTTATTTGAATGATTGTAACAATAAGAAAAAAATAATTTTTTTTTCTTTCGAATTTTAGATGGTTAAAATTGCAAATATTATTCTAGAAGGTTTTTGTTGCAGTCAGTTGAAAAAACTACTTTATTCTTAATAAGACAAACTGTGAAGGAACCCAACAAGCCTTGGGTATTACGGACTCGAACAAAAAATGAAACAAGTTCTTTTACAAATTTCAATCGTTGCTTATGCCATCATCATCATCAGAAAAAATAAATTATTATTTAGCATAGAATGACAATAAATTTAATTCTGCATATATGGAAATTCTGGAGGATAATGCCTTCGCATTTTCATGTTACATGGCAGGAAATGCGAGACGTTCATGCATAGTGTCACAACTGCCTCCAGTCTTCTTGTTTCTGAAAATAATAATTGCAATGCACGCCATTAACGTATTCAAACATTTTCTGTGTAATACTCTAGCTAACCTGCTTTACCCTTTGCCTCTAGTAGGTTCTGTGTTAATAAATCTTTTTAAAAATAATTTAATGATGCTAAAAATTCATCCATTCTCATTAAGATGGTTGCTTTTAGATGCTTAAGATGGTTGTAGCATTTTTTTTCTCACGCGGAAGTGTTTTGGCATTTCATTCCCAGGAGAGAGAACTGCATGTTATTTGACAAATACATAATAACAACCAATCACTCAAATTTGACAGCAGATGAGTTTTATTGTGGGTAGTTATATTACAAGCAATTAGTGTATTGTACTAATGAGAACAATGTGTCACTCAAATCGAATAGCCCATATTCGGTATCATATGTAATGAGACTCAGGAAATTAGCGAATGTCGGTGCGACCTTCACAGGTCTTAACAACTACAGATTGAATCTGAACTATACCATGAGTTGTTCCATCATGATGGGTGATAGACCACGAGTTGAGAAATGTCTACTCAATGAGAAGTAAGGGAAACTGTTCCCTTCTCTGGAGGGATTGTCTTAAAAAGGAGGTTTTTGGTAAAGAAGAGGAATGATAGTTTTGCAGCCAGTCGACAAGCAGTATAGTTTTCTTTTTCTGTAAAATGACAAAATAGGCCGGAGTTTCCGCCTGTTTTCAAAGTGAATCCCTTGTGGTTTCGTGTATCATGCCGTGTGATAATTAAGGTCTGCTTCAGACCAGGCAATTAGGTTCGAGAACTATTAAAAATCACTAACTTTGGAATGAACTGTACTTGTGATTTAATCGTGCACTTGTGATCAAATTTTATTTTTAATTTTTCATTTCTTTGTATAATAACCTAGAGTTCATTATTTTTATACATATATATATGTTTGTAAATAAAAATTAAAGTGTTCCCATGAACCTGAAAGTGAGCCCTCTCCTTGAAACCGTTCTAGATCTAATATAGGCCGAGACGTTACAAGGTTATGAATGATTCATAAAGATTGTTTTCTAAGCTTGAATGATAAATAATGCAGTGATGCTGTCACGTTGTTATAGAAACTGTTGCCTGTTAATATTTCATGTTTTATTGATAGCAAAGAAATCGAATCATTATGGTGTTACTTTTTCGTATTACATTTTGCATTTTTATATGCTATATATGTGAATTTTTGCAATTCGATTTGATTTGGCATTTTAATTTTTAATTTTTACAAAGTGTTTTTATTTTTAAACGATCGATTTTTTTATACAATGTATCCAATTACTTTTGTTTAACAATAGTAACACCCACTCCAATATTACAATTGTGATGAAAGTATATTTTAAAAAAAATATTATCGTTATTCGATATTTTGTTTGATTCGTGATTGCTTTGTATGAGATACAATGTTTTCTTCTGATTTTTTTCTTCTTCGTTTCGAACGATTTTTTTCCACCATAAATATTCTAAAAAATTCAAAAACAAAAGGGATAAAAAATGGCTAAGGTTTTAAACTTTTTACCCCATAAAAAGAACTGCAGATGACTTCTAGTAACTTATAAATATTCACTTAAATAAAAAAAAAAAAAAAATTGCAAAATAAGGAAATAAAAAAAAAAAGAAGGAAAAAAAAAAAACTTTCGTGTTTTGAAGAAAATTCAGTGGACGCGAGTCGTTAAAACTCGGAAATTCCTTTTTGAAAAATATTTCTTCGTCGTCACGAACCCGCCGAAAAACACGCAAGCGTCTGTTTAAATATTTTTTTTAAACTGAAATTTTATAGATGTTCTTTTTTTTTTTTTTTTTTACCCTAAAGAATTTATATCGATTTGTTTAATATTCGTGGACAAGCGATGTAGTTTTGAAAATGGCTTTCGTTGTTGTCTTTGCAAGATAATATTGGCTCATCATCTCATTCCTCGGTGTTTTTGTTTTTCATTTTGACCTGAAGCTATTTTTAACTGTAACCTCAAATATGCAATAGATTTCAATGCTACCCAGAGTGAACACTTGGGAGCCGGTCAGGCCACACTGCAGCCATATTTTGCCATTACTATTTAGATATTTAGGATTTTTAACTTATCCTTCCCATCTCCTAGAGTGCAAATTGAATCCAATTCAGTATCTACATCAACAAATTGAATCCAATTCAGTATCTACATCAACAAATTGAATCCAATTCAGTATCTACATCAACAGATTGAATCCAATTCAGTATCTACATCAACAGATTGAATCCAATTCAGTATCTACATCAACAGATTGAATCCAATTCAGTATCTACATCAACAGATTGAAAAATTCAGTATCTACATCAACAGATTGAATCCAATTCAGTATCTACATCAACAGATTGAATCCAATTCAGTATCTACGTCAACAAATTGAATCCAATTCAGTATCTACATCAACAAATTGAATCCAATTCAGTATCTACATCAACAGATTGAATCCAATTCAGTATCTACATCAACAGATTGAATCCAATCCAATATCTACATCAACAGATTTAGTCCAATCCAATATCTACATCAACAGATTTAGTCCAATCAATATCTACATCAACAGATTTAGTCCAATTCAATATCTACATCAACAGATTTAGTCCAATCCAATATCTACATCAACAGATTTAGTCCAATCCAATATCTACATCAACAGATTTAGTCCAATCCAATATCTACATCAACAGATTTAGTCAATCAATATCTACATCAACAGATTTAGTCCAATCAATATCTACATCAACAGATTTAGTCAATCCAATATCTACATCAACAGATTTAGTCCAGTCAATCAATATCTACAGTAACAAATTTAATCAATCCAATATCTGCATCAACAGATTTAGTCCAATCCAATATCTACATCGATGGATTTAGTCCAATTCAATATCTGCATCTACAAATTGAATCCAAAATATCTTCATCAACAGATTAAATCCAATCAATACTCTGGCCTTTGGTACCACAGGCTTCAGGCTCGAATCCTGGGTGGATATTTGTTAGAGGCTTGGAATCCACGTTAAACTTAGGTCCCGGTCTAATTAGCCTAAAGTGTGCACAAATTGTCCGTAGAGCAACAAACCAAATCTAAATCTCGTTTTTGAAAATGTTTAATCCTTTGGATACTTTTTGTCGTAGAGTAAATCTTATAATTCAAAATAATCATTAGCATTTTTGTTGTTGTTGTTGCTTACAGCAAAAATGCTAATATTTATTTTTTGGATATACATAAGTTGAATAAACGTAATTGATGTCATCATCAAATTACATCAAACCTACCATCCCTGGCTAGACAGGAAAAGTTTCAATTGTCAATTTTCGAATCGAACCTTAATTTATAAGTGGAACGCGTTTTTCATTTTCAAATAAAGGTCTAGGATTTTTTATAGTGTTCGTCAATTACTTCTTACGACACACAAAAATAGTCAGCTAACAAAATTGTAGTGTTAAGTTTATTATTGATATTGATGTCACTGTCAATATTTTTTTCCTACTAGAAAGACGACAAAGTATCTGTTCAGTGACTTCTCAGACGTCAAAGTGACAGTTGTCAAGTTTTCTTTTGTTTCTGAGGTTGTCTCTTGTGTGTTTGGCTTTCTGCCATTTATATTGATATATTGTAGTATTTTTTGTTTTTCTAGGCATATTTTATTTTTTTCTTTCTCTCAAAATTAGAAAATGTCTCCAAGAAAATTTTTTTTTTCTCTCCGACTTATAGAAACATACTGTGATTTCCATGTTTCAAGACAAAATGAATTCTTTTTGCAAATTTATGTACATAAAAATGATATCGCAAAAGAATATAAATATAGAAAGTGCAATGAAAAGATTTGTAGATTTGAAGATTTGGAAAAATATTATAATTAGGATAAATGTTCATACTGTCTAAGTACAAGTTGAGAAAAACAATAACGCTGTTCATTTTTTTTTTTTTTTTTACTAATAGAAGAAAAAAAACAGGTAATTAACTCAATTCTATAGTTTTAGTTTTTTCCTTGTGGAATTTTTTTAAAAGGCCGCTACATCCAGCTTGGGGCCTGAATGGCCGAGTGACTAGCGCTCGGTGACAACCATAACCCGTAAAAAGTCAGCGTCACGGGGACAAGTCAGACTTCTACTTACGGGTGTTCCATCACAACAGAAGCTGCACCCTCTTTTCCCTCCTTCCATACGGCCACATGGGCTCTTGGCCTTGGGCTAGATGATGTTGTTTACGAAGGTGGAATAAGAAACAACTACACGTCCAGCTTGTGTAAGGCACCAGCAGCCCTACGGTTGGCTCTCGGTGAGATTTATTCGTTTTTAAAAGCAGTACTTACAGAAATCAAAAATTGATTTCTTATCCCTTTTGTCGCATACTTATCTATAAATATTATATTATTAATAGTCAGCGAAAAGGATTGGTTAAAAACTATTGAAACCAATATCATGCCGATGATATTAGCACATTTTTTACCTAGATCTATACTTTTTTTCCGGCATCGAACTGTAGCGATTTCCGCTATAAGAACTCTGGCAACCCAATAAAATTCATCCCTGGTAAAGTTGTCAGAATTAGAAGTCATAAAATCAAGTGCAGTGCATTTTGTGGAATGTAAAAAGCCCATGGCTTCACCCGACGAGCATAGAAGACAGACATCATGAGTAGCTACACCAATGCGGTGCAAGTGTTTATTAAGAAAATCATGCTCTGTCGAGAGTCGGAAATTTGCTGTAAAAACTGCGCGAGGCAAGTCCATTGGGATGGGTGATGAAACAAGTAAATCCCATGATTTATCACTTGAAAGGTGTTTGTAAGTTTGTTTTAAGGATATGTCTATTTTCTTCTTTACCTCAGAACTAAATTGATGAAGGAAATTGTGGCTGTGGTATAGATCTATACTTTGAAAACATGCAGCATATGATGACGGCTGTCCCTCGATGGGTTTATTCGTTTTTGAAAGCAGCGACCGTAGTTCAGCTGCCGACAGAAATCAAAAATTGATTTCTTATCCCTTTTGTCGCATAATACTGTTGTTATCTATTGTGTATTGGTTACTCAAAGATTCAAATGCACTTAATTTGTTCGAAATAAATTTTTATTCTGTTACTTGCATGTAAGTGTTATGTTATCAGTAGTCAGCGGAGGGGATTGGTTAAAAAGTATTGAGCCAATGATATTTATTAACTCATTTCTGACCTAGATCTAAGCTTTAAAAACATGCAGCATCTGATGGCGGCTGGTCTTGATGGGTTTTTATTTTTTTTTTTTTTTTGAAAGCAACGACCGTACTTTAAATCGCCGCAGCGATTTCTCATCATTTTTGTTGCATACCTGTAAGTATTATATTATCAATATTCTGCGAAGGGAATTAGTTAAAAACTATTGAACCAATTTCTCGAAGCCGATGATATTATGCCATTTTTGACCTATATCCATACTTTGAAAACATGCAGCATCTGAAGGCGGCGGGCCTTGATGAGTTTATAGTATTCTTTTTGAAAGCAACGACCGTTGTTCAGCCCTCAATAGAAATCAGAATCTGATTTCTCATCCCTTTGTCGCATAGTTACATGTATTATTAATAGTTAGCGAAGGGGACTGGTTAAAAAATATAGAACCCTCTTCACGAACACGAAGTCGATGATATTAGCACATTTTTAGATCTATACTTTGAAAACATACAGCATCTGATGGCGACTGGCTTTGGTGGACTTATTCATTTTTGAAAGCAGGAACCGTAGTTCAGCTCCCAACAGAAATCAGAATTTGATTTCTCATCTCTTTTGTCGTATACTTACGTTTAATATCGGTGGTCTTTGAGGGGGCTGGTTAAAAACTTCTGAGCCCATTTCTGTCCTAGATCTATACTTTGAAAGCATGTAGCATCTGATAGCTGCTGGCCTCGATGGTATTTATTCGTTTTTGAAAGCAGCGACCGTAGTTCAGCTCCCAACAGAAATCAGAATTTGTTTTGTTTCTCATCCCTTTTGTCTCGTATAGTACTTGCATGTATTATCAATAGTCAGTGAGGGGATTGGTTAAAAACTATTGAACCCATTTCACGAATCGGATGATATCCCATTTTTGACATACATCCATACTTTGAGAACGTGCAGCATCTGATGGCGGCTGGCCTTGATGGTATTTATTCTTTTTTGAAAACAGCGACCGTACTTCAAATCCCAACAGAAATCTAGAACATGCCTTTTGTCAGAAAGTTACATATATTATCAATAGTCAGCGAAGGGAACTGGTTAAAAATTATTGAACAAATTTCACGAAGTTGATGTTATTAGCACACTTTTGACCTAGATCTATAACTTTGAAAACATGCAGCATCTGATGATGACTGGCTGGCTTGATGGTATTTATTCGTTTTTGAAAGCAGCGACCGTAGTTCAGCTCCCAACAGAAATCAGGATGTGATTTCTCATTCTTTTTGTTACATGCATTATCAGTAATCTGCGAAGGGGGCTGGTTAAAAACTGTTGAACCCTCTTCACGAAGCCGATGATATTAGCACATATTTAGCTCTATACTTTGAAAACATGCAGCATCTGATGGCGGCTGGCCTTGATGGATTTTATTGGTTTCTGAAAGCAGCGACGGTAGTTCAAATCCCAACAGAAATCAAGAACAACATGCCTTTTGTCGCAAAGTTACATATATTATCAATAGTCAGCGAAGGGGACTGGTTAAAAATTATTGAACCAATTTCACGAAGCCGATGCTATTAGCACACTTTTGACCTAGATCTATAACTTTGAAAACATGCAGCATCTGATGACTGCTAGCCTTGATGGGTTTATTCGTTTTTAAAGGTGTAAGTCCATTGGAATGGATTGGATTGATCACACATTGGAATGGATGATGAAACAAGTATATTCCACGTTTTATCAGTTGAAAGGAGTTTGTAAGTTTGTTTTAAGGGTCTGTCTCTTTTCTTTACCTCAGTTCCTTAAAGAAGAAAATAGACCCTTAAAACAAACTTACAGAACAACCGTAGTTCAGCCCTCAATAGAAATCAGAACTTGATTTCTAATTCCTTTTTGTTGCTTACTTACTACATGTACTATAACTAAAATAAAACTATTGAACCAATTTCACGAATCGGATGATTTTAGCACATGCAGACATATTCTTTTGATAACGGCGGCATTCTCTTCTAATGCAAACACCTCTCGGATCAGCCATGATGAGCTTCAGTTGGCGATCTCGGGACGGCCCCATTGTTCTTGGGCGTCATTGTGTACTCCGTTGGGAATCCAATATGTTTCGGCGTCGAAAATTTCAACGATGCATTGTGCCGGGAGGGATTGAATTACGAGCCGTGAAATGAGCTGTGATTGCGAGAGACGCGAATTATTCGTGTCATCTCTCTTCTCGCATGAGGACGTGCATAGGGAGGGGGTGGGGGAAAAGAAAAGAATCGGGGTCATTGGGATGGTCGATGCAGGTGTTCGTGACCTTGCGAAATGATGTACCCGTCGCTTCTGAGGAAGACGATATGGGCCCCGAAGATACTGTGTGCAATCACTGTGTCTGTAACGACGAACAGAAGATTGGTGACATTTGCAGATTGTGAGATTGCCAAACCAAACTAATCCAATATTGTTTTAGCAAACTTGAGATCTCTTTTATGCTTCATAGAATCGTTCTGTTTTGGTAGCATGGATATACTTGCATGTTTGAAAGTATCTTTCTAAAGCTTTTCGCAACTAGATGATTCATCAATTTTTGTCCTGTTCTAGTTAATAACTAAATCAGTTGAGGATGGCTTAAAAGTGGCCTCATGCTGAAAGCTTAAAAGTGTTTTCGTGTCCCCTTAATAAGAGGCACGGATGGCGATGGGATTTATATCAATATTTCAGATTATTTTAAAGTTAGTAAATAATATAATTAGTTTCCTTTGTTAGCAAAAATTCTTCTTGTTTTAACAGCGACCTGATGGCTAATTGGCTAGCGCTCTGGCCATTGATACCACAGGCTTTAGATTCGAATCCTGGCGGTGGCATGGATGTTTGTTAATGGTTCGGAATTCACGTTAACCTGTAAGTCCCGGCCTAGTATGTACCGTAGAGCGACAAATCAAAATCTTGTTTTAGCAACCTTGGAATCTGTTTTATGCTTTACATTCGCTGAAAATAGCTAAAATTTATCAACACGATTTGAAATAACACGAAACAGAAAAAGGGAATTAAAGAAAGTCGAGACAGACGCAATAGATAATAGGGTTGCAATTTTATTTAAAACAACACAAAAACTGACAGCATTGTAGGAAGCATAACAGACTTTGAATTTGTTAGTATGTTAAAAATAAGTTTAGTAAAACTATAGCATAGCCTATAACATATATATGTTTGTCACATTATATTTTATTCATTTAGATTCATTTATATTTTTATATTTATTTCCTCAAGGGGAAGATAAATCAGAATTAAGAGAATCAAGATTTTTTTTTTTAATTTTCTATAATTTTCTAAAAAACTAAGACTGCAAGTAAAAACTCCAGATCTGAAGGGGGTAAAAGCAAAACATTCGTAACTCTAATGAGAGGCATTCAGTATTTGTTACTCACATTTTTAATGCATCAATTGGATTGCTAACTTTGATCCTGAGGGTTTAAGTGATTAATGCTATCCTATGAGTTATATCAATGTTTTATTCACACGTTAGTAGCGGCGTAACTTTAATATTAATTGGTTTTTCTTGTCGCTCTATAGTCATTTTGTGCACAATTTAGGCTAATTAGTCCGGGACGTACAGTTTAACGTGGATTCCGAACCACTCACAAAGATCCATGCCACGACCAGGATTGGTACGCTTTGATACCGAAGTAGCAGTCTGTGGTACCAAAGGCCAGAGAACTAGCCAATTGGCCATCATGTCGTCCTTTATATTAAAGAGTCAGTGGAAGTAGCCATGCTAATGCCAAAGTTTCCGACGCTGTTTTGAAAAAACGAATCGACTTGAGTGCTTTATAAAACTACCGGTTGATTAAGAACTACTTAACTCCACGTCAATATTGTTGTCGATAGAAGTGATGCCATCTGGAAAGATTTTCCAATGGAATTGCGTCACATTTGTGTGTTGTTTTGGAGACACGAACGCAATCCGAACTTATTGATATGAGAGATACTTTGTCAACGATTTTTAGAGAGCTGTTTTATTGTATTTACTGTTTGTTTCCATTCATTTTTAATGTTGGTACATTTTTCATCAAGTACAAAATTGTGTCTCTGTATTCTGAACGCCTTGGTTCCACGATTTGTTTGTGGAATTAACAAAGGGGGGAAAGTCATTACTTGAATTTCTTGCGGCATTGTATTGTAATGAATAATCAATGAATATCTTGTGTTTTTCCGCTGACAATTTTTAGAAGTTGATAATCAAGTTTACTGGAGCTTCGTAATATTTCATTTAAAAAAAAAAAAAAAAAATTTTTCACATGTACTAAGTTATAAGTAGTTTTTAGAAAAGTTGCAAGTATGTTGATATGATATGCTAAGTTTTGGTCCCTCCGACTTTTTGAAACTGCCAGTATAGTTTGTCGCTCTACTGTCATCTTTTGCACACTTTGGGCTAATTAGGCCGAGACCTACAGTGTAACGTGGATTCTGAACCACTAACAAACACCCCCTGCCGTCGCCCAGATTCGAACTTGAAGCCTGTGGTATCAAAGACTGCACGTTAGGGATGAGTGCGATAGATACAGTCCTACAGTTTAACTTGGATTCGAACTGCTGACAAACATCCATGCCGGGATTCGAACCTGAAGCCTGTGATACCAACGGCCAAAGCGCTAACCAATTGGAGTATATTTCTTGGTTCAAAAAGTTGGGGAAATCTTTCACTGTCTAGAAAAGATTTGTATTTGTTTCAATAGAACCAATGATAAAAGTTAAATACATTGTTTTTTTTTTTTTTGTGAGTTTTTTTAATTTCCATATCAATTGCTCGAATTGTTCGATTTACTCAAACTGCACCTTTAGTACTTTCAGCATACTTTTTCCTTGTAAAATGGAAAAAGTTCCTAAATTAACAATAAAAAAAATAGCTTCAATATTTTGCTTTTGAAAATTAAAATTGTTATATAAACGTGAAAAGAAACTTTCCATGCTCATGTGTAATTTTTACGCTATCCTCATCAGTGGCGCAACAGTCCCATGGTGGGTCAAAATCTTTTGCCTGCTAGCAGATTCCTAGACAGATTTTTTTTTGTCTTTTTTACGGGGTTGGGCCTATTGACCGTTCACACAACGCTCTACGGTCAGATGAGACCGGAACCTACGGTTTAAAGTGGATTCCGAACCACTACAAACATCCATGGCCTGATAGGCCCCTTACACTATCCGACCGTATTAAAAATTACTTTTTACAAATCAACGGATGATTGGCTGTCTGTTATGGGAGATAAAATAACATACATATTTTAATTTCTTACAGCTGAAACAAAAGAATATTTGATTTTATGTGATAACAGAATGCTTATTTTAAGAAATAATAATTGTCCAAAGCTAAAGTTAAATTGAAATTATTACAATTACAAAAAAGGGGGCCTGATGGCCGAGTGGCTAGCGCACTGGCGCTCGATGCCACAAATTTCGGGTTCCAGTTCGCGGCGGTGCCATGGATGTGTGTAGTGGTTCGGAATCCACTTTAAACTACAGGTCCCGGACTAATAGGATAGTAGAGCGTTGTGGGGGTAGTGCTACTCGCGTCAGTAGCATATCTTCAAGCTACACGTGCCCCCTGGGTAGTGATAAATGAGTAACGGCGGTGCAGCCCTTGTTTATGGCATACTTTATATTGCTAGCAGCATTAGAAAAAAAAAGTTATTACAAAAATAGTAATTTATGTCCAAAGTTATAAGAAATTATTTGCTTAATCGCTTTTTTTTTTTTTCTTTCATTTTTTTACTTTGTCAGTCCATCATTCTTTTGAGACCTCAGAGATCGTAATCTAAGTTGACAAGTGGTGGCATTTGAAAATATTTCTCTCAAGAAAAATTATAAATGGCCTGTAACAATGTCTTCCGTCTATTCTGATACAGACATAATACTAAATACCTTCTGGTTCCCGTAATTTTGTATTTTTATGCCTTTTGTTCCATTGTCCCCAGACGTCTCTTTGTATGTTTTTTTTTTCAATATGCATGTTTCTCCCTCCCCTAAAAAAAAAAGCACGTAGTAAAACGGTGTTTAGCTTACCTGCGGTTCGAATGTGTAGTGGTAGACAGAATTTGTCCCACCCACCCCGAATACATTTGTCTTGTCATAATCCTCCCTTGGCAGCTGGTATAAAAGTTAACTACATCTGTTTTCGATTTATTCAAATTTGCACTCGATAATCCTTACCGGTAATCCATGCATTTTTTTTTTTTTCGTTTTGATTTGGGCTTATGTATGTATGCATTTGGTATGTGTGTGCTATTCTGTTTTATGTGTTGGTATTGACATAGATAATCACTGGGAAATACGCCCCGAGATCCGAAAGAGAATTATTGCTGCCAATCGCTGTCTATTTGGTCTTAGAAGCCAATTAAGATCCCACCTGATTAATTAGAAGAACTAAAATTTTACTGTATAAAACTCTCCATAAGACCAGTATTAACATATGCATCTGAAACATGGTCTCTAACAGCAAGAGAAGAGTAAATGTTGGCAATCTTTGAAAGAAAAGTGCTACGAACTATTTTTGGTTGTATCAATGACAATGGAAATCGGCGAAGAAGATACAATTTTGAACTTTACAAACTTTTTAGAGATATTGACATTCTAAAATTTGTTAAACTGAAAAGAATGAGATGGGCCGGTCATCTCATGAGAATGGAAAGTGATAGAGCTGCTATTAAAGTTTTTCAATGCAATCTCTTTCGGACAGCGACCAAGGGTAAGACCGAAAAGAGATGGGTCGGCTGTTTAGACTTTGATTTTAATGTTATTAAGATCAAAAACTGGAGGTCCACGGCTAAGAGGAGAACAGCCTGGATGGATCTTTTAAAGAAAAAGACAAGGCCCACAACGGGCTGTCGAGACAGTTATGATGATGATAATTTGGTTTTTGTATGTATGCATTTGGTATGTGTGTGTGATCCAGATTTATGGGTTGACGTTAACAGAGATAATCACTGTGAATTCTGTGTTTTTCTACAGAGAATAAGACTACGAAAAACACTATTACTTTTATTACTATTTTAATGTATATTTAAATATAGTGTTTCTATTATGTGCTCTTTTCTTTATTAAAAGATCAATAAGAACTGATTGAATACATTTAATGTTGGTATGCGTAAGCTTTTTATTACAAATGTAATTACAATAATACAAAAACAGTTAAATGAAATGCATACATAAACAAAATTTTACCAAATTTAATTTCCTCTTTTTCCCTACTTGGAACTGGTTGACAATCTCCGGATGTGATACTTTTACTGTAAATCTGCCCCAAATAGCTTTTACTTAGATGTTTTGGAAATCTGCCATTGGCCATTTATTTATTTATTCTAGTACGGCATGTTTGGGCAGTATTTCTCCATCCATCCATCTATTCAACAAAGATTTTGAAGCACTCGAATCGTATTCCACATAAAGGTCGTATGCCAAGTTGGATGTATTCCAAAGCGGACGTATATCGAGGTACCACTGTATATGTTAACGAAGCAGAACTTTTGAAAAGCATCTATATAGTATACATATAATTCTGATCAATCAGTTATCTCTTTTTGATGCCATTAAATTACTCTCTCTCTCTGCATTTTTGCCTACTACTACACTACACCACACCACACCACATCACATCACATCACATCACTGTGCCTAGAGCTGAATTGCCCCTTTTACAGTTTGGGAATGATGGGGGGTGAGAAGAATCTGGGCTTCGTGACGCTCTACGGTCATATGAGAACGGGACCTACAGCGTAAAGTGGATTCCGAACCACAACAAACATCCATGGCACCGCCGGGATTCGAACCCGATACCTGTGGTACCAAGTGCCAGAACGCAATTTTTGCCTGTTGTAAATGACCCGACTCGTGGCCTGCTGTTAATATGCGTAGCTAGCGTGCGAGAGATCTTGGGTTTTTATCCTTGGTTTCTGGCGACCTGATGGCCAATTGGCTAACGCTCTGGCCTTTGGTACCACAAACTTCAGGTTCTAATCTTGGCGGTGGCATGGATGTTTGTGAGTGGTTCGGAATCCACGTTAAACTGTAAGTTCCAGTCTAATTAGCCTAAAGTGTACACAAAATGACCGTAGAGCGACAAACCAAGCCAATCTCCCTTCGCGCCAACAGCAAATAATGTTGACAAAAATCGTCAAGCTATGTTAAACAACAAAACACTAAAATATATGCTAAAACTAATTTTAAATGAGTGCAGTATATTACACAGTGCACTGCGGCCTGGTGACACATTGCATAGCGCTCTGGTCTTTGGTACCAAAGCCTTCAGGTTCGAGTCCTGGCAGTGGCATGGATGTTTGTGAGTGGTTCGGAATCCACGTTAAACTGTAGGTCCCGGTCTAATTAGTCTAAAGTGTTCACAAAATCACCATAGAACAAATCAAACCAAACCTTGGTGTCTGGCGGAGTTCGTTGAAGTTACTTCTTTCAGGAACGAGGAGATTCACTGATTATTGTGACTTCACATGTGTAAAACGTCTCGCATAGATGGCTGTCTGTTAAGAGTTTACCGTTTTTCTCTCTTTCGACATGCAAATGCGAGACATCTACTCTTAAAAGGCCTCCAGGAAAGTAATATCTTCCCTTCATTTTCATGGGTGGGCTGTTCTCATTAAATAAAGGTTGAAAACAAGATCCACCGATATGCAATCATAACAACAAAAATTATAAACTTATCTCGAATGTTTGTAATGTGGATCAAAAATGCCTCTCTGTTCTGTTATCAACAGTGGAGGAAACTGAGATAAAGAATCACTTGAGTGATCACTTGATGAGCAAGTTGCAAATGCTGTCCTTATCTACATGCTTACAAATGTATAGCCTATCATTGTAGCCATTTACGCTTTCAGTAATAACGGAATTCTGATTAGTTTACTGATATAATCTATTCAATCCTCATTTGATAGAAGAAAAAAATGCTTATCATAGCTTGAATCACTATTTCGATGCTATTTTTCTAATATTATATGTTCATTTCTTTCTTTTTTCAATTCCTTCTATTGGCTCACACTCTCCCTATATATATCCTGTTCAAATTTTCAATCGTTCATAAAATACTTTTTAATCCTCCACTCAAGTTCAAATACATTTTTTTTTAAACTTGTAGTGGATGACACTGGATGTTAACACAGTTTTTTTTTCAAATATTAATTCATTCATTAAAATTAATGAATTAATTTTAGGTTTTTTTCGATTTAAGTTGCCTATATCTACCAATAGATGACGCCAGATAAACTTACAAAAAATGAATGAAAATTATTTATAAAGGGCTTTCTGCGATAGAGTGAAAAAAAAAGAAGGGATTGACTTAAATTTTTTTTTTATATTACTTGTTTTTTATGTATATCAAATATGATTTCTTTGTAATTCTAATTGTGACTTACTATATAATAAATGCAAGTGAATGTTTTAATAACTAAAGCTGAAATACATCTGGGGAAAGTTAAAACATAAATGGTTTATTATTGCTAGTCGTAACGGAATTCGAAAAAAAAAATCCAACTTGAAAAAAGCGATTTCTCAAAATATCAGTTCCATATTCTCAATTTCTTTTCTTAACTCCTTAGATCTTAAGGTCTGATGGACAATTGGGCCAGCGCTCTCGCCTTTGGTACCACAGGCTTTAGGTTAGAATCCTGGCGGTGGCATGGATATTTGTTGGTGGTTCGGAATCCACTTTAAACTGTAGATCCCGGACTAATTTGCCTAAAGTATGCACAAAATGATCGGAGAGCAGCAAAAACAAACCTTAGATGTTAAAATGTTTAAAATATTTTATTTTATAATTATTAGTTAAAAAAATTTGTGTTATTAATTTGTTTGTCAAGACCAGTTGTCTTTTCTAAATAGGGTTTTTTTTTTTTTTTTTTTTAAATCGAGTAAAAACGATTAAAGTAACATCATAAAGATTTTATCACATTTATTTAATGCAAAATGTTGTTTGAAAAGATATGCATTATTTTTACACATTAGAAGTTATAAATTTTCTCTGTAGATAAAAAAAAATTAACTATCTAAGAAACATTAGTATTAAAAATAATATTTTAGATAAATTTAATCCAAATATTACATTTAAATTTTTAACCATCAAGTCGCATATTATTTTGGAAAACTGATGTTTTGACAATTTTATATAATTTTGTTTTATCTTACAGAGAAAATTTATGAATCTATTTTTATATATAAATGAATTTGAATTTCTTCCAATATATTATTATTATTATTATTATTATTATTATTATTATTATTATTAGAGAAAGGGAAAGAAGAATAAAGTTAAATGAAAGTAGTGGATTTCGTTTAAAAAAAGTTCTTATTTTGAGAAGCAAATGATACATTCTTTTTAGTTAAAAATATTAAGCATATATATGTATATTAGTATTACATACTGTTCCTCTAATATATTAAAGTAACTTTGAAGTGATAGTATCCGTCTTTATTAGAAAGAAAGAAAAAAAAAAAAATATTAATTCGAATATGTCATTAGAGAAAGGGAAAGAAGAATAAAATTAAATAAAAGCAGCAGGTTTCATTAAAATAAAAAAAAAATTTCTTATTTTGAGAAGCAAACTATAAATTTATTCTTGATAGAACAAGTCATATTAAAAAAATAAACATATTAATGTTATAATCTTTTGGAAATTGTTAATAATTTTATGGTAATTTTGAGAAACGATATATTTATTTTTTTTAGAATAAATCATATTAAAAAAATAAACATATTAATTTTTCTCTCTCTCTCATTATATACTGCTCCTCTAATATATTAGTGGAACTTTGAAGTAACAGTATCCATTTATATTAGAAAGGAAGAAAAAAATATTAAAAAATGTATATATATATTAATTCGAATATATTATTAAAGGAAGGAAGGATATATATATATATACTTATATTAATATTATATACTGCTCCTCTAATATATTAGAGGAACTTTGAAATGACAGTATCCATTTTTATTAGAAAGAAAGAAAAAAAAAAAAAAATTAATGCGAATATATTATTAGAGGAAGAGAACGAAGAATAAAGTTAAATGAAAGCAGTGGATTTCATTAAAAAAATTCTTATTTTGAGAAGTAAATGATACATTTATTCTTTTTAGAACAAGTCGTATTAAAAAATAAACATATTAATGTTATAATTGTTTGATAATTTATATACAGTCTGAGTAAAAACTTTAAGGCCAGTAGACATTTTTGAAAAATGGAAACATTTAAGCTGAGGAATTAAAATACCATTTGATTGATAATTATTGAGCTTAAATAAAAGTAAAAAAAAGTACAAAAATTAATTTGCAAATATTTTATTATTAGAAAATATTACAGAACACACAGATGAATATTTAAGTCTGAGTAAAAACTTTAAGGCCAACATAGAAAATAACATATAAGAAAAAATTACAAATTCTTAGAAGGTTGTGTAGGTGCCATTACTTCGAATTACTTCAAATATTCTTGTTTTCATGGATGAAACGAGTTTTTGACAAAGGGTGGGGTCGGTTTTATACCATTCATCTTCGATAGTAGATTTCAGCTCTGTTGTTGATGTAAAATGTCTCCCATTTGCATAAACTCTTCTTGCTAAGTCATACCAAAGGTTCTCGATTGGGTTGAGGTCAGGTGATCTAGCTGGCCATTTCACAGTTTCAACATTGTTGACTTGGAACCAATTTTTTGTGCGGTTACTCGAATGGATCGGTGCATTGTCTTGCTGATATTTCCAATTTTCTCCAGCAAGACATTCAGCATTTGGCAAAAGATGATTTGTTAGGACATTTTGGTATCCTTGTGAATTCATTCTACCTGAAACGAATGCAATTGAGCCCACACCATTGTAAGAAAAACAGCCCCAAGTCATGACAGACCCTCCACCTAATTGGCGCTTGGAGAATATTTCTTTTTCATTTCTTATATCATGCCAGTAGAAATTCCAGCCATCTGGTCCATCCAAATTCCATTTTTTTTTTCGTCAGAAAAAATAATTTCTATCCATTAGTTGTCCCAAGTCATGACTTTCTGGCCAAAGTTCAAACGCGGCATTTTGTGTCTCTGCAGTAACTGAGGCTTAGTCAATTTTGCTGTATAAGTGTACTTTCCAGATCTTCTAATTGTGTTATAAATCATTTTTTGACAAACTTTTAAACCTGTCGTCGGAATCAGTTTCCTGGTTGAGTACTTTCCAGTAGATGCAAGTTGGCAAACTCTTCTTTCATCACGCGAGGACAAAGCTTTAGGTCTTCCCCCAGTATTTTTTTTACCATAATTATCTTTCAATTTTAAAAAAATTGTTGACTACAGTCTTTGATCTTCTTATCTTTATCGCAATAACACGACTACTCATTCCTGTTGAAGACAAAGCTTCGATCTGTCCTCTTTCACGATCAGTTAACTTCTTGCCCTTCGCCATCTTCACAAAGATCACCAATACTTCGGAGAAACGTATGACAAATATGAAAATTGCAGCGTTGTCACAAGCTAGTAGTTGCAATGGTAATTACACGATTATATTATATTTATTTTTAAAAAATGACTGGTGGCCTTAAAGTTTTTACTCGGGCAGAAATACTAACTTTGTAAATAACCACATGTTTCTCATAATTATGTATTTACAAATTATGTTTATAGCATTTATTTCTTATCAATGAACTTTAATAATTAATATTATTTGAATCCCTTTTATTTCATTTTACATTTTCTCAAAAATTTTTACTGGCCTTAAAGTTTTTACTCAGGCTGTATATATATATGCTGCTCCTCTAATATGTTAGAGGAAATATGAAGTGACAGTATCCATTTTTATTAGAAAAAGAAAGAAAAAAATATATTAATTCGAATGCGTCCGTTGTTAGGCTTAGGAGGGGATCCCTTATTAAAGCCTTGTCGAGAGAGAAAATAAGAGGGAAAACCTATCCTTGGGGAGAACGGAGGGGAGGGGAGTATGGAATCGTGACAGGGCCCTTATCGATCGACCATGGCCATCTGATGATTCACATTGCAATCGAGTCACGAAGAGCCCTCTCCTCGTGCGCACGCACGCACACACCCTCTTGGTGCGTTATTTATGCACTGGGACACTTACGAAAGTGATCTTTAGTACTGTCGGGAGACCGGCACTGCTTTACGAAAAGAGATGTATGGGGGACGAGTTGGAAGAATAGGTGGTACTCGAGAGCAAGGTCACATGGCGGTGTCAAGAGAAGTTTTTGGACATTATCTCCGTTTTCTTTTACTTTTTTTCTTTCTCATGGATGTGCAGTATATTTTTCTTGTAACACTATATATTTGTCTAGTCTTGTGCAGTATATATTTGTCTTGACAAATTTATTAAATAATGTATCCTTTCAATGATTCATAATCTAAATTCAATGCTGAGAGAGGTTTGTTAATGGCTTACAATGCGGCGTGCTATAATATTCAATGGATTATGAGGGAAATAATTTTTTGTTCACTTTTATCGTTTTATCTGAATTAAGTTTTCTTTTTACTTCGCTCTCTATATTTTATTTGATTTATATAAGGCAGCAGTGCTGGTACACGTTATAGAGATGCGAAATTGGGAATATGTTTTTGTAATGTTACAAATATTAATGAGTGGAGAATAGATTCATTATCCTATTAAATTATGAAAACATAAATATAATAAAATAATTATTTAAAATCGGATTTATCATTTATAGTTTCTTATGTAAAGTTTGAAGCGTTGGACTTTACTTATTTATTCATCACTATGTGTACGAAAATACAAATCGAAAAAGTATATTAAACATGAATGCATAATATTTTTGTTTAAAAGTAATGAAAAACCTTTTTGTAATTAATTTTTTTATTCCCGACACATGAGTGATGTGAGCACATGTGATTATGTCATGGTGGGGAGTCAGCCAAATTAATTCCGTCATTTTATGTACTATGATCTTTTCTAATGGATTTAAAAGATTTTAAGAAATTAATTCAATCGCTTTTATTAAACTCATATCTATAAAAGCAGCTTTTGCATAAAGAAAATGTTTTTTTTTTTTCTTACAACTTTAAAATTATCGTATTTGCTTTGATTTAAAATACATTCGTGTATAAATTTGCTTACAAAAATACATATATCCTATAAAAAATAGTACCAAATGAATAAGTACTGAAATAGAATAGCTTAAGACAAACAAAAGAAAATCGTACATTTTAAGCCAATAAGTGCTATATTTGTTATACAATAAATCTTATTTTTTCTTAATGATAGAAGTTATTCTATTATTGAGAAAAAGTAAGATTTACTTTCATTTCAGTGTCTTTGTTAATGGTTGTGTTAGTGAAAGATTGAATCTAATTGTCTTCTTAACATTTAATTTTGACATTATTCCAAGAATTATGGAAAAGTAAAAAATAATTTTTTATACAAAAGTTGGAAGTCGACTCCCGATTCTTTTAAAAAGGCTCGACTCCCGACACTGACCCCTATCTCTGGTTTATGTAAAGCAAAAAAAAAAAAAAAAAAATATTGGTTTGTTAACATTAATTAAAGCAGTCTTAAATTTTTAAACGTTTAATTTAAGAACGTTTAAAAATTCGAAATTTAGAACGTTTTTTTCTTTTTAAATGTTCCTAGATTAAACGTTTAAAATTTAATGTAAACGCTTAGAAATTTTGAACGTTCTTTTCTTTTAAACGTTTTTAACATTTAATTTTAAAAACAGTCTTAAATTTTTAAACGTTCGAAATTTAGAAATTTCTAAATTTTTGAATGTTCTTTTCTTTTAAACATTCTTAACATTTAATTTTAAAAAACGTTCTTAAATTAAATGTTCCTAACATTTAATTACATTCATTTGATTCCTTACATTTAAAAACGTTCTTAAATTTTTAAACGTTCGAAATTTAGAACGTTTTTTTCTTTTTAAACGTTTTAACATTTAATATTAAGAACATTCTTAAATTATTAAACGTTCCAAATTTAGAATTTTCTAAAATTTTAGAATGTTTTTTTTTTTAAACGTTCTTAACATTTAATATTAACATTATACCAAGAATTTTGAAAAAGTAAAAAATAATTTTTTATAAAAAGTTGGGAGTCGTGGAATCTGACATTGACACCCCATCTTTGGTTTATATAAAGCAAAAATAAAATTTTGGTTTTTACAGCTTCATGCAAATTTATTTAAATCGTCTGGTTTAATATATTTAAAATTATTCATTCTTCTTCATTGGCACAACAGCCCCATGCCAAGGCCGGCTGTCTACTGGCAGATTTGGAGACAGGAGAGGTTTTTTCCTTTTACGGGGTAGGTTTGTCAGCCCTACGCCCATCGCTCTACAGTCATATTAGACCGGGTCCTGATGGCCGTGTGGCTAGCGATCTTTCGGGTTCAAATCCATGTAGTGCCATGGATGTTTGTAGGGGTTCGGAACCCAATTTAAATCGTAGGTCCCGGTCTCATATGACCGTAGAGCATCACAGAGCCCAATCAGACTTCTCACCACATCATTCCCGAACTGTAATGGGACAATTCAGCTCTAGGCACAGTGATGTGGAGCGTTGTAGTAGTAATCATATTAGACCGCGATCTACGGTTTAAAGTGAATTCCAAACCACTACAAACATCCATGGCATCGCCGGGACTCAAACACGAAAACCTGTGAAACCGAGAGCCAGAGCGCTAGTCACTCGGCCATCAGGCATGATACAGTTTATTACAAATAGCAATTTAAAGTTTTTTTTTTATCCACAACATTATAAAAATCGGTTAATTTGTTCAGCTATTGCGATTGTATTTCTTATGACTAAATGAATTACAATTTTAGATGACGGAAAAATATCGTTTTATAAATTCAACATCTATCCTAGACATTTTTAAAAGAATTTTCTGATTAAATGTGGTTTGAAAGCAGAACATATGAACTGAAATTTCTAATAATTCTTTTAATTTTTATATTTCAACCATAATTAATATTTTGAAAATTCTTTGCTTGCTATGTATTCTTTTTATGAGAGAGAATTTGGTCAACAAGATTTTAGGATTTAAAAATTACATATAAATGGAATAAAATTGTAATTATAAGTTCATTAATTATATGAACTTGAGTAAAAGTAATGGATTCTACACTTCCAGTGAAACAAGTAAAAAAAAAAAAAAAAATAATAATAATAATAATTAGAACTGTAAAACATGATGGATTATTCTCGTATGACAAGGCTTTGTTAATGATGGCTAGTTTTTCAGTTCGTTAACAACGACTGTAACCAAGGCATAAAATGTTGATTTTAATTGAAAGTAATCTGAAATATTCAAGTATTTCTTTCCAAAGAAACAAAATTTTCACGTTTGAAGAATTTGCAGCACTTTCTTAGAAGAAACCATTCACGCAAAGAAATAATGAGCTCAAGAAAAAAATTTTTTTTTTTTTTTCATTTTGTTCTAAAAAGTTCTTAAATACTTGATTTTTCAACTTTTTTTTTTTTTAATGAATTAAATAATATAACTAAGACAGAATTCTCTTTCCAAAATATTTTATAAGTTTATGCTTGGAAAAATTGGATATTAAGAATAAAGATAAAGACGAAGAAACGATGGAACGAAAAGTAGTGAAGAAGGAAAAGGAAAAAGAACTGACCCGTAACGGTTTCAGATTCAAGTCAGAGAATTGTTCTTTTCAAACGATTTCCGGGTTATTATTATTTATTTTTCATGGGAGTGGAGAGGAGAAAACAATAAAGTAAGTAGATGAAAAATAAAATAAGAATAAATAATCATTCTACTTATGTTCTTCTAAGAATTTTTTTTTTTATTGTTGTCTACTGCTAAGTTGCCTCAGTTAATGACCTAGATCTCTAAATATAGTTCCATTTGTTGAGCGCCATATGCTAATAAGCTTCGAAATTAGTTTTGCCTTTGTTCTATTTTATTCTGAACAAGATTTGGGATAAAAGCTACGACAATTCTAGAATATTTATCCATCTGCCCTCCGCGCGGGAGCCCCATTAAACTTTCATGTTGGTTTAATAAATTATTCAAAATAAATCGGAGTTAAGTAGTTTGCTCTTAAGTTCATTAAGAATGGCTGCTCGAATGTCTGTGTACATAGTAACAAAATATCTCCGCGCCAGAAAGCTTTTTAATTGATTTCTACGAATTCTGTTCTGTTTTTGTTGTTTCAGTAGGTAATCCATATTTAAGAGGTTTTCTAATGGAAGATGATGGCTATTAAGATTATTAGAAATGTATTTATTCAATGTTTTGTAGTTCTTTTGGTTGATTTTTTTTTTTGGTATGTAGATTTAAAAATGTGTGTTATTTGTTTATGATAATCTTTATATTTTTAAAACATTTTGTGCAGAATTTCGATTTTATTTTCATTTGTGTTTTTTTTATGCTTGTGATAAATCCTAACATTTTAAAAAAACTGTTTTATGTAGATTTTCGATTTTATTTTCATTTGTATGTTTTTTTACTTATTATAATTGTAACGTTTTTAAAACGTTTTATGCAGAATTTCGATTTTAATTTCATTTGTTTGTTTTTTTGCTTATGATAATATTAACATTTAAAAATGCTTTTTATGCAAAATTTCGATTTTATTTTCATTTTCGTTTCGATTTTATTTTCATTTGTGTGTTTTTTGCTTGTGATAATCTTAACATTTAAAAATTCATAACATTATTGCATTCGATTTTATTTCCATTCCCTTGAAATAATAGCAAATTAACCTCAAACCTGCAATTTAACGTTATATACTATTCAGTGTATATTATGTGCATTAATTAGTGGCTTGTTGTTCTTCTAATGAAACTTTTTTTTTTTTTCACTTAAACTATAAATGTGTATTTTGTGTGCTCATACTAACCTAAAAGTTTGAAAAGTTTTACATCTGAGTTTGGATTTTTGCTCATTTGTTTAAAAACAAAATTGCGAATATTTCCAACTGCACTTTAACTAATGTTAAAATATATTTGCATTATTCGGAATTGATATTAGTATTTTCTTTTTAAAAAAATATTGTTTACTTTTCTTATAATATTAACATTGAAAATTTAATCAGTGATCTGTTGAAATTTTCATTGATAAAAAAATAGAAACGTGGTGTAGTTTGAAATTAAATTCATTGTTTTCATTTGTAACAATAGTAAAATTTAGGGTAAAAAAAAAGCAGAAAAAAAAAAAAAGTTAAGCATATCTAAAGCGTAAACGTAACAGCTGATGTTTAGTTGGAGTACCGTGGGTAATACCCCTGTATCTCCGTATTATAATTTATATTTTAAAAGTTACATAATTATAGAAATCCACTATATTATACTATTAAAGAAGAAATTTTTTTTTGAGCACATGCTCGGTAAAGATCAATGATGGAAATAATTAGGATTAGTAAATCAATTCAAAATCAAGATGTTAATGAATAATAAAAATTTATTTAAAACTTAAAATAAGTAATATATGAAAAAAATTTAAAAATCAATTCCTACTTTTTTTCACTCTATTGCAGAAAATCCTTTATAAATAAGTTTCATTCATTTTTTAAGTTTATCTGGCGCCATCTATTGGTAGATACATGCAACTTAAACCTTAAAAAAAAAATAAATTTAATTACTGAATTAATATTTGAAAAAGCTGTATTAACATCCAGTGACCCCTACAAGTTCAAAAAAAAAAAAAATGTATTTGAACTTGACTGGATGAATAAAAAATAGTTTATGAACGATTGAAAATTTAAACAAGATATATATAGGAAGAGTGTGGGCTAATAGAAGGAATTGAAAAAGACATATATGTTTTCTATAAGAAGATGATCATTAAGGAATGTAACAGCAACGCTGTTGGAATTAGTATTTTTTTTTAATAATGATTGTAACTAAGTTAATTAATCAAAGTGGAACTTAATGTAACTGCAAACGCTTTCTCATTATTTTTTTGATTGCAGCAGGGTGACTTTTGACTCGCGACTATTTCCTTGTAGCCCAGTGAGGTCCAAAGATCATCCCAACCGAATTACTGTGTTCATTAGGGCGCGGCAACCAGTTGCGTGGGGTGCTCTCCCAGGGTCGTTCGAACCTTGCCATCTGTCATGCGCATCAGATAAAACACCATTCCGCCGACAGCTGAGAAAACCATGGCGCCTTGTGTTGAAGTTAGAATAAATAATTCCTATTTTTTTTCCATCCATATCTGCAGATGAAAAAAATATTGAACCACAGATATTTATTTGATTTATTTATTGAACCACAGATCTATTTGATTTATAAATAAATATATATATATATACATTTTTTTGTTCTAATGCAGCTGGAGAACACTTAGACAGCTGTCTTGGATGCCTTAAGGCAAGCGCTGCACAGACGTTACTCACTTTGCATTACCCAGGGCGCGCGTGCAACTTGAATATAAGTAACAAAGCCCCGCAACGCTCTACGATCATATTAGACCGAGACCTACGGTTTAAAGTGGATTCCGAACCACTACAAACACCCATGGTACCGCCGGGACTCGAACCCGAAACCTATGGTACCGAGCGCCAGAGCGCTAGCCACTCGGCCATTCAGGCCCTGGTTTATATATTGAACCACAGATTTATTTGATTTATGTATTGAACCATAGATATTTATTTGATTTATTAAGGTATAATATTTGTATACTATTTATAAATATTATACTTTAATACGAAATAATTAAATTTAGTTCACTTTAATGAAAATAAAACACATCACATTAAATGGTTGACGTATTCTTTTAGAGCTATTTAGCCCCTGGAGGCTCCATCTCCATCTCCGATAAGACAGGGAAAATACAGTTGAAGCAATGCAAATTGCCTGAATATATTTGCAAAATATAATAAAATTAACTTACTATCATAAACAAATAAAAAATAAAAGAAAAAAATATTTAGAAATTAAACTAAAATTTAGCGGGACGTTTTAAATCGTAATTGGGAACGTAAGAGACAATCTCTTGATTGCTGTATTTTCATAATTAATAAGCGCGTCAAAAGATTTAATAGAGACTTTAAGTAAAATCTTTTAAACAAGGAATGTTAATAACCTTATAGATACCATAATTGTGCATGAACCATTTAGCATAGGCCATTTGGCGGATAATGATATTTTGTAAAGTTTCAAGAGTTTTTTAAATTAGATTTAACTGCATAGGAACAGACCGGGCAGGCGCATGTGAGAATTGAGCGAAGCATAGCAGTATAAAGAAGAATTTTGTTATCTTTAAGCATGGTAGAATGTCTATTCATAAGTGGGTAGAGTTTTCTGAAGGCAATACGAAATTTAGTTTTAGTGTAAAGAAGATGTCGTTTCCAAGCTATATGCTGATCCGGAATAACTCCTAAATATTTAGTTTGACTCTTCCAAGGAATAATATTGTTGTTGATCATAACCACAGGTAATTTAAGTTTATTTTCAATAGAGAACAGAACAGCTTCAGTCTTATCTACATTTAAAGAAATTTTCCATTTATTGAACCGGTTATTGATATTTTTAAGGTGATTAGTAAGGGTGATAGCTAAGAATTTAGTGGATTTTTTTTTTTTTTTTTTTTTTAAAGGATTGCAGTATCATCAGCATAGATAGCAATTAAGATTTTAGGATTAGTTGTGATATCAGCAATTAATATAGAGAAAATAAGCATTAAATGGAATCTAGTATCAGATACGTTCATTTTTATGTGGCAATCATAAAAAAATGATCTTCTATGACAGTGTACGAAATTCGATTATTTGGAAAAGCCTAGTATTGAAGAATCTAAATGAATACCAGTAATTTTAATTGGGGTGTGAACGGCCGGGTGTCTCGCTCTCGATGCCACAGGTTTCGGGTTCGAGTCCCGGCGGTGCTACGGATATTTGTAGTTGTTCGAACTCACTTTAAGCCGTAGATCTCGGTCTCATATGACCGTAGAGCGCCATAAAGCACAATCAGACTTCTCACCGACATCATTCCCAAACTGTAAAGGGGCAACTCGGCTCTAGGCATTGTGGTGTGGTGTGGTGTGGTGTGGTAGTAATTTTAATTTTAAAATCAAATAAATATTCCAGTGATTTCAATATTATATAGCAATATTTTTCCAATCGCTTTTTAAAAAAATAATTCTAAAAAATGATGACACATTCTCTATTTAATGAAATATTTTGTCTTAACAATGCTAATGTCTTTTTTAATATAGAATATGTTGATATATCAATAACACTGATTTAATATTCAGGCAAATTATTTCCCTATTTACTTCTTAGACATCCCTGTTATTTAAATAATTTCCATTGGGTTTTTTTTTTTTCTAAATTTAAATGTCAAAGGAAAATAATCAGAAAAACCATTATGTTTTGAGTTGCTGAAGGAAAATCAAACGCAAAAGAAGGGAAATATGATTCGTCAATTCTGAATAGTGTTTAGTTAGAGGAAATGTTGAATTTTTTATTTTTCTGTCTGGTTTTAATCACTTTACATGTTTTTAAAAAGTTATGCGTCATTCGCATTTGACTATTTGGAAACCAGTAAGAAAATATTTATGAAGAAAAAAAGTATTGGTTACTCAGTGGAGTGTACGAAAGGAAATTTATCATACTTTTTATTTTATCCATGTAGGAAAAGCTCTTCCAACCGCTCTTTCTTTTATAATAGAATGTTTTTTTTAGTACAACATATTCATAGAAATTGCTACTTTTTTTTTTTTTGTGAACATCTCTGTTGTACCATACTTGTGGTAGATTAAATACAAAAAAAGCCTCAAAATTAAGTATACACTTAAACGTGTAATATATGATTTTATCTAACGAACTAAATTTTCCTATAAGAAAATCACGTTTTTTACTGTTAATACTGTTTGTCCTCCTCTTCCAATGTGTAAAAGAAAAGAATTACGAAATTAAGTTTATTTAATCGCAATCTTTTAGGTATAGATACCACCAATTTTTTTGTTGTTTCAACTGAAATTTTTGCCCACTCTTCTCTTAAGACCTTTTTTAGATCCTTTTTACTCGTCACATCATGTTCATGGACAGATTCTTCCAACTGAGTTCATAAATGTTCTATGACTTTTAGGTCCGGAGATTAGGGTGGAGTATGTAGCTGCTGCTTGCAGTGGCTAGATATAACTTGACTATTTTCGCCGTATGTTTTGGGTCATCGTCTTGCTGGAAGATGAAGTTTGACCCGAGTTCGACTTTGTCTGTATTTTTTGTAAATTATTCTTTACGATGTCAAGATAAACCATTCTATCCATAATGCCATCCATGAAGACACGTTCTCCTACTCCTCCTGCCGCCACACAGCACCAAACGAGGACGGATCCATCTCCATATTTAACCGCCTTTACGGTGTTCCTGGGATCTAGTTCTTTCCCAACTTCCCTCCGCAATTTATATCGTCCATCGCTCCCTTGCAGATTGAATTTGCTCTCTTCGGAGAACAGAGCGGTATCCCGGAATGATTCCGATTTTGAAATTTGATTTTTGCAAACGAAAGTCTTTTTTTTTTTCAGTTTCTTCTATCAGCTCACACTGTCCCTATATATATATATATATATATATATATATATATATTGTTCAAATTTTCAATCGTTCCTAAAACACTTTTATTCATCCACTCACGTTCAAATGCATTTTTTTTTTAACTTGTAGTGGATGACACTGGATGTTAATACAAATTTTCAAATATTAGCTTAGTAATTAAATTTAATTCATTCATTTTAGTTTTTTTTTTAGATTTAAGTTGCATGTATCTACCAATACAGGGCGCCAGATAAACTTAAAAAATGAATGAAAATTATTTATAAAGGACTTTCTGCAATAGTGTGAAAAAAAGTAGGAATTGACTTTAAATTTTTTTTTTTTTTTATATTACTTATTTCTTCTAATAACTAACTAATGTGTAGTTTTTCTTATTGAGTACGACCGTGAAATCCTATATTATGTAGAACACGTCTTACAATTTCAGCTGAAACGCTTCTTGCAATTTCCGAGGACATCGACGATGCAAGCTTTAGAGTGCTTATTTCGGATTTTTTTTTTTTTTTTACTGAACGAATAATCGTCCTCTTTGCCGAATGCTTAAAATTTCTTTACGCCATCTTCCTGGAATATTGGCCACAGATTTAGATTTCCGATACTTCTTAATTATTTTTCGAATACAACCATGACTTTTACCAATTAAAAGGGCCTGAATGGTCGAGTGGCTAGCGCTCTGGCGCTCAGTACCACAGGTTTCGGGTCCCGGCGGTGCCATGGATGTTTGTAGTGGTTCGGAATCCACTTTAAACCGTAGGTCCCGGTCTGCTATGACTGTAAGAGCGTCACGAAGCAAAAAAGTCAGACTTCTACCTACGGGTGCTCCATCACAACAGAAGCTGCCCCTTTCCCTCCATCCATGAGTAGATCACTCATGGGATGTCCATCCCGGACTGCAGGACATTGAGAATTAGTCACAACAACAACCAATTAAAGACGCAATTTCTCGAAGAGATTTGCCATTTTTTTGACCATTTGATGACTAAACATTGATGACTAAACATTGATGACTGATTCCTTTCTAGAGCTCATTACAAGATTTTAAGATTGAAAAACAATAATTACATTCATAACAAAGATTTTATTTCGTTGATATTCTTTATGCTCAACTGTAATAATACTTTAAAGAATTTCTTTTTAAAAAACAGGGGTAAAAAAACTTACAAATTCGTTAAGTGTATATTCAATTTTGTGATATCAGTTTTCGGCAAATTTCATATCTATTTCTTTTATGAAAAAATACACGATGAAACTAATTTTTTTTTTTTTGTTAACATGGGGAAGACATAGCAAGAGTATCGACACTGCAAAATTCGCTTGTTTCGAAGTAAAGTTAGCTATGTTATTCATAAAATATTTTCAAATTTTCGAAAGTGTATACGCAATTTTGGGGCCCACTGCAGTTCTATTTAATTAAAAAGTATTTAATTTTTTTTCAAAGATTCACTTAAAGAAATAGACAATCAAACAAGTAATATAAATAAAAAAAAAATTTTTTAAGTCAATTCCTACTTTTTTCACTCTATTGCAGAAAGTCCTTTATAATTAATTTTCATCCATTTTTTTTTTTAAGTTTATTTGGCGCCATGTATTGGTAGATATATGCAACTTAAATCTAAGAGGAACTAAAATTATTTAAATAAATTTAATTACTGAATTAATATTTGAAAAAACTATCAACATCCAGTGTCATCCACTACAAGTTCCAAAAAAAAAAAATGGTATTTGAACTTGAGTGGATGAATAAAAGTATTTTTATGAACGATTGAAAATTTGAACAAGATATATATAGGGAAAAATGATGTAGAAGGAATTGAATGAAAAAGTATTTGGGAAATAAATAAGGTATTTAAAGTAAATGATAAATTTATGGACAAAAATAAAATCAAACAAAATTGGTGAAAACAGTCATAATAATTAAGAATGTTATTTGCTCTTTCTATTATGCTTTTCTAAGTACATTAGATACGAATCAATAGGTCTTTTAGTCTTTAATAAGTATTAAATAAAAAAAGATGGAAAAATAACTTCAATGAATTTTTATCTTTTTTTCTTCATGAAATCTGTTTTTTAAATCTTTAATAATGAGTATTTGATGTGTGATCGGTAAATAACTTGACCTTCATCTTGGTAACAGAATTTTCTTAATATGCACACACAAATTTAATTTTTTTGTTCTAATGCAGCTAGCAAACACTTAGACAATTGTATTAGTTGTCTTAAGGCAAGCGCTGCACCGACGTTACTCACGTAGCACTACCCAGAAGGTGCGTGTAGCCTGAAGATAAGCTACGGACGCGGAGTAACAATGTCCCCGCAACGTTTTACGATCCTGTTAGATTGGGATCTACAGTTTAAAGTTCCGAACCACTACAAACATCCATGGTACCGCCGGGACTCGAACCAGAAACCTGTGGAACCGAGCTCCAGAGTGCTAGCCACTCTGCCATTCAGGACCCACACAAATTTAAATGAAATGAAAAAAAAAAAGTTTCTAAAAAATTTTTATCTGCGTTCTTAATTTTTATTTAAATATACATTCTTATTGTAATTCTAAGAACACGAGAAAAGTTCCAAAGTATCTAATGAATACTAACAAGCTGTGAAGCGTAGCCTAACCCTGGTTGGAATGTGAATCTACAGATAAATTCACGACAATAATTTTTTTTTTTTTTTTGTCTCAAGATGTACGACGAAAGATAGGAGTCAAGAATTTTAATAGCAGATTAAAAAAAAAAAAAAAATTCTTAAATTATTCACAAAGTCATTCACCCACGTATTGTAAATGATTCATTTTTGAATTAAGGTTTTCTTGCAGAAAGATTACGTAGGGTGTAATTTTTCTGTGTTTTTAATCCTTCGACCTTCACAAGTTGATAGTTGACTATGATCCCATTTCAAGTTTTCATTATTTGTGTAAGGAAATTAGTGAATACATTTTATTTAATTTCCACCTTTGTTATACTGTAAGGTTATTACGTATTGAAAATAATGTGAACATTCAAGATTTTCTGGTTACATGACAAGCTATGTTAAGTTTTTTAAAAGGATTTTATCGTTTCCAAAAGAAATAAATTTTTCCAACAAATTAAAAATGAAAATCACTGAATAGTAATCAATTTACAGACAACTTTGATAAACTTTTTTTGTATTTATTATTACTGAAATATAGGGTTCTCAAGTTCGTAAACCAGATTGGCTTTTTTTTTTTTTTTTTTTTTTTCTTTCTTTCTTTTCTTAAATTCCTGTCGAAAACATTTTCGCATTTGATATAAAGTTGGAAATGGTGTAGAACACTTTATATAATGTTGCTTGGAATATTTATATATATTGCTTGGCACTATAAAAAATTTGGCGACAAAAAAAAAAAAAAAAAAATGGATTCTGTATTTTTATTTAATGAGTTGCTAAAAATCATGGGGGAAAAGATTCTATATTTCTATTTAATGAGTTACTAAAAATTATGGGAAGGAATGTATTCTGTATTTCTATTTAATGAATTACTAAATATCATGGTGTAAAAAAGGATTCTGTATTTCTATTTAATGAGTTACTAAAAGTCATGGGGGAGAAAAATGGTTTCTGTATTTCTATTTAGTGAGTTATTAAAAATCACGAGGAAAAAAATTAATTAAATGAAAACTGTCATTTGTAATGACGAAATTGCTGTAAAACGTAATTGATGAAATTGTTGTGTTCGTGTTTGTATTTTTACTTCAAATTTAAAAAATAACTACATTAATAAAAAATATAAATAATTTTAAATATTACGCTCATATATAAAATTATTTTTAAAAAATGAATTAAGGCAAAAACATTCTCTTTTTTTATACTGATGTAAATAATCCGGCGTTGCTGTTTTTTTCAGAATTTATTTTTATTTATTAGTTTATTTGTTTTTAATTTTCGATAAATAGATATAGAAAAAACATTTGTGCAGAATTATAAGTTTCAGATTTTAAATAATTCGCTTTTAATTGTCCAAAAATAAATAATTGTTATTCAAGAATTCTAATAAATTTAAACCTTAATTTATTAACATTTATTTAAAAGGAAAGTAGTCTTAGATGGAAAATAAATTGAACGCGAACACTGTAAATTTTCGACCTTATTATTTTTTTTTTTTTTTTGCAGTAACAATGGTTAGCGACAGTCAGTTTTTAAGACTGGCGCCATCTAGTGACATGAAAATATATTAGCAATAAAAAATAAAGATTTATTTAATTAAAACTTTTTTCATAATTTTTGGCTAAGAAATTATGTACTCAGGTGATCAATAAAATAACAGGAGTCAATATTACCATGGAACCCAAGCCGCCTTCCATTTTATGTGTCAGAAAAAAATGTTAGATCTCAGAATTTTTTAATATTCTAAAGTTGCAACCATTATATATTTTCCTCAACAAAATTTATGAAATAAAATATATTTATAGAAGGTAGCTAACACTGGGTCATACTTTCTGTTGATCTTATGAATTTATAAAATTACTGAGAATTCCTCCTAGTTCCCGTGTTAAGTTCGAAGTATACACAATTCGAGTCCAGTATTAGAGTGTAGCAAATAGGCACAATCAGTGGTGTTCGTTGCAATAGTTTTTTTTGTTAAATAAGTAGACTTGAAAGAGAGAACGCATTGGGTGCATTTCCTGTTGACGTGAATTATTTGTTGAAAGCTATCCCAATTTTACGCTAAATGAATTTTGTGTAATGCTAGATTGTATACAGGGTGATTATAATTCAAGTCCCACTTTCAAAATGTTGTAAAAAAAAAAGAACCACTAGTCACAATGAGTTCAAATTTGAATTGAAGATACTTGAAGAAGGGGAAAAGTTATGGCATCAAAAAAGGTTCCACTGATTTTTACCATCCAATTTGGTATGATCTTTGCCGTGGTGGATGGGCTTTCCACTCACAGTGTCACAACTGTTGAATGACTTGGAAGTCACTTTTTCCGTCAAAGAACCGAAACAATCAAGCACATTGAACACTACAGTTGGTTTAACGGGCAACTCATGCCAAATACGTTGTCATTTCGATTCAAAATATCACTGACAGTCGAATTCACTTTCTTTAGGCCACTTACAGCGCCATCCATTAATACACTTTGGAACTTTTTGATGCCGTACCGTTTCCCCTTTCTTCAAGTATTTTCAGTTCAAATTTGAGCTCATTGTGACGAGTGGTTCTTATTTTACAACATTTTGAAAGTGGGACTTTAATTGTAATCACCCTGTACATTGACTGTGTATGAACTAGTGTTTTTAATGGATCCAATTAAACGAAATTTATATATATATATAGGTAAGGCTGTACGACGCGAATTTATTTTACGAGTGACGCGAATTTATTTTTACCACTTTATTGCGTAACTGCGGTCTGATGGCCAGTTGTCTAGCAGCGCTCTGGCCGAAGGTTTTAGGTTCGAAGTCCTGGCTGTGGCATGGAGGTTTGTTAGTGGTTCGGAAGAGAAGGGGAATCGATTTTCTACGAAGTTGGAAAACAGTGGGTCTTGAACAGAAAAACCAGAATTAGGTCAGGGGTTGTATAGGATACGATAGCGCTTGAATATTTATAATGCGCATTAGCCTTGCTGTTATAACCGCATAATCTATCACAGCGGTGGCCAACCCGTGGCCCGCCATGAATATTTTTTCGGCCCGTAAGATGTATCACAGGTTTGCGAAATATATTTATTGTATAATGGCCAAAGTAGTGAAAACCAATGTATTAAAAAATACATTATGTGTGCATCCCTATATTCAAAAATTAACTGTCGAAATTATGAGAAAAAATGAACTTTGATTTTAAAATAATATTCTTGCGAAAGAGGACAGATATTGCCTGTTTTATGTATGAGTTCCGCAGAATAATTAAATTATATTCTGCGAACTCATGATACGCGCATCTTAGAACATCTAATATAACAGGTTCTATGTTTCACTTTAAGTGACTTCAGTGACGCAATGACCATTCGAATACCCAGAATGTCAGATCACAGTAGGGAAAAAAGAAATAGAAAAAAAGAAAATGCGTTTTCATGTATGCATGCATTTCAAACTAACTGCTTTTGTATTGATGCATCCTAGTATTAAGCAACTTTTAAAGTATTTTATGAATCCCGATCGATGTATACTATGTTAATAACGATAGGGATTTTGCAAAGTCTGCAAAAAATGACCGTACAGCGACAAACCAAACAGACTACTCTCATAATTTCAAGATGCATTACTTTCACTCTGTCAGGACTAACATGTAACGTGAAGTTCTTAGCGAAGGAAAAATGAAAATGTCATTTCGAACCTAAATTTTCTAGGCAAGACTTCATTTCAACAATGATGTGATCAGAATGCGTTCCAACAAAGAAAAAGTCACCACGGTTGGTTAGTAGATTGGGACTTTGGATTGAATGAGGGTTTTTAGAAATTGGAAAGTTTTTCCTCGACGCACGAAGAAAGAAAGAAGGGTCGTCTTTGCGTGACGGAGGACCATTTCGGTCGTGCAAATTCAGAAAAACCATTTAGGAAGGGTAAACAGACGTCTTTTCCGAAAAAGCGCCACGCGTTTTGCATCTGGGCGTCGCACGATTCGCCTCTTTCCGAGCGATTCCCACGATTCTTTTTTACTTTTTATGCATGAAATGAGTTTTGTGAACTCTGTGTATGATTTGGGAAGCAAAAAAAAAAAAGTTTTTCTCGAGATTTCTTTGTTGTCGCACCTGGAAATGGTTGTGTTTTTGAAGTTTTTGGAAGCCTTAAACTAAAATAATTGTTGTAATTGTCAGTTTCTCATAAATTGTTAACCGCTAAACTGTCTGTAATAATGTCTGTCTGTATAAATGAGTTGTTTTGTTAAGTTTTGTATGCGGTGTACTCGGATTATTCTCAGTTCTTTTGAATTTTACTTTGGTTTGGTTTATCACTCTGCGTTCATTTTGTGCATCCGAGGGCTAAACAGACCGGGACCTACAGTTTAAATTGGATTCCGAACCACTCGCAAACATCCATTACACCACCAGGATTCGAACCTGAAGCCGATGATACCAAAAAAATTTTCCGTTGGATGTTTTATCGTTAATTTGATTGCAAAGCTAAACACACACGCACTCACACAAAGGAGGGTGACTTAACGGTCATGTGACACACTTTGAGGGGTGGTACACACTATTAAAACAAACTTTTTTTTTCTACAGGAATGTAGGATCGGAAGTGAGGCGTTGAGACACGAACACAAAAAGTGGGGCCTGAATAGCCGAGTGACTAGCGCTCGGTGCCACAGGTTTTGGGTTCTAGTCCCGGTGGTGCTATGGTTGTTTGTAGGGGTTCAGAATCCGCTGTAAACCGTAGGTTCCGGTCCGGTTTTCCTGTACCAGGAATAAGTAACAGCAACAACGACACAAAAAAAGTGAGATTGCTTATTGACAACTTTATTGCAAGGGTCTTCTTTGATTCAATGTTTGCTATAAATGCTCAAAATGGCGACCACAAACGGTAATACATGTTCTGTAGTTATTGGCGAACACTTCCAAAGATGGAGTGATTGGCGAATTGGCGCACTCTTGCAATCGCAAATGATAATCGAGCAACAGATCGATTATCATTTGCAGATTTGAAGATTTCATAATCGAGACTCCAGTTGACTCAATGGAGTCAACTGGGTCTCGATTATGAAATCTTCGTAAATGAAAACACAGTAACTTCTCGTAAATGGAAACACAGTTGCAAATGCATGGTAAGAAAGAATAGAGTGCTCTTCGGGGTTGCCAGCCAGAGGACATAAAATTCGTCACATTACGGATATCATTTGGGGTATTGTGCTTGACTGTTGCGAGAAATATATATATATATAATGTAAACTATTTGTCATTATAAATGGCTACAGATGGCGCCAGGAACAAGAGACTCCTCCATAACTCCTCCCCTGTAACTCCATATAAGGCTGTTGTCTTATACGGGGATTCAAATGTAGGAGCAAGGGCGAAAAAGGAACGCGACGGAGTTGCTGATGGCGGGTGGTTGCTCGATTAAGTATTTGTACCAATAAATATTTTATATATATCAACTGAAAGTTGTGTTTATTAATGAGAACAGAAAAAGAAGATAACAATATATATGGGGCCTGAATGGCCGAGTGGCTAGCGCTCTGGCGCTCGGTACTACAGGTTTCGGGTTCGAGTCCCGGCGATGCCATGGTTATCCACTTTAAGCCGTAGGTCCCGGTCTAGTATGACTGTTGAGCGTTGGGCGTAGAGCTGACAATCCTACCCCGTAAAAAAGAAATACGCCCCGAAATCTACCAGTAGGTAGACGGCCTTTGGTAGGTAGACGGCTGTTGCGCCAATGATGATTATATATATATATATATAAAATTTATTTATTTGAAGCCATACCCCTTAATTTAAACGGGAACTAAATATACCAGTTACAGTTTTAACGACAGAATTAATATTCAAAATCTGGGTAAAAATAAAATTTTATGTATATTAAAAATCATGGTAATATTTGACTTTTTCTAATTTATTGATACTGATTCGTTCATAACAGATACTTCATTACCCAAGATGTACCAGTAAGGGATTGCTGCACTGTAGCAGAAGAAATGTCTTCTTGGAGATCTTTCCGATTACAACTAACTTTGCTGTTTGGCATCTAAATGAACCTCATTAAGTAAACTGTTATCAAATTGTGTCCCACATAAAACTCTTATTTCGGATAGAATTTTACAGTCATTTTTATTTATTCAATTCCTTCTATTAGCTCACATTCTCCCTATATATATCTTGTTCAAATTTTCAATCGTTCATCAAACACTTTTTTATTCATCAACTGAAGTTCGAATACATTTTTTTGAACTTGTAGTGGATGACACTGGATGTTAATACAGTTTTTTCAAATATTAATTCATTCATTGAATTTAATTAATTAATTAAAAAAATTTAGATTTAAGTTGCATATATAATAGATGGCGCCAGATAAACTTAAAAAAAAAATGAATGAAAATTATTTATAAAAGACTTCCTGCAATAGAGGGGGAAAAAAAAGTAGGAATTGACATTAAAAAAATTTTTTTTTTTTTTATATTGCTTGTTTTATTTTTACAATTTTATGAGACTTCCTCAACAAAAGTTGAGAAAACTTTGTTTCATTTTCTGTCACACAATCTACCAAACATTAAGAAAGAAAAATCCGTGTGGCAGAGCGGGCACTTTTACAAAATTAGACAAAATGCGTAGTGATTTTGCGTGTGATAGTGGATGAAATAAGCCCGCATTGAAACCATTGGTAAGAATTGAAAACGCTTGCGGAAAGCCAAATTAATAAGAGACGGACATATTCATTAAAATTTTCCATCTCTATAGAACAGGGGTCTCCAAACTTTCCAGCCTTAGGGCCATACTGTTTACTCCAGTAAGTACCAAGGGCCAAAACCGTTTTCATTTTTCTGCCATTATCTATAATTTCTAGACCAGTCGCCGAGTACGCGCTCTGACCGAGCATACGCTTGCTATCTACAAATTACTGTCGGGAAAAATCACAATTACACAAATCTCATTAGTATTTTTTTTGCAAGTGGATACCCCGCGGTTTCCTTCGCGTTAATTTAGCTTTTCCATTCCTGGGGGATTTTCAGAATAAAAATCATATGTGTGATTCAGGATATGTGCATTCAAACATCGACATACATACATATGCGATACTCTTTACCCCAACATAACTACCGAGGGTAACCGCAGGATGTTTACAATGTTGGTGGGATTCATTTCAATTATTTGTTAGTTGTTATGCTTAAGTTAAATTTTCTGCATATTATGCTTGTCATTAAGCTAACCTAGCAAGTCAATAAAACCGAGTTATTATCATTCTGCGTTTTTTATCCAGTTTATTACAGCAACAATGAACTATTCGCAGTCGCGGGCCGGATTGACGACACTGGCGGGCCGTAGTTTGGAGACCCCTGTGGTAGTGGATTAAATAAGCCCGCATTGAAACCATTGGTAAGAGTTGAAAACTTTTGCGGAAAGCCAAATTAATAAGGGACGGACATAATCATCAAAATTTTCCATCTCTCTAGAACAGTAGTTCTCAAACAAACTGGTTGTCAACAGTGGTTGATTGCAAAGCAGTAATTGGTTGTGTGAACAGCGGTTCGCCCTGTGGTATTCAAGAGAAATGTGTGTCCACACATAAAAATAAATATCGTTATATGATGGGGTTTTTCTTGTCAAATTTCCCATTCAAAGACATTCATGATAAACAACGAACCTTTCTGAATACTTTTTCAATTCCTTCTATTAGCTCACACTCTCCCTATATAAATCTTGTTCAAATTTTCAATGGTTCATAAAATACTTTTTATTTATCCACTCAACTTCAAATACATTATTTTTTGAACTTGTAGTGGATGACACTGGATGTGAATGCAGTTTTTTCAATTATTAATTCAGTAATTAAATTTAATTAATTAATTTTTTTTTAGATTTAAGTTGCGTATATCTACCGATAGATGGCGCCAGATAAACTAAAAAAAATGAATGAAAATTATTTATAAAGGACTTTTATTATATTACTTGTTTTTCTTTTACTCACTTAAAAAAGTACCAAATAATACTAATAAATATACCAATAAAAAAGTTTCAATTCTCATGATTCGTCGAGGAGTTATTCATATCACACATAAGTGGAACACAGTCTCTATATTCAACAACAACAAAAACCCAAATAATAACAGCAATAATAATCGGCTCGGCTGATACTTATAAAATTATTTAATAACTACTCAATTATTTTGTTTAAGTTTTATTTTAACTGGATGCTTTGCGTAATTTAAAGACATATTTATGTTCATATCCAACATATTTATTTACATACATATTACAATATATTTTATATTTACGGGGTTATATTATATATATTTTATTACAACAATTACCATTTTCAATTTAATGCCTGATTGATAACCTGTTGAAAAACTTAAGTGCAAAAACTGATTCGTAGCTAATTTTTCAAAGAAGAAAAGTGTAAATGAATATTATGTATAAAAAGTATTACAGATTTCGGTGAAAATGTCCAAAATTTGAAGTGGTCAAGGTCATGAAAAATCCACCTCCCCCAAATCAATGCCCATATATTTTATGGGTAAAAATTAAAAAGAAAGACTGTTTAGCAAATTTGCGTTTGGTGATTACAGAAATAAAACCAACTATTGAAACACTTTTTAAAAAATAATTTGAATACTTATGCCGAATTCTTTTCATTTTTGCTTTTTATTACATTATTTATTTTTGTATTACCTATAAAGAAATGAAATATTTGTACATCGGGTAATTTACCGAAGTTTTCCTTTTTATCTGCGGCTAAGTTACGCCTATTCCGCGCTGTTGTTTTATTTTGCTAGAAAAGTCAACGTTATGTTCTTGGTTAATTATTGGATGCTAAGAAAAAGGAGATGTAAATATAGAGAAATAACTATCATTTTTGACTAATTCGTTTTTCGCTCTATCTGTGATGCTTGAAATTTCTCATTCTTCGTCGTTAAAAATAAGAACAAAAATGAATCATGCCGGCCGGTGACAGTTAAAATGTTCCTTGTGTCTCAAGGAATACGTACGAAAAATAATTTATGCACATTCCAGAAAATAATCGCGACCTAACAATTTTTTTCCTCCGTAACATGTTTTGAGAATTAAATCTTTGGTGTTTTTCCCCTTGTTTTACGTGAAACAGAGTCTGTCCAGTTTATGTTAACAATGGGCCACTGTTTGGCAATAACTGTTATTGCATCCATTGAATAGCATCCAATTGTGCTCAATTAAGCAATTTGTTTTGACGTTCAGTATTGTTTTATTGTATCTTTTCCTTTTATTTGAGAAAAGTTGTATTGCGAGACCACAATTCACCTTTTACGAGAAGCTAATAAGGATACAAGGTTTTAGTTGACAAAGAAAAAAATAAAAAAATAAAAGCTGAAAGGTTTAAAGTTAATAACGAAAAGTTTTAAAAATGCTGCAATAGGAAAAAAAAAAATTAAAAGTAGGAAAATAATTAGGACAATAGGGAAATAATTAATCCATAAAATATTATTAATTTTTTTTTTTTTGTTTATATATATGTATACATGTATATCCATGTATATCACGAACAGTCCATCAATGAATAGGAGAAAATATTGTCTTTCAGGAGAACTTTATAGATAGTTGTCCCACATTTGCCTGTTGTATAGAAGAAAACCTTGTGGCTAGCTGATGAGTATTAGGGCGGAGGTTCAATCAACTAGCGGCTTTGTTGTAAACAATGTTTCAAAAAAAATGAGGTGCACGATGGTGTTTGTGATATTCAGCATCTTGCCTTGTCAGTTGGACTGCCTGGTGGGAGTTTTCCGGGTTTTTACCTCTGAAATTACCTCTTGAAGTTTATCAGGAAGGCACTGTACTCCCCTCAAAATCCGTCGGTGAGCTCTTCGTGGTATTACCACCACCTTCACTTTCAATCTAACCATACCTACCTGTCTTTCTCTCTCTTCACCTATCTCTTCACTTCACGTGTTTAACCTGATGGCCAATTGGCTAGCGCTCTGGCTTGTGGCACCACAGGCTTTAAGTTCGAATCCTGGCGATGGCATGGATGTTTTCAGCTCGGGTGTGTCATCTACGTTAGTGGTTTGGAATTCACTCTAAACGGTTGGTCCCGGTCTAATTAGCCTAAAGTGTCAGAAAATGACCGTAGAGCGACAAGCCAAACCCTCACTGTGCACTTATAAGTTCATTTCCCGCTGTAACGCAAGTAAGCAATGTGACCAATTATCGCTCCTGACAGTGGGATTATAAAACCCCAGTGCGGAGGTGAGATGTGTAAGAAAAAAAAAAAAATGCATTATTACCCAGAAAGTGCTTTGGTTTTTCTTTTAACTATTCTAATTTTCTTCTAATGCAGCTGGCAATACAGAGACAGTTAATCTTTATGCCATAAGGAAGACCTGTACCTCTATTACTCATTTAGCGCTCCCAGGGGGCACTTGTATCTTGAAGATAGACTACAGACGCGAGTAACACTACCTCCACAACTCTCTACGATGAAATTAGACTGGGACCTACGGTTCAAAGTGGATTCCGAACCACTACAAACATCCATAGCACCGCTGGGACTCGAACCTAAGAGAACGCCAGAGCGCACTACGCACTCGGCCATAAGGTCCTTCTTTTAAATATATGATAAACAAGTAATATATATATATATAAAAATTTAAGTCAATTCCTACTTTTTTTCACTATATTCCAGAAAGTCCTTTATAAATAATCTTCATTCATTTTTTTAAGTTTATCTGGCGTCATCTATTGGTAGATACTTGCAACTTAAATCTAAGAAAATCTAAAATTAATTAATTAAATTTAGTTAATGAATTAATATTTGAAAATACTGTATTAACATTCAGTGTCATCCACTGCAAGTTAAAAAAAATGCATCTGAACTGGAGTGGATGAATAAAAAGTATTTTATGAACGATTGAAAATTTGAACAAGATATATATAGGGAGAGTGTGAGCTAATAGAAGGAATTGGAAAAAAAAAAAAAAAAGTGATTTCATGAAATAATTTTAATCAAATCTTTTATCGATTAAGATCTCTTCCATTTTCTATTTATTATAAGTAATGTTTACTTTTTTTTTTTTTTTTTTAATACGATTATTTATTATTTTTTTATTATGCTTATTGTCAAAAGCATATTTCTTTACTTCAACTTTCAAATCAATAAAGAATGAAATTAAGAATATTTTCAATTGGTCGTTTGTATTCTTGTTGTGAGAAGTCCTTGCATATTTTTAGCGGCGTTGATATTTCCTGCGTCAATGCAACAGGCAGCAGACAAACAGCGGATGTGAGAGTGATTTGCGAACAGCCGCGTTTCCTTTGGTTTCACTCTACATGTGCATAAAAAGCTGATGCACTAATTGTGTGACAGTTTCGTTACTAGGATGCAAAAAAAAACTTTCTTCTACTTTCGTTTTCAAAGCTGAAACTTGTAAGCGGAAGAATTAATAAAACAATGAATTTCTCAATGCGATTTGAAACAATAGTTTGGGTCGAATACTGGTTTTAATTATTACTTCATTCTGATAGTTAAGAAATGTGTGAATTTGACTGCTGGTTATTATTATTATTTTTTAAAAAGATTTGGTTTGTCGCTGTACGGTCATTTTGTGCGCACTTTGGATCTACAGTTTAACGTGTATTCCAAATTACTTACAAATATTCATGCCAAAGCCAGGATTCGAACCTGTAGCCTGTTCTACCAACGTCACAGTTTAAGATCAAATAATTCATTTCGATATCTTTTTTTTTTTTATTTATTTCCGTAAAAAAAAAAAAAAAAAATAAATAAATAATAAATAAAAAATAAATAATCTTCTATTAAATAGACGACTAGTGATATTTAAATGTTTCATAATTTCTCTTATATGTTGACTATTTTATATAAATGCTGTCATTAACGATAGATGGCGTAGCCGGCGCTGACGTCGTAGATGACGCAACCGCGCTGAATGAATAACTGTAAATGCTATTAATGCAAGTTTGACGACGACATCAGTGGCACTGAAGAGAAATGTTTGTTCATAGTAAAATAAAGTATATTATTAGTTTCAAATTGTAATATTTAGTAGGAATAGGTTTTTAGATATATTCCATATATCAAAATGTTTATTAGTCCATTATTGTGATATCACAGTGTACGTATATTACTTGAAAGTGTTGTTATTCTCGCATGCTAGGCACTTCTAAGGCTATTCGCCTCTAAAACGCACATATATAGCAGATTCAACATTATCCAGTGTGTAACCTAGTGGGCGCTACATCGCATCCTCATTGTTCCCCCCTCATACTGTAATAAACATCACCACGTGGGGTATCCAAGGAATTTAAAACTTTCTCCAATCCAACAAACAGACTTACCAGTCTACAAATTTACCTACTTTTCTCCCTCCTAAGGTATGGACACGGCAAACGAACATCGTCAGACTTGGTATTTTGAGACTTAGCATCTTTGAGACTTAGCAAGTGGGGTGGTAAGCACGTTGAAACTCGACTAACGATGCCGAACCGAAATCTGCGGTGTCCATGCTGGTGACGGGCACATTAAATCTGTAAGCCGGAATATCCTTCCTTTGGATTGGAGGATGAGACGAAAAAAAAATATTAAGCCCTCAGTTGCCTCCTTAGGGAGTGTTCTTACAAAATAGCAGTGACACACATAACTTCTCCCACACCATTCTACTATAAAGGAGTGTCTTAGTTCTAGCCTTGTGGCTGTAACATTGTAGTAGTAGTAGTAGTAAGTAGTAATACTATACTACTGTGTCCAAAAAAGTAAAACCAATTTTCAATTTAAAATTCCAGGGGCTTATGGAATTTCAATTTTTTTTTTCTTTTTTTAAGTTGCTGGCACTGTTTTTGGCATGTGAAATTACACTTCAAAGTATTCATGAGTGTTTGAGTTATGCATGGCTTTGTGAGACGCTAAAACTGATTCCGGCGATTTTTGAAATGCCTGAATAAATTACGCAAAGAACTTGCATTCAATTTTGTTTGAGGAAACGTATAGAATGTTGCAGAAGGCATTCGGTGAGCATTCCTATATCGGAAAGAAATGCTTACAAGTGGTAAAAACAGTTCAAAGAAGGCAGAGAACGCATTGACGACGAACAGCCCTCTGGTCGTCCATCAACATCAGCTGACGAAGCTCACGTCCAAAAAATAAAAGATTTGGTGCTTGCAAACCGTCGATTTACAATTAGAGACCGTGCTGATGATGTTGGAATTTCAAAAGGATCGGTCAATTCCATTTTGGGCCACAAACGCGTCAAATCTCGATTGATACCGAAAACACTGAATGCGCCAGCTCACACTGCATTAATTCTTCGTGACTTTTTTTACCAAAAATGAAACCGATATCGTTCCACAACCACTGTATTCACACCGTGCGACTTCTAGCTATTCCTTAAACTCAAAAGACCGTTTTGATTCTATAGAAGAGATTCAACGTGAATCGACGCGTGCTTTGAAAGGAAAAGATGGTAAAGGTGCATTGGTAAAAAGTTGGCATAAGTGCATTGTGTCCGGAGGTGATTACTTTGAAGGCGATGAAATAAATTTGAAAGTATAAATAAAGAGTTTTTGAAAAAATAATAATGATTGGTTTTACTTTTGGGGCATAGTAGTAGTAGTAGTTTGAAGACTTAACGCAGCATCTACATTACTGCCTTTTGATCTTCTGGTCGAAAATAATAAACAAAAAGGGATGCTACTTGGTTACATTCCAAACACAACCTTTTTAATCACATTCCATAAATATATGACTTCTCCTATTGCAGACATATCCCGCCCAAACACTTTAAATATTGCACTTATTAAAAATAAATGGCTGCTTTACTTTCTCTCCTCTAATGTTTTTTGCGAAAATTAATTTTCGTGAAAATGATGTTGGATAAACATTGAAGTTCAGCTAAACATTTGTTTTGTTTATTCCTTTTTTTTTTTTTTTTTTTTTTTAACAAGACGCACAGAATGACTGTTGTAATGGCTCTTAATGAAAATGAATGTTGTAATGTCTTTTAGTGAATGACTGTAATAATGACTTTTCTCTCCGAACTTAAGTTGCTTTGAATGATATTATTACGAACTTATATTTTGAGTTTTTAATGGAATATCGTAAGTCATGAATTTTTTTTTTAATTTTGTGAGGATATTTTTAATTTAATAAGGTTTTAATATGTGTTTTTTAACCACTTTTATGTATTATTATTAACTGACTGTTTTTAATAAGCAGCCATTATTAATTGACCATTTTTTAAAAGAAGCCATTTTGAAGTAACCGTGTTATTTTTTAAAAGGCAACCTTTATATTAAGTGAACATTTTTTAAAATAAGCCATTATTTAACTGGTCTTATTATTAAAAAGCAGTCATTATTAACTGACAATTTTTTAAAAGTAGCCATTATCTGTTGTCGTATCCCTCATGGAATGAGGGAAGGGAGAGAGCAGCTTCTGTTATGATGGAGCTGCGTGTTGCTGAAGAAGAACGTCAGTGTCTTCCGAGAGGACTTTTTAGGAGGAACTACCCCACATTTGTGTATCGTAGGGGAGAAAACCCGAAAGGCATTCCGACGGACGAGGAAAGATGCTAAACATCCCAAACACCATTGATTCCCATCACCATTGAACCTCCACCCTAATACTCACTAGCGGCGCACCATGCCCCTGAGCCCTTAGTCAAGAAGCTATTATTTAATTGACCGTATTATTATTTAAAAGTGTCATTATTAACTGACCATTTTTTAAAAACAACAAAACATTGTTTAATTGACAGCATTATTATTATTATTATTATTAAAAAGCCATTTTCATGTATTATTATTTACTGATCACCGAAGTCAAGCATCATTGGGCACGGTCAGTACTTGGGTGGGTGACCACCTGGGAACACCGCGTGCCGTTGGCATTCACAAATTTGGGACCTGAATGGCCGAGTGTCTAGCGCTCTGGCGCTCGGTGCCACAGGTTTCGGGTTCGAGTCCCGGCGGTGCCAAGGATGTTTGTAGTGGTTCGGAATCCACTTTAAGCTGTAGGTCCCGGTCTCCTATGACTGTAAGAGCGTCACGGAGCAAAAGTCAGGCTTCTACCTACGGGGTGCTCCATCACAACAGAAGCTGCTTCCTACCCCTTCAATCATGAGTACGTATAGGCTCGTGGGCTTGGCCAGCCAAGTGGGATAATAAACAACAACAACTGTCTTTCCTGAGGAGTAGAGAAGAAATCAGTGGAAAATGTTCTCTTAAAAGTGCTTCTCCGTTTTGTACAGGAGAAAATATGAAAAAAAAAAAAAACCCTCTTATTAAGGAGTCCGAATGAATCCAAAGCTCACTGTGTCCACCGAATCTACTTATTTTCCAAAAAAGTCAATGCCAACGTTTAGGATTAAAGTTGGATGTATTACCCTTATTTAGTGACTGACATACTATATACATGCATACTTCTTATACATATAGAACTGATTTACCTTCTACAAAGATTGCTCTACTGGTGGAAATAAATCGCAGTTTCAAACGGAGAGATACGACATATTTTCCGTAGTTTCTACGGAAAAAAACAAACATTTTGAGTGGGCCTGTTGAAAATAAATAAACAACTGACAAAAAAAAAAAAAAAAAAAAAACAATAACTTGACAAAAAAAAAAAAAAAAAAAAAAAATCCTACGTAAATTTCGAGAGAGAGAGAAAAAAAAACCCAACGCCAGTTTTCACGAAAAATAGGTAGTTATTAAATAAAAAAATTCTAAGTAACATTTAATCTTAATTGATAGTATATACAGCTTAACAGTGTTGCCGTTATCGTTTTACTTTGTTATTAAAAAGAACTGTCAATTTGTGATGTCTTTACTTAAAGGCTAAAATTTAATTTGCTTAGTACAATATTTGTGTATGTATAAGCTTTTGTTGTAAATTTTCATGAAACTCTTTTTCATCATCATCAGTGTCACAACAGCCCCATGGTGGCCAAGGTCGTCTGCCTACTGGCAGATTTTGAGACAGGATATGTTTTGTTTTTACGTGGTGTGGTAGGGTTATCAGCTCTATAGTCATATTAGACCAAGACCTACAGTTTAAAATGAATTCCGTACCACTGCAAATATCCATAGCACCCCTGGGACTCGAACACGAAACCTGTGGGACCGAAAAACAAAACGCTAGTCACTCGGCCATTTTAAATCTTTCATTCTATTATTATTATTAGTTTTACTTTTTTTTTTTTCTGAGAGAAATGACACTTTTTGATTACTTATGCTTTATATTCTATAGTTTCCACAGTAAAAAAGCTAAAATTCTTATTGTGAACTTAATTCGTTTCATAATCTACTCCATTTCGAAATTTGTAACTTATTTCCTTTTTTTTTTTTTTTTTTTCAGGTAATAATTGTTCCCCACTCGCACAATGATCCCGGATGGCTCAAGACCTTCGATGGCTACTTCATGGCGTACACCGCCCACATTCTCAACAACATGGCGGACAAGCTTGCTAAATACAAGGACATGACCTTTGTTTGGTCTGAAATTTCATTCTTCTCTAGATGGTGGAATAGGTAAATAGTTTTAAATTTCTCTGTATTTCTGAAATACCAAGTTATCACTATATACATCATGTTATCATAAAAGTCTCATGTTACATATTATCATACTAGTCTCATGTTACACATTATCGTAATAATCTCATGTTACACATTATCGTAATAATCTCATGTTACACATTGTCGTACATATTATCATGCAATTCTCATGTTACATATTATCAATTCTCATGTTACATTTTATCATGCAATTCTCATGCATATTTTCTCATGTTACATATTATGCATTCTCATGCATATTATGCATTCTCATGTTACATATTATGCAATTCTCATGTTACATATCATGCCAATTCTCATGTTATCAAATTACTATACAATGCATTATAAACAGGTTATTTTGAAAGTTTGGACCAAAAGTAAATCTCAATAAAAAGAGCACCTCGGATTAGTGAAACATGTCATTTACAGATTCATTGAATTTTTGTATGATATCAAAAATATTCAAAGTTTTGGTACTAGAGGAACAGTTGCAGAGTGACACATCCATGCTACTCACCCAAAACAGTAATAGCATAAGATATAACAACAATTATTATTGATCCTACACAACAACCATTAAAAGAGATACATTTTTAATTGTGTCAAACATTTTCTGGACATTGAACAGTTTTTATGAAGATGCACAAATTCTTATCACTTAAAGTGAATCATGATGAATGGATCATTGAAAAAAAATATTTCACATTTACTGAACTACCACTTAAGTACACATTGCAATACACAGTTCTAACATCATCAGATCTCGCACCTTGGGATTTCTGGTTGCCGAGTAAATTTAAATTTTCTGTCTTTACCATACTGAAAGACACCATACAACTGAAGGCACCCGCCATTCTCACTGATCATCTTTTCAACTAGACTCTGTACTGGAATGGGATGATGGACACACTGTGCACTTCTGACTATAGATCAACTACAATAAAAGTCAGCGACTCTAATTTAATTACTATTTCATTTTATCATTGTCATTTTTTTTTTATCTGCAGCAACATCTTCTAGTATGAATATTTTGAACTATTTTTTGTCATACAAAATCTTATTACTCCGTGAATATACTCATCTGCAGACCATTTGTTAAAGTTCATTTACTACTGCATTTACTTTTATCAAAATTTTTTTTAAACATTTAGCATGTGTCTATGTTATAATATATCATATTGTATATATATATATATATATATGTGTGTGTGTGTAATATGTATATGTTATAATGTAACACATTATACATGTGTGTGCTACACAATATACCATATCACATCTATCCACATTACATCATATCACATCTATTCACATTACATCATATTACATCTATTCACATTACTGTGCAGTGCATTATAATGTGTGTGCATTAGTATGTATCTGTTACAATGTATCACATTATGCATGCGTGTGTTACACAATATACCATATCACATCTATCCACATTACATATTATCACGTCTATCCACATTACATATTATCACGTCTATCCACATTACATATTATCACGTCTATTCACATTACATATTATCACGTCTATCCACATTACATATTATCCACATCCACATTACATATTATCACGTCTATCCACATTACATATTATCATCTATCCACATTACATATCATCACGTCTATCCACATTACATATTATCACATCTTTCCATATTACACCATATTATCACATGTATCCATATTACTGTGCAGTGCATTACATTGTGTGTGGGTCTTTAGAATGTATCTATGTTATAATGTATGACATTCTACATGCATGTGTTATACAATATATCATATTATCGTATCTATCCACATTACATATTATCACATCTATCCACATTACATATTATCACATCTATCCACATTACACCATGTTATCATGTGTATCCACATTACACCAGTTATCACATCTATCCACATTACTGTGCAGTGCATTGCAATGTGTGTGCTTGTTTAGTGTGCATCTATGTTATAATATATCACATTATGTGTGTTACACAATATACCATATTATCCACATTACATCATATCACATCTTTCCACATTACACCATATTATCACATATTCACATTACTGTGCAGTGCACTACAATGTGTGTGCTTGTTTAGTGTGCATCTATGTTATAATGTATCACATTATACCTGTTTGTGTTACATAATATACCATATTATCCCATCTATCCACATTACTATGCAATGCATTACATTACTATACCAAAACTTATTACTACAACATTATATGTATATATAATATTTGCTATGAAGTATATTTATCTCATATTATCACAGCATTATATATATATATATATATACTATATATATGTGTGTGTGTGTGTGTGGTATGTGTTGTGTTGTATTATACAGTGTGTTACGCAATATATATTATCTCATATCCACATTACTGAGCAGTGTATTACATTGCTATACAAGAACTTATTACTACTATCATTATACTTCATAGTATATATGATTATATATATGTATGCATTTATGTTATTATGTATCACATTATGCATGTCAGTATTACACAATATGTCATATTATCACATCTATCTACATTACTGTGCATATATATATATATATATAATCATATTTGCTATGAAGTATATTTATCTTATATTATCATAGTATTATATATATATATATATATATATATATGTGTGTGTGTGTGTTTAGTATGTATCTATGTTATAATGTATCACATTATACATGTGTATGTTACACAATATACCATAGTATAACATCAATCCACATTACTGAGCAGTACATTACATTGTTATATAAAAATCGATAGTAGTAATATACATATTCATAAATAAACTTCATAGTGAATATGATTATATATATAATCATATTTGATATGAAGTATATTTATCTCATATTACTCTGTGAATTATTGTTAAGAGATGTTCCATGCAATTAAAATCATCCAAAATTCACAGTGGTGTAGTATGGAAAATACTGCAACAGAAACATAATGCTTGCAAGATTTCTTTTTATTAACCTTCAACATATAATGAATGGATCATTGAAAAGCATTATGTTAAATGCATTATCATTGGTGTACATAATATGCATTTAATATAGATTAGTATCTGATTTGGATTTTTTTTTAAATATATAAGCTAGAGTGGGAATGTAGTGATTTTTGAGATTTCTAGCAGAGACCATTCATCATAAAATCACATTTTGTCTCAGCCTCACCTTTTTAAGTAAGAATTAATTTCTAAACAAGGTGACTAAAGTTGTAATCTCTCATCTGGATTGTCTCCATTGCTTTTTATTTTCATTGCCTTTATTGGATTTTTATCATCTTTTTAGAATTTAATCTTATTTGAAATGAAGGAATTTTATAAAAACAAAAACTCATGGTTGTTTTTGTTTTTTCTAAAATGTGTCTATATTTACGTCGAAACCCAGGTTTGCATTTTTATTCTAAAATGTGAGTTGAACTTCTGTGTAACTTTTTTGAAAATAGACCCCATTTACTATATTGTATCAAAAACGTGATAAAGGAGATATTGCATTTGCTACTGTGTCGAATCATATTTATATTTGTGTGTCAGTGATTCATTTATAAAACGATATATTGTTGTTGTTAAAATTTATAATGTTGTTAAAATCATCCAAAATGTATATGTTTGACCACCAAGTTCATGCATTTTTCAAAGCAATGTTTGAACGATTTTTCAAAAGTTGCCGTACTACTAAATCTCACATTATCAATATAAGTAAAACTGTGATTCTAATCGATTTATTTTGTAACATTAACACAACTTGTCATTTTCTGATAATTTTTCAAAATAAGTGTTTAAAATTCCTTTACTTGTTGAAATTTTCTGTTTGTTATTGTACCATCAGATGTTCTATAGAGCCTAGTTCCCACAGATTATGCAATAAATATTTCTCTCTTATGAAATAATAATTTAATAATTAAGTTTTTTTTTAAGCATGCAATAATTCCCATTATTAAAACTTGTAATCAGTCAAGGAATATTTAAGATGACGTATTATCATTGATCCTGGATTATGTGAAATTTCTTACAGTATTATCTTTTTATGAAAAAAATTAACATTTGAATATGTACAGCACTGTTCAGAAAAGGGGAATCCTTATATATGTATATATATAATTTTTTTTTTTTTTTTTTTTTTTTTTTTTTTTTAGTAATATATCTTTCTTGCTGTACAAGAAAAATATAATAGTTCGCTGCATTTCATTTTACAAGATATATACATTGTTATATAGGTAAAATTGAATTGTAATATCATACAACACATTGTAAAAATCATTGTAACAATTAACAATTTACAGTGTAACAATTGTAATATCACAAATTGTTATATAGATAAAATTAAGTTGTAATATCATACAATTCATTGTAAAAATCATTTCAACAATTGTAACAATGATTTACAATGTAACAATAGTAATATCACACACATTGTAATATAGATAAAATTCAGCTGCAATGATTTACAATGAGTTGTATGATATTACAACAATTGTAACAATGATTTACTTTGTAACAATTGTAATATCATACAACAAAACATAAAATACATATATACTTCTTACACCCATCATGCAGAAATGTGGCAAGCAAAAGTAAAACAGAGATTCAGAGGGGTTATTGATTACAATAGAAATAATTCTAATTTTTAATAATTGAAATCTTAAAATAGATAATAGATCAAAATAAATAGATAATAATTTTAAAATGGATAAAATATTGTAAAAAAGAAAAATTAAATGAAAAAAATTGGATCAATAACTACTAAATGTTTTCTTTCAAAATTGATTTGCACCCACATATATATTTGATTAGACCCTAACATGCAATCAGTTCGTCCATTTCCGCTTTTAAAACGGAAGTTTACCTTTCCACATAATCGATGATTCACTTATAGAAACCTGCTATCAAGCAGAAAAAAATAATTAACAAATTAATAACCCTATATTTTAATCTAAATTGTGTTTTATTATTTACTTATTTTTCAAATAGAATTTTTGTATAACTTTACAGATATCTTGTAGGGGAAAAAAAAAATCTTCTTGAGAAATTGGTATTCAACTGCTATATTTGTGTAACCACAAATTTGGCGATGTATTTTCTTTCTCTACATCTTTATCGACCTTTTGTTTAATATGGACATTTTATACCATAATATTATTATCATACATACGTCATTTTTAGGTATACCTCACTGAAATATGATAATTATATATTTTCGAGTGCCACTTTTATAACAATATATAGTCAGATATTATTATTATCAATATGCTAGTGATAACTGGAGTAGATGACTTTTTTTTACATTTGATGAAATTCCAAATATGTTTGGATGGAATACATATATGAATTTTTAATCTTATTCGTGTATACTATAAATATTTATTTATATTATACCCATAAATATTTATTTATATTACCCCACATACACCCCTCAATGTCAAGCCAGAACAATGGTGGATATACTTCTGTTTTTATTAACTTTTAGCCAATCAAATAACAGGAAGACTAAATAAAATGTACTATATATAGCTGGAACTCGGATCTCTTTAATATTCAATTAGTAGATGAATTTACTTCGGTATTAAAAATATTTAATAGAAATCTGGAATAATGTTTTTGTAACTTTTCTTTTTAGTTAGAATCTAAACTATCGATTTGATGCGACTTCTTATATACTAGCCAAAAAAGCAATTCCACGGATACATAGCCAACTAAAAGTGCAATAAACTTATCAGTAATTCAAAACATTCAACCTTGCCGGATGAGTGATTTTCCGGATTATCGAGTGTCCATATAGTTTTAAGGGAGTTAAGGTAATCTAGATCAATGTTTAAACATGTACATGTGTTTACGCACATTCTGAACCGTGTGTAGACGATATAAATATCCGCGAATGTCTGTGTCGCTAGGTGGTTAAAGGCACTATCTGTTATTATACCTTTTATAAAACCAGTCCAATGACATTAAAAAAATTTTTTAATTGAATGTGTATATTTTCAGTTTAAAGAATCGTCCACATCTTCGAGATCAAGTGCGGCAATTCTTGAGGAAAGGTCAATTGGAAATATTGACTGGCGGATGGGTGATGACCGACGAAGCTGCAGCACACATTTATGGCATGGTGGACCAGCTCATCGAAGGCCACCAGTGGATGAAGACCAACCTCGGCATCACTCCTCGGTCGGCGTGGTCAGTGGACTCTTTCGGGCATTCATCAACAGTGGCTTACATGTTGCGTGCCACTGGCATGCGCAACATGGTGATACAACGAACGCACTACGCTTGGAAGGCATACCTTGCCGAAAAGCGACAGCTGAACTTCTTTTGGAGACAAGAGTTCGACAATCTGTCGCCCAGTAACCACAGCTCAGATATCATGTGCCAGATGATGCCCTTCGACCTGTACAGCATAAAGCACTCTTGCGGGCCGGATCCGGACGTCTGCTTGCAGTTCGACTTCAGGAGGATTCCGGGCGAGTATTCCGAAAGCAGAGCGTCGCCCGTCACTCCAGAGAAGGTGGCCGAAATGTCGGATTTGTTGCTGGGTCAGTACGGCAGGATCGGCTCCCTCTTTCCCCACAATGTGGTACTTATTCCTTTGGGAGACGATTTCCGGTACAACCACGACACCGAATGGGACCAGCAGTACGAGAACTACGCCAAGATCATGGAGTACATCAACTCGAGAAGCGACTGGAATGCGAATGTCAGATTCGGGACGCTTCGTGATTACTTCAATCTAGTTCACAAGAGGATGCATTCCATCGGGTATGAGAACATTCCGAGTCTGACGGGTGATTTCCACACGTATGGTGACATCTACGGGGAGGGACATCCGTCGTATTGGAGTGGGTATTTCACGACGCGTCCCTATTGGAAACATATGTGCAGGGACCTCCAGCATTGGTTGAGAGGTGCCGAGATTTTGTTCTCTTTCTCGAGAGCGTTCGCAGCCCAGCACAATCTACTTCACCTGTTGCGGAGGTTGGACCAAGATTACGCATATTTGACGCTCGCTAGAGACAGCTTAGGTTTGTTCCAGCATCATGATGCCATCACAGGAACTTCGAAGGAAGCCGTGACGGCCGACTACGGGATGAGACTGTTCAGAGGAATAAAGGAAACCAAAGGTATCATTGCACATGCTGTTCTATATGTCATGGCTGAGGAGGCAGTGAAACGATCCGTGGACTTACGACCAGCCCATCCTCTGACTTCCTACCTCTATCCCGACATTGACCAGTCCCAATACGACAAACTGCCAGAAAAAGTTCCTCTGAGTATTCCTTCCCAAGGAAGGAAAGTTGTGATTTTCAATTCTAAGGCTCGCCGCGTAAGTGAACCAGTGAGGTTGCGAGTGGGAAATGCTTTCGTGAAAGTTTTGGGTCCCGATGGAGAAGAAATTCCGATTCAGATCAATCCAGCGTGGAATGGTTCTGTTGCAGTCTTAGGTGACGTTTACGAGCTTCTGTTTATAGCTGAACTCTCTCCTCTATCCCTGACTACTTTCACAGTGATTTCAACTGATCGGGTGTCTCGTCCGAGATCCCAGGTGGCCATCACCCTGAATGACGCATTCGCCAAGCAGCCGCATAATTCCATTTTCTCCTTTCAGAGTCCCTCGGACGTTGACATAGAACTAGCGACTCCTTTGATTAACGCTAGGTTTTCCAAACAGAGCGGTCTGCTGCAGAGTATAGAGCTGAAAGACTACAATGTCATCAATAAAGTTGCGTTGGTCCTGCAAGCCTACAGGTCTGAAGAATTCAGAAGCGGTGCTTACTTATTCCATCCACTCACAAATGATCCGGTGCAAAACATATCCGGCCGATTTCCTATCATTCGCATTGTCAAAGGTCCAATCTGTTCGGAGGTGACCGCAGTGTACTCTAACGTCGTTATGGTTACGCAGAGGGTTTACCACAGTTCCAGTCCACTAGGCAATGGTGTCGAGTTGGAGGTGACATCGGACATCGCTCAGCTCTTCGACGTGAACCTAGAGTTATTCATGCGCGTAAAATCGGATATCAAAAGTGGGAATTCGTTTTACACCGATGCTAATGGATTCCAGATGATTAAACGAAATACCCTGAGCTACCTGCCGTTGGAGGCGAATTACTATCCAGCCACATCGGCCATCTTTCTGGAGGATGAGCAGTCTCGTCTCACGGTGCTGATGTCTCAGGCCCACGGTGTGGCTAGCCTAAGTTCTGGTTGGATGGAAGTGATGCTGGACCGCAGATTGAGGGGTGATGATAACAGAGGTTTAGGGGAAGGAGTGATGGACAACAAACGCACCATGGCCCAGTTCTGGTTGCTTCTGGAAGCGGTAAAGGAAGATTCCACCGAGGAAGTCCCCACACTCTCCCTCAACTCCCACATACTGTCATCCCTGATCGCCCACCCTCCTATAGTGGTAGCCACTCACAGTTTCGAACAAAGGAATCTGAAATCTAAAGTCGAGTTTCTGGAATCCTCATTCCCCTGCAATGTGGAATTGTTCAACCTGAGGACGATGCCAGCCCACGATGACTTCGATGTTCCTTCTAACAGCAGCTTGTTGATCGTGCACCACAAAGGCGTCAGCTGTCGCGTGAAGAGCTGGGACGAGACGTCTTGTACCACTCACAAAGAAAACAGCATAAGGCTGGATTTCAAAACGGTGCAGCTGTCATCGGTGCATAAAACATCTCTGACAGGAATTATGTCAGAAGGCAAAGTTTGGAACAGCACTGTAGTTCACCTCAGTCCGATGGAGCTGACATCTTTCAACGTTACATTTCGGACCTAACCAGCGATACTAAGTATAAATAATGAGCCTAACATGGTAAGGTGTTGAATATTGTTAAACTGCAGTGTTATATATTGGAGAAGCTGCACAAACAGGACCAAAGGTTTTATATATATATAAATAAATTCCTGTAAAAATAGATGCATTTTTATACGTAGGAATAAGAATTATTGAATTAGTATTGTACTTGCTATATAAAAAAAAGCTTAACTTGAAGAGAAAAAAAATACCTCGGATAACAATTTTTGCTACAAAATTAGATATTGTTGGAGCTGTCAGTGCATGGATGTAATTAGCATTTTTTTTAGAAATATTATTAAATTTGTACCAACAGTTAATCCAAATCTCCCATCAGAAGTGATGAGAAACTGTACCAATGTAAAGTATAACTTAATTCAATTCTGTGATAGTGTATTTTAGTTTAAACTATTTTGGCATGTTTGTATAGAAAGAAGTAAAACACTCATCTTGCAAAAATTTGTAATTACTTTTATCTGCTTAATAACAGTATCAGTGCTTTGATATTCAGTACTTACGATACACTTAAAGGCAGATACCTTTTAGCAATGAACTATTGAGCTGTAAGTTTGTCAACATGCTTCATAGACCTCTAATGTGATGAAGACCCTTTCTAAAATTTGTAAAAAGAAAGACAAACTAGCTGATTTACTTTGTAAACATTTAAGTTTATTTCATTTTTTAAAAAAAGCCGAAAATTAGCAATTTTATGGACTGGATGATTAATATTTTGCAGATGAAGAATATATATCATAGAAATTATTTATTTTTCCCTTTAGGGATCTTTATTTTTGTCTGTATCAGATTAAACTATTCATGTTATACATGATAACAAATCTGTCAAAGTTTTAAAGCTTTGGCAGCCACTGCTGGTTAAGTGGCTGTTTGTATTTACTTGACTGATTTGCTAATGTAAATGCAGCGTAGTGTACTTAGATATAAATTTATATTTAGTGTTAAAAAAAAAATAAAAGTCTGTCCTGAAATTTTATTTGACAAATAGTTTATTTATAGTCATGATATAATAAATTTTTTTTTTACACTAAATTTAGTGAGTTTTGTATGTGTGGCTTATGTGATTTTCATTTTATTCCTTTAAAAAAATCAATACAAATATTAAGTGGAAAAATTTGTCATATTTTGATCTTCTTTTGAAGCTGTTTTATTTATATATTTATAATATGAATTTATATTGTATTAAATTAGAATACTCACTACATACTTCAGCAGAGAAAGATAAAATAAAAACTCTATATTATTCTTACTATTTTCGAATATATTAAGAAAAATAATAAAATCTGTTAATGATACATTTAATTAAAAATATATATGCAGGTTGGCCATCATTAAAGTATGGGGGCTCAGGGCTGAATTATAAAGAATGTATTGGAACAAATGCAACACTATTTTGTAATATATACACCATACACATAGACTATGGGAAGACGATTTATAAAGAAAAAGAAACATTTTGGCACCAGAGACAAAAATGGTGCTACAGGCTGGTTATGGGCGATAAAATAGACATACAAATTTAAGAAAAAAAAAAAGAATCGTTTACATGATGGAAGGAACATTTAATTACTAATTTACCAAAGAAGCTATTCACTGTACCATAGAGGGGAAATTGCGCTTTTTAAGATGTACCCAGCGAGCTAGGGACATCAGAGCGAAATTTGTGCATCTCCTTCAAACATCGATTAAGAGGGACTTTTTTTAAGGATAACATGCCTAGCAATTTACGATTTTACCGTACTCTAGTGTATGGAATATCCCGTGTCCTGGATATTGGACCCAGGCATTGTTTTTCTAGGCTGTTGATCGTACTTGACAGTAGAAATAGCTTAGACCTCTGTTTCTGTCGACGTTACCGTGGCACTTTTTAAAGTTCTACATTTTTTAAAAACGCAAGGTCATTTTTTCAAACATGCGATTGTCACGGGATCTTTTCTCAATCCTTTAACTCATCGATATTTCCGCCATATAGCGAAAACATTTCAGTAGTAAATTTTCTTTTCTAGTACTTAATTTGTGTACTGAAAAATCCAAAACAAATTAATTGTATACAGCACCACTTTTTTTACTGCCACTGTCAAAATGGGATTTTTTTCTAATTTATAAGAAAGTTTGATAAAAACCTCTTAGTTTACAAACATACATTTATTGTTAAAATAAAATTACCTATTTATCTACTTTTCATATTTAATGAAAAAAAATATTGTTCCAATGTTTTTAGAAAACTCTATTGATATCCAAGTAATATTTTTTTCCGTAAAAATCTTACATATTCAATTATTTATTGTAGTGTAACTAAAACAGCACTCATTCCAAACATTTTCCCACATGACAAGTTTTACTTTTGATCAGAAAAGTACAATACATAAACATATATACATTTTCCTTCTTTGTTAGCAGGGAAGAATGAAAGTTTTTTATAAAAACCTTTTTTAAGTAGTAGTAGTAGTAATTTTATTTTGCTTTTTAATGAATGGCAATGTCAATCCATTATAATTATTAAAATTTATATTTTAATACCAATAAATTAACAGACAAATTACAGTAGTCTAAGAGAATAAGTACAAATAATTTTTATTATAATAAATCTTTGATAAAAACATCTGTTATAATGAACAAAACCTAGTTGAGTTTTTAATGCAAAACTAACACAAATAAGTTTAAAAATATAAGCCTGCAAATTTTTTTTCCCTTGTCATTTAATAAATTTATGGTTTTGACTATTAAAATACAAATGATTAAACAAAATTATTAATAAACTAAAAACATGGAAAAAAAGTAATTAACCCTTTATACTTAAAAATTACATAATTTAAGGATATGCTTGAAAATATTTTGATGAACATTTTGTTTTGTCATATAGAAATACAAACTTATTATTAACTCGGAAGATATGTGTTCTGCGATTATTATGTAGCAGTCATATGATAAAGTATATTTTTATCACCCCATTATCAGATTAAATATAAAAAGCAATAATTTGATTATTGCTTTTTATTTTATTCAGATAGCAATAATCTAATCTGTTAATAGATTAGATGACTTAATTTTCAATCTATTACTAATAGATTATTAGATTTCATAGATTAAAAAAATTAAATGTATTGTAAAATATATGTATAAATGAATTACTAATTAAAGAGGTGTATTATGGAATTTAACAAAAAGTTGTAATTGGTAAAGATTTCAATCAGTATACTTTTATTAAAACAAACTTTATTTATAATTCACTGCATATACAGGAAAACTAAATATTAACACTTAACAGCCAAATACTGCCTTATACACAACTTTCACTCATAAACACAGTCACAACACTTGGGAACTAATCCCTCATGCAAGGTTTCCTACAAAATAACACAGTGTACACATAATATACAATAAACTCTTCACTTTTAAATTGAGGTCGTGGGTTTACGGCCGTTCAGTTAAAACTGAATGATTTTTTTAACGCACATACACAAAAAAATTATACAGAAACAATAATTTATATACAAGTTATTAATTATCTTGATTGAATTAAAACACCCAAAAAGTGTAGTTTTTAATAAAATTTAATTTTAGTGGAAGTAGTTTTAAATATTTCTAGTAGCTGTACAAAAGAAATTAACTTTAATGTAAAAAAAAAAAAAAAAAAAAAAATCCCTGCCATTTAAGATTTCATATATTTAATCGAGAAATAATAACTATACAAGAGTTTACTGTATATTTTATATGAATACACATATAAATGGCAACTTTTAGTAGTCAGCAGCACCATTATAAAAATATAATCGGCAGGAAAATGTTTTTAAAATATACAGTTTCCATTTATTTATTGAATGTAACATATCACAGGAGTCCACAGTTTTACATTTTACACATCTGTCGAGACTAGCACCAAAGGCACACAACGTGAAGAGGAGCCCCGAGGTTTTGACTTGCTTTCAAAAGTATTGGATACTCAAAAAAGCAGATACAGGATCAACAGAGCCTGCTATTCAAATGAGCACTTATAAACAACATATAACTAATAACTAACAAGTTTATCACATGGCTGCAAACAGAAGCAAATGCTTTTTAGACATTGTTTGTAACAACTATGCATAAAAGTCAAGATAAAATCTATATTAATCAAAAACATTATCACAAATTCATAATTGTCGATGACTACATTTGAATTTGAAAGAAAACATAATGATTAGATATAATATCACTCTGGGCCCAGCAAATGGTTTTATCCCAAAAAAAGGTTTACTTTTTTTAAAAAATACATATATTCTTTTTCTGATTTGTACTACAGGAGAAGTCAATTATATTTTTGTTCAGCAAATAAAACTAATTCTATAAAAAAAATATTGCATTGTTTCAATCACAATTACTTCTAACCTTATAAAAAAATACATATATACATTCTCTTTTCATGATGATCCAAAACCAACATTTTTGAAATTATAAACAAGATATTTACACATTTTAAGGTGGTAATAAATTAAGTATTATTACTGACCATTGAGTCACTAAGTCAGCCGAGTCATTCTTTCCTTAACACATTTTAAAAATTCTTTGAATTACATTAATTCAAGGTTTTACCTTCATTTTATCTTAAAAATAATTCATACCATTTTAAAATATCTTTGTTCCTATTTTCACAGCAACAGGAAACATTTCTTTTAATCATATTTATTTTCCAAAAAATATGTTTTTCAACCTATCTGAAGGAGTTCAAAAACATTTACTGGCCACTAATATATTAAACATTCATTCTGTCATATAACTACTTATGTATAGGCAATAAAAACAAAAATTATAAGAATTAATACTTCATACTGGAAATACAATAATTTAACATTTCTTAATTTGATAGCACAGCACACAAAATATAAATTGAACTTGGGTCCCCCCCTTCCACTACTCTTAAGTAAATGATAATGCTTTGTTAATAAAAGTCACTCTAAAATTTAAAAAAAAAAAAAAAAAAAACATTTTTACATAAGTTCAACATGTAGAAAGTACTATTCTGCAAGTAAAAACAACAGTACGAGGATTTCTCTTGAAAGATGAGCATAACAATACTCATTTCCTTACACAAGATTTTATTTTTGGCACAAAAGAAACTAATCATTTTATATATTTTAGAACAAATAAAAGATTAATGAGTATCAAGTAAAAATTAAGACAATTATATAATAATTATTGATTGCTTCAATTTTGTCATTTTTAAAATGCTGATAAGATAATTATGCTTAACATGTTTTCAAGATTTATCCTCACTGTCAAGCTGCTTTATTTCAATTTATCCAATTACAGTTAAAAAAAATTTGATAAATTAATATCAAAATGAACTTAGGTAAAACATAAACAAGAATAATTTGAAAATTTTAAATTTAAATAAAGAAAACAATTATAGATTTACCAAACACAATTATTTTTAAATCAAAATATGCAATTATATAAATCCAATCAAGTCATAATCTTTAGTAGAATGTTTAGTAATTCATTAAAGGTGAGAAATGAGAAACTAATTAAACTGGTACTAAATCATCAATTTTTCAAAATATTTTGCTATCTGACACACAAGTAAAAGAACAATGCAAGCTAGTTCGACCTCACATTGTATGAAATTATAAACATGGTTTATAAAAAACTATTAAATATTTGGAAAAAGTTTTTGGTTAAGAGAAAAATTTAAAATAACTTCAAGTACCCTAAACATGTGCTACTATAATTCATGCCTTAAGAATTTATTAAAATTTCTCATTTATAAAATAATTTATCTTTCCGTTCCTTAAATTAAGATAAAATAATGGAATAATTAGTAGACAAAGCTACTAATATTTTGGATAAAAACATAATTCAATTAAAAAAGAAATTTTTAGACAGAATCCACAACTACAAATAGTTATAATTCAACCAGACAGCATAGAATAATAAATATGTTTAAGAATAGATGAATGACTTGCTAGGGGTGTTAATTAAACATATGACATGCAAAGCTGCTTTGAAAGGAAAAGAGTATCATAAATGGTGTGGAAATTTTAAATCTAGTTTTCTAAAAATATTTTGCTATTTAAAATTTTCATTATTAAAAATTAAAATTCTTTATATTGTAATTAAAATTTCTCCTGAATAGCATTTCCTCCCCATGACACCACTCTTTTTGAATATACTTGACTGCTAGCCAAGTTTTTTTCTTGTGCGATAAGCGGTCGGATTACAATTCCATTTTTCAATGTACTTTTTAAGATACAAATTATATTATATAACATCACATATTTTCGATAATCATATTTATAATTGTAGTTTTAAAATACAATTAAAGATTGCATATTATTACTGAAAAATAATGAGAGGCAGCACCATCTTAACTCTTTAAAAGAAAAAAATGGGAAAGGGAAGGAATCCAAAATATTTAAACAGATTACTCAACATTCTATTAAAAAAAATAAATTTTGAATTAATAATCCTCTATGTACAAAATCCTAATTACATAAAAAACAATTTACTATAAACAGTTTTAAGTTCTTAAATAAGCTAATTGAGTAAATTAAACTCAATATAAAAATACATATACATATTTTCAAGTACGTAAATAATGATTGTGCTTTGTAATTTTTTTTTTATTTGGTTAAAACCCGAGCTCTTAGTAATATTACCCTGAGTTTCACAAGTAACATTGTTATATTATCAATTCTTCCTGAAAATATCACCTATGTTCTTATAAAATCATTCAGTAACTTATTCGAATGAGAAAGTTGCAACTAATAAAAATAAATTGCAAGATTTTGAAAAACATAATTTCAATATTTAAAGATAAGCAAATAATTTTGTATACTTATGAAGATAAACTTACTGATTTTAATATTTCTTATTTATATTTAATACTTCAGAAAATTTATGAAACTCAACAAATAAGTATGAAGTGATTTAAAAAAGCAAAATAAAAATTAAAAGGCATTTGATTTTTAAATTTTATAGAACTATATTTCAATAACTACTTTAATTTGCTAAATAACAATAATAATAATTACCGAGAATCATCAGTTAAAAAAAAGTTTATTTTATGTTTCTGTGTTAAAGGGGAAAAAAAAAAACTCATTAAGAATAATATCACTTATGTTATTCAAAGCTTCAATAAATTTGCTAATTAAAAAGAAAAGATTATAATAGTCAATTACAAAAATAATTCTTGAAGACATTTCTCCCAAATTCAGTTAAAGTTTTTTTGTTTCTTTGCCTTAATAAATTTTTTTAACATTTCATATTCTGTGTACCATTTTTAAAAATTGTTAATCGGGTATAAAAAAATTATCATTATACATGCATATGAATACATTGACCTAAAAAACATGAACTCGAAAATATTCAAAACAACAATGTAATTTTTCTTAACTATTCATTCAGAAAAAAAATGAGCAAAGTTTAAAGTTTAACTATATTTCACTTATATGGAATGGGGCTCCTTTCAAACATAAAAAAAAAAATATTAAGCACTAGCCAACTTTAGTCGAACCATTAGACTCCACATAAGTTGAAAGTGTTGAGAGTGCTGCTGTCGTGATGAGAGAATCGCGAAACCAGCATTTGGCATCTTCTACAGTCGTGGTTGATACTTCTTCCTCAGTCAGTTCGTATTCATCTTGGTTATCTTTTATGGCAAATGCTGTTGTGGCTACACATGCATTACTTCCCTCTTCAATTTGCCATGACTGTGCAACATTTGAATCAACTACAACCTCTTGTTCAACCATCACAAATTCTTGAGGTTGAGAGACTAAAACAATAACATTATTTCCAAGCCACCCAACACTTTCGGGGGCCATGTCTGCCACTAAAACAGAGTTTTCACATAAATTAATGGATTTGCTATCATCTTGAATCAGCACAATTTCAGAAGCTGGGACAGCCAGTTGAACCTGACCAAGATTTACACTATTGGTGTCCAATACATAGGTCATTTGACCAGCAGGATTAACAGGTAGATATCTTGGGGCCATGTCGGTTGACATACCCATATTATTCCTTCAGTGCCACAAATGCACTGGATAAGTTTTATGGCACTATTAGTCAATAAGCTCGCTTAGTGGCCTCTTTGAACCTGAAGCTTCTCAATTATTCTATATTTCTCACTCTGAGAAAAAAAAAAAGAAGTTAGAAATAGAGGAAGAGTATTATATGCAACAATAAAAACAAAATATTTTACTAATGAACTTAGTTAACAAATTTAGTCATCAATTATACTTGCAGGGTTTAAAAAACAGGAAAATTAAAAAGAAGTTAAAATCTATTTACATATTAAATCAATCAGTCTATTAGATTAAAATGATTTTTTTTTTTCAAGTTAAATAAAATTAAAAAGAAAAAAAAAAAAAGAAAAGCTATATTTAGAACGAAAACAAAACCAAATTTATCACTTCAAATATTGTTAGAAAAATTATTAAACAATTTTAAAGTATGCAATAAGATTGCATACTTCGATACTGCAAGAAAAACAAATTTATTTTCGAAAAAATATATATATGTGATTAAATTTTCAGTTTACCTGAAACTAATATATAATCAACCACGTTTTGACCCTGAAAATTAATAGGTTTAACAAATATGTTTTAGTTATTGCAAGAATTTGAAGAGATACCACGTTTTTTTTTTTTTTTTTCTCTTGTTACTATTGTCATTTTAATAGGTCAAAGAGACAACAGAAAAAAACAATATCAAAATTCACACACTTAACAGTTGAAAAATTATTGCATACCTATGCAACGAATACATAAAACATTGTTATACCTGAAAAGCAATATCACGGTATTTTTCAAATTAAATAACCATGTATAATTTCTTACAATAATTATTCAACACTTTATTATAAATATCATACTCAATGACGTAATACTTTTACCTAGTTTTCTTCCATTTATTTCACATCGCAAACACGACGTCAATCTACTAAGAAATCAAAGTCTAAGTTATACATAACAAATGATATTACTTTTATTAAAATGTTTTGATTTTAAATTGAGGAATTTTTAAAAATAAAAATACCTCATTTTTAAAAGAAAATTAACAATAAATATAATAATTTTATGTCTCATAAATCATTAAAAACATTTTCACAAATATATTTTTATACATTTGATTTTACTTTGGTTTAGTTAAATTTTAACTAAATAAAAGTACAGTTTCGACTTAATCTAATTTATTAAATTTTTTTAATCTTCATGATCTAATTTAAACTTTTATTCTTTTAAACTGACAAGTTTGCTCACGTGTTATCAAAGGGTATAGTGGGACCATCTTATAGATCAGATCAGGTTGAATATTAGATCTAAAAATAAAAATAAAAAAATTCTTCAAAAATGTTGTGTTTTTTGTTATTAATTCGGCTATAAAATATGTCAGTTTTTTTTTTCCTTCTGTGAAGGGTATTAATTTTAGTCAGGAGCAGCTGTACAGGAGCAGAAAATATTACAATATTGTAAAAATATAAGTAAGACGAGTGTTGTGATGATTAATTATTTATTTTATTCAAAACAAAAGAATGTTTAAATTATTTATGAAAAGTTATTATATGTTCTTAACAAACACATCTTTTTTAAGGACATCTTTTCTATAAGAGAAGCTCCAGACAGCCTGTTTGCATCTTTTTTTTTTTTTTTTTTTTCTCCCTATCGAATCTGAGAGTAACGATTAGAAATTGGGAGTAGTGGTCTTGTTCAGTAAAGGTAAGTAGAAACTAAACGTTTTATCTAATTATTTTAAAAGAAAAATTGAGTTACCCTATACAGAACAAATAACTTAATTCAATCAAGATAATCACTTCCTACTCTAATAGTTATTGGTGCAGCCGGTAAGGATCCAACATTGCAGGATCTTACAAGTAAGAGATCATTTTCCTTCCTGTAAATATATGCTCCCACATTTTATAAATTTTAATAAGAAATTGTTATAAAATGCAATTTTAAAATGTGTTCAACCGTGAACAATATTTATTTTTTGTTAGAGAACAAAGCGAACACGCCAGCGTTCCATTTTAAACATAATGTATTTTATTTACTCTTGAAGAATTTCATTCATAGCAAGCTTGATCCGCACCTGTAGTAAAAAACCTACCCAGTATTTTAAAATTGAAAGAACTGTGTATTATTTGCATTCTTGTATGTGCCTTTTTGTTAGTCCTGCATTATTTGGTTATGATTTTTTTCGTTCATATACTATTGGTAATTATGCTTTATAATTTTTATTAGTAGTATATATGTATATAATGCATGATAGTTTGTGATTAATTAGCACCAGATATTTTTTATAACCTATAAGTAAATTGCCATCCATTATAAAGATTTTTTTGTTGATGATAAGAGCATCACTTTTCTAAGCACCATGTTGTTCTTGGACAAAGGTAGTAAGAAAGATTTACTAGAGTTGCCTGACAAGAAGTAATTTCCGAATTGACAATAATAGATCTTAAAAAGATAACAAGAGCGAATTAAACGGAGAAGATCCTGATTTCGTAAAACGAATGGTAAACACTATAATTAGCACCAGGTTCGAAAGAGAACAAAAGTAACTCGAACAATAACAATAGGAGCTCGAAAAACAAAGATTATATCGAGTTAAGAAAAACTTGAAGTCAAACTTCGACCATTGTCAGCTTCTGTCTTCAGTGACAATGGACAATCTCAATGTTGTTGATGGTAGTGTAACGTCTCGGCCTACACAAGACCTATAACGATTTCAAGAGGGTCAATTTCAGGTTCATGGAAACACTTGAATTTTTATTCACAAACATTATATATATATAATGTTTGTGAATAAAAAATTCATATAATGTTTGTGAATAAAAATTCAAGTGTTTGTAAAGTCTTTTTGTATTAACCTAGAGCTCTGTATATATATATATATATATACATATACAGAGCTCTAGGTTAATACAAAATTATTTACAAACAAAATGAAAGTTATAGATAGAAATTTCATTCACAACTGCAGTTCACTCCAAGGACGGAGATTTCCAGAGTTCTCGAGTCTACGATGAATTTAAACACGTGGTCGGTTGCAAACCTTAATTATCACACGACATGATGCACGAATAAACAAGGGGGTCACTTTGAAAACAGGTGGAAACTCCAACCTGTTCAATCACTTCAGAGAGAAAAGAAAAACCACACTTCGTCGACTACTGCAACTCATCGCAGAATTCTCTCCCTTCTTCATCAAAAATCTCCTTTTAAGATAATCCGTCAAGAGGGGAGGGGGAGGAACAGCTTCCCTCACTTCTCATTGGAGTAGTCATTTCTCAGCTCGTGGTCTATCACCTATCACGATGGAACAACTCATGGTACAGTTTATGTTCAATCTGTAATTGTTCCGACCTGTGAATATCGCAGAGACTATTGCTAATTTCCTGAGTCGCATTATACATGATACCGAATATCTACTATCAGATTTCAGTGACATGTCGTTCTCATTAATACAAAACTGTAATTGCATGTAATATAACTACTTACAACACTGTTTATCTGCTGTCAAATTTGAATTATGGGTTCTTATTATGTACTTGCCAAAGAATATACATTCCTCTCTCCTGGGAAAGAAATATCACAACTCTTCTCAAAATGCTACAGCAGCAAATAAGTGAGTTACAGAAACTTCGGGTTCCTATTGAACAAAATGTCGCAAAATGTCTCTTATTCTGTTAATTTGCAGCAATCAGATTTTAACATTAGCTTATTACAGCAAAATATTTCTGCTAATCATCGTTATTCCAAAAGTACTATTCGTTTAACTACAACTGAAATTCAGCATCAAAATGCTATTCCTCTAAAATAACAAGCTCCAACCAAGCTTATTTCAAGTATTCAAAACTTACCACAAGCTCCAAATATATTTTTAAGGATTTAGTAGTTGTTATCGCTGGAAATGCAATTAGAAAGGATTTAGCGATTAGTTGGTAACAGAAAGTGTATGTGTCAAAAGGAGACATAACAGAATTAAGAGGAGAAATATCCAAACTCGAATATGAAGATAATTACACTCATGTTCATAAATTAAGGATAATGAAGTTTAGGCAAAGAAAGAGATAGAAGCAAAACAAATTTGACTTATTTGTAAAGTCTATTTATTAAACAAAAGGTAAAGAGCAAAAAGATGCTATATGTTTGACATAATTAATAAAAATTGCGATTTTTACTCCCTGGAGCAAATTTCAAAAAGAACCTATTTACAAAAACAGTATAACATGGTTAGTATGATAGTTAATATGGAGTATGTCTCCCGGACGATGCAATACAGGCCTTACAACGCCTAGGCAGGCTGAGTATCAAATTATCAATCTGATCTTGGGGAATATTACACAACTCATCAAGCAATGCCCTCCGAAGTTCCAGTTGACAGGTGGGAGGGGGTTGACGGGCTGCAATTCGTCGGCTAAGCATATCCCACACATGCTCTATTGGATTCAAGTCCGGTGAGTATGCTGGCCAATCCATACGGGTGATATCCTCCAATTGAAGGCATTCGTCTACAATGTTTGCACGGTGAGGACGGGCGTTGTCATCCATAAACAGAAATTCAGCACCCATGGCGCCCCAAAACAAACGTACATGTTGTTCCAGAATGACATCCCGATAGATGTGGCCTGTCATCGTTACACTCTGAACATGCAGGTCAGTTCTGGAACCAAGAATAATTCCTCCCCAAACGAGCCATCCTGCACCACCGTAACGGTGTTGTTCAATGGTGTTCTCTTGGTGGTGACGGGTACCTGGCGCTCTCCATATGAAAGTCCGGCGAGAATCAGACTGCAAACTAAACCTGGACTCGTCGGAAAACATCACACAAGATCACTGTTGCGGTGTCCACAATGTATGCTGTCTACTCCAGATTAAACGCAGGCGAGTTGCGGTAGGTGGAACACATCTGACAGGCCTACGAGCATATAGACCAATGTGCCCTAAGCGTCTGTACACGGTCTGCCTTGAAACTGACGTAGCGGTAGCTGAAGAGAGCTGACGAGACAGGTCTGATGCTGTGCTCCGTCTGTTTCTTTTGTCAGTAACTGCTAAATACCGGTCCTCATTCGGCGTTGTAACTCGGGTCGACCTGTGCTGTAACATCTACTCCTATTACCATCATCTTGGAATCGTTGCCAAAGCCTGGAGATGACACTCTGGGCGATTCCAAGTTCCTCGGATACTTCCAGCTGGGTACGTCCACATTCCAGTCGTCCGATAATTCTACCATGTAAAAAAATCATCCAAATGCTTCCTTTGTGCCATAACTATGCGGTTCTTGCACTGAAAGGCTTTTAAAGTGCTTGTGAACAATTTTACTTCTTTGCCACCATTCCTTATATACCCCTCTTACACTCTCGTCATTGTGACGTACTATCCGCGCCATCTGGTGGTTTCCTGTAATTTGCATATTCTTCTTCAAGATGTGTGTGATAATTCTACAGGTGAAATTTTTATTTTAGAATTCAATTTTTGTGTGATTCTGAATTATCCTTAATTTATGGACATGAGTGTATCTACAAGCAATAGCTACCAGAAAATTATTGATCAACTTAAACATTCGTAACTTCCTCCAGCAAAACAACAATTAGATTTTCATGTTATCGGCTCAAGTTTAAGAAAGGAAAAAAAAAAAAATAATGATAAAAAAAACGGTGCCCAACTGATCATTTTTGCAAAACAAGTTTCATGGAAGATTTTCGGCCGGATTGGCTGTCATATGCATAGAGAGACTTAGAGACCAAATTAGATTTAGATTAGAGTTGGAGAGATAAATTTGAGAGTCCAGTGAGGCCATCCAGCGTTGCTGAGTGGGTATCAAGCCCTTAAGATGTATTCTGTTTGTTTATTCGTAAATATATTATATTAAAAGTTTGTGTTGGAGGTATTTTAAAAACTCGATAGAATACGCCAGTTAAAATTTTTGTTTTAATCATTTAAAAAGAAAAAGAGAGTTTTCACAACAATGAATTTTACTGGACTAAGACCACTACCCTCTACACTAATCGTTATTATGTCGGTAGAGTTATCCAAAAAGTATTGCTTTACTCTGCGATTGACACGATGACTTCTTTATCCTTTATTTTGATAGTGAATATTTTGTCAGTTATTTTTGAAATTTCATATGGTCTTTGATATAATGGTGGAAGACTTTGGCCGACACTGTCCTTAAAATATGTGATCGAGTTTTTAAGTCTTTTAAAATGAATAGTTTGTAAATGGAACAGATTTCAGCTTTTGAATAATTCCTTTAAAAATTTTAACGAATTTAGAATAGGGCTTGTTAAATGTATTTCCGAAGAAGTTCACATAGTAACAGGATGTTTTCACGATAAAAAAAGTTCATCTAGTGTAGGGCAGAAATTGATATGCCAAGTTGTGCGTAGATGATTGGATGGAATGATAGGAAGCAATTTTGTCTATTTTCATGGCAAGAAATGGCAGCCTTCAGTGTTCGGTGCAAATGAGAAATCCAATTCTTGACTAACTCGTCAGCGTACTGTTTCAGTTCTGATGTCTGGTATGAGTGCTGCTTCTGGACAGAACAAAATAACAGTCGACGATAGTTAGACAACAGTGAAACCTTCTGATAATGGAAAGGGACCGATGATGTCCTCAGTAATTTTGCTGAAACGCTGATTTACGCTATGATATTCAGAAGAACTTTTACTGTGTTTTAAAATCTTAAACTTATGGCATTTGATGCTGCATTTAGTCAGATGGTATCACATGGTCATCCATGAATACTGAGAAACATGTTTTGTGAGATATCACAATACTAGAAAGAATTCGATCCGACTATAGATACTTTTTCAAGATTCAGGGAAACATTTATAGAAGAAAATGTGTCTTTTTAATTTTGTATCTAGCACCTGAGCTTTAGCTATGACTTTTATTATTAATTTGTTGACATTTCTGCTATTCATGCATTCTCGACAAGGCTTAAATTTTAATGCTATCTTTTTTCGATATATGTTGGACATGTAAACTGTAGGATGTATTTCAGATGTTTAGGAGATGCTTTCTTTTGATGAAAAGCAAGGTCTGTGTAAAAGATCTCTACGCCCTTCAAACAGATATCGGAAAGATTGATTTAAGAATAAACATTCAAGAGTTCTCGATCATATGTGGAATAATTTCATTGTGCTGGTGTTAGATGCACTGAAAAAGACCAGTAGGTTTACAATGTCCATAAATATATACGGATCCTAATGCTTTGTCAGAAGCATCTATTAATAAACAAGTTTTGTTGATACTGATGGATAAGTATGAATGATTGCTGTTCGCAGTTGTTCTTTACACAATTAAAGTGAACGAGAAGATTCATCAGTTCACCCTATTTTGTCGACATTAATTTTGAGCAGAATTTGGCATAAAACGTTTATAAAAACTGCCAATACCCAAAATTCTGCGTAGTTTTTACAATTTTTGGTTTTGCAAAGTCTTAAAATTGTTTTCACTCTTATCAGTTGGTTTGATGCCTTTAATTGACGCAGTATGACCTAAAAATTAATCTCAGACTGGGCAAAATGCATTTGCTGAGTTTAAATGGGAGACACTTATATAAAATCTTTGAAAAATAATTTGCAAACGTTTAAAATGTTGTGCTCTGTTATACCCGACGTTACAAGAATGTTTTCAATGCAGTTAAAGTAGAAGTCAAGTCTATGAAGAACTGAATGAATGAAACGTTGAAAAGTCTGGGCAGCATTCCTGAGCTCAAATATCATGAATGGGAATTCAGGTAACTCAAACGGAATATAGACAATCTTTCGAATATCTGATTATCCCATAGGTATTTGATGGTATGCCCGATGAAGGTCTAAGATTAAAAAAATTGAACATCCATCTAGTTGATGAGTAATATCATCAGATATGGAAACCGATAAGCTTGTGCAATGTCATTAAGGGCCAGAAAGTGTCCACAAGATCTCAAAGTACCGTTTTTCTTTTTCCTGAGATTCAGAAGGCTAGACTGCGAACTGCTTGATGGGTTTGGTTTGGTTTGTAGTTCTATTGCCATTTTGTGCACATGAGGGCTAAACAGACCGGGACATAAAGTTTAAAGTGGATTCCGAACATCTAACAAACATCCATGCCACCGCCAGGATTCCAAAGACCAGAGTGTTAGTCACTTGGCCACCAGACCACCTGCTTGAAGGGGGATAACTGTATTTTAATATATACTCAAATTTAGCTTTTGCAATTTTTTAACTTATCAGGTGGTAATCTACGAAGTTTGGAAATGACTGATGTCCCCTTTGTCTTTATTGAATGAGTGACAAGAGTATGACTGATTTTTCCTTTCTTTAATCAAAAATTTACTGATTTGAAACTTTTACATTCTTCTAAAAAGCATGGATGTCGGGATTAAGAGTATGATGGACCTCTCATTATTTTAATTGATGCTTAAAAAGAAGTCAGGGCATCTTTATCAACCATTATCTGAAACCTTTTGCACGATGCATGATGAAATAACATCCTTATCAGAACATTTAATTAAGAAAAATTAACATTCACAAATAATATACAAATAAATGAAATAATACAGAAATAAATGAAATAATACAGAAATAAATGAAATAATACAGAAATAAATTATTGAAATAATACAGAACAACAAAGCGAGCTAGAAGTTAGCGTTTACTCCAAGTGAACAGCAGATTTTGAATTGACTCTACGAAATCTTTTAAATTTATGCTATCTAATGAATGCTTTATTTCTATTTATCTAATTCCTCTTCTAAGAATAAAGATCCCGAGATTATCAGTAATCAGCTAAGTTTACCTTTTCCAAAGTTAATTGAAAAATGTGATGTTATGTCGCATAATAAGAAGACATTATAAATTTATATTCAAATTAAGAAAAAAATGAAATCCTTTCCCGAATTTCAACTTATCATGTGTGAACATAATTTACTGGACGAACACACATGGAAATATGTCTAATAACACAAGAAATTTATGAAGCAATCAGTCAGAATACTACAATAAAAGGAGTTCTGTATTTTAAGGTTCCGCTTGTTTATTTGGCAATTTTTTCCCTTGCAATTATTATGCTTATTACGCTTCGAAAAATCTAATAATGCTTTTTATTTTAAATATTTATGCAATTTATTATTGTTGTTTCAAATACAGAGCACTGTCATTTATTGTATATATGTAAAAATTTACGTGTCACTAAATGTGCACGATGAAGGTTTGCTAACCTGCACTAACCTGACATTATGTTATAAACAAATTTAAAAACTCTTTGCGGAAGACCATATTAATGACGAAGTAAGATAAAATATTTCATCAAGATTTCAAAATGCTTTTCTTGGCTAAGAATTTATGAAGATTACGAAATCACCAATAAAATATTTTCTGTTTGATTTCAACCATCGATCTTATCTTCTTTTGGTTTCCACTAACTTAAATTTATTACAGAATTTTTTTACATAATTGCGGCAACAAAAGGGTTCTTTGTAACTACTACCAAGTTGAATACAGAGGTCGAGTTCCTGAACGCAAAGAGTTCATCTGCTCAATGATATATGTAATGGAAGTAGGAAAGAAAAGTAAGGATGAATGGATAATAGTAATCATATAAATTGAGAAGAAAAAAACATGTAAAACATTGGTGATGAAAATGTAACATGAAATTTATGATCAGTAAAGAGCACAGAACGATGGATCAAAAAGCAGAAAAATATAATTCATTCTCGCATATAAAAGAATAAAATCAACTGCAATGACTGAAGAACTCAAAAGAGAGTTAAGGCCAGTAGGGAGAAAAAGACAAACAAATTGGAGTGGATGAAATAAATTATAACGATCAATAGGTTAATTTCGGAGCCAAGGTCAAAGGGGAGAAAAAGTACGTTGGAGAAGATTGAACTATTATTGTCAGTTTGTTTAGGTAATAAATCATACAGAGCGGAAAAGAGTAGGCGTTGAAGTAAAATATCTAAAAAGCGATGGGGCCACAAAGGGGGAAAATAAACCATTGAATAAAAATTGAAAATGAATGCAAATTAATAATGGACGTAAGATTGGAAGTTATTGAAAACAATAGATAAAATAAGTGAACTGGAAATTATAGTGGTTTGAGGCTTCGATTCCATTTAGAAGTAGAATAAGGATACTTGTATTTTCCATTCAATTCCATTATTCGTTATTATTTTTCATTATTCGTAAATATAGTTTGTGCTTTGATAAGATGGTTTTCGTGAGTAGCAATAGTATTGAAGAAATTTCTGGAAAGTTTTGCAATACAGTTGTCATCAGAATCAATTTTTAAATCTTGGTGAATTGTAGAGTTGCGGACAAACCAGAGTGCACCAGTGATGATACAAAGAAGTTTGTTTTGAATAATTTGTACATATTTTTTAATTGATTTTGCAGCTAGATCCCAGATTAGGGCAGCTTAGGTAAGGATAGGCATAAGAACTTGTTTGTAGAGAAGAATTTTATTTGACAAAGTTAATTTAGAATATTTATTGATGAGTGGCAGAGTGAGATAAAATTTTTTCCAATTTTTTTGTCATTTTGTTTTGAAAGATTTAAAAATTTTTCTTTTTTTTCGTTTGAATATGAGATCGAAACGTAAGTTTATTGTCTATGCTCAAGCCAAAATATTTAATATTAGTTGTTCATTCAATTTGTTGATCGAAAATGGAGACAATATTTGGTTGTCTGGCTTGTCCTTTTCGGAAAATTATGGCTTGAGATTTAGAGACATTAATTGCCATGCGCCATTTAGTTAGCCAATCCTCTAGAGCAGGGGTGGCCACCTGCTGCCCGCCTTTAATATTTTTCCGGCCCTTGCGATTTACCACAATTTTACAAAATATATTTACTCTATAATGACCAAAGTAGTGATGGCGAATGTATTAAAAATGCCTTATGTGTGCATCCACATATTCAAAAATTAACTGTCGAAATTATGAGAAGAAATTAATTTTGATTTTAAAATAATATTCTTGTGAATATATGACAGATATTACCTGTTTTATTAATAAGTTTACAGTTATGAGTTTGCAGAATAATTAAATTATTTTCTGCTAACTCAGGATGCGCCCGCCTCTTGGAACATCTAATTTAACAGGTTATAATATGAGTATAAAGATGTCTATAGTGGGTCTAAATCTAATGTGGGGATATATAATTTTATATACGGCCCGCGGAGTATATATGGGGGTCCCGCAAGATCATTTGGGTTGGCCACTTCTGCTCTAGAGTATTCTAGAAAACTTCCAATAGTTTTGATGACATAAAGAATAGAAGCACCTTGGCAAGAGCAGCAGAATCGTCAGCAAATAGGCAAGTGGAAATGTTAGTGCGTTGAGGAGAATCGTGGGTTAAGATATTGTAGAGAATAGGACTAAGCACGCTTCCTTGAGGTGTACCAGTTCTAAGTTGTGGAGAATTCATAGGTTCCAGATTGCGGAGAATTCATCTTGAAGTCGAACTTGAAAATTATAATTTTAAGATAAATGGCAATGTTAAATGTGATCCAAATTGCAAATTGAAGTTTGATCATCTTGTAGATCAGACCATCGGGCCACAATCGATCGAAAGCTTTTTGACATCTAGAAAGACGCCTCCAGTGAAAAATTTATAGTTAAATCTTTTCAGTGCTGATATTGGTGACACGTAGTAGTTGATGACAAGTTGAGTGATGTTGACGGAATCCAAATTGTTCTTCTGAATTATGGAATTTTTATCGCAGAAAGAAATAATATGTTTCAATAAGAGTTTTTCATAAAGTTTTCCAACACAGTTGAGGAGACTGACGGGCCAATATTTTGAGAAAATTTGCTATCTTGATCAGGTTTAGGAAACATGATAGATAATATTTGCTTTTTTTCCAGATAGGATGTAAGTAGTGAAATTTAGTACAGCTGTTGTAGATTTTTGCAAGATGAGTAATGGCATTAAGAGGGAGACACAGTAAGGCTTTATTTGAAATGTTGTCAGGTCCAGAAGATTTCCAAATGTTGAGATTCTTGATTAAGTTAATGATATCAGATGAAGAAAAAAATATACTGTTTTGATAATTTTTATGATCAGATAGAAAGGGTGCTACTGTATCTTCAACATGCTCAATTTGCGAGTCATCGTAAGGTTCTGTGTTTTCTTGAAAGGAGAGTCCAGAGTTTTCGGCAAAAGAGTTGGCTTGTTGAGGGATTATTTGAACGGAGGAAACCTGGTATCGTGCCATAAATTTCGAATTCTGTTTTTTTCTGAAATTTTAGAGGTGATTTTAGCAGGAAGTGTTTGATGTGGAGTACTGATTTCTTTTTGATTTGCTAGCAAGGTTGATAGCAAAAAGTAATAACATAGTTGAATTTATTAATTATTGTGTCAATATCTTGATAGATGGACTGCCAGGAATGCTTTGAGAGAGAATTTTAGTGTTATTATTTTTTTTAGTTGATTTTTTTCCATTTGTTAGTTGTAATTATACTATTAAGGAAGGGCTTAAATGAATTATGAGAGACTTCAACTAGTACAGGGTTATGATCACTGGAAAGATCGTTGATAGAAGAAACATGCCCTGTGTTTAAATTTTTAAGAAGTGCGACATGAAGAGTACTATTGCAGGGGTATGAAGGCAGAAATAAGTGGGATCATTAGGAGCAATAACATTGAATGTGTTAAGATTTGTCCAATCGAAGAGAATAGAACCATTAATGTTGCCTCGTCCATTATTCCATGCAGGATGCTTGGAATTGAAGTCTTCTAAAGAAGTACTTGTTGATTGAGTTGGCTATCGTATCCAGTTCCTGTGTGAGGAATCTTCCAATTGAGGGCGATAAATGCTAGCTACAGTAATTTTTATGTTATTCTTGAGATTAGTAATGATAGCAAAGTTTTCAAAACTGTCTGTAGTAAAATGAATTTGATGATGATTAATATTTTTATGAATACAGATAGCTGTGCCTCCTTCTCTGTGAGTAAAACGATCGGAGCGATGCTATGATATAATTTGAAACTTTGAAGGAATCGCCTGGCCGAAGACGTGTTTCTTGGAGAGAAATTACATGAAGTTTATTTTCAGAAATAAAATTTTGTATTTCATTAATTTTTCTATTTAAGACTATTGGAATTCCAAGTCATGCGTAAGTTAAAATTATTGGTCGGTCTATTGAATGTTATTGACTGGCTGATTTTGAAGAGCAGTTATTAAAACAGAAAGATTTGAAAGTACCCCAGATAACTGTTGCAGAATAAGTGGAATTGGAGGCGTTTCCGTGGTAGCCTGAAGATTATTGAGAAAAAAAAAAAAACAATACTGCTTATGAAAGGATTTTCTGACCTAGAGATTTATGACACTAATCTCTGGCTTGGATACTGAAATCTTTAATTTAGAGTCCCTTATCGGGTTTCAAACCGAACTCTCTTGTTTAAAAACCAAATTTGGAATCAAAAAGACTGTGAAGATAATATTTTGAAAACTATTAAATTTATTTAAAACGATTCGCTTACACTTTCAACGAATGATTATAAAGATCATTACAGTCAGACTCGTTCTCATGAAGTGAATTAATAAAAACCGACTTATGCAGTATCAAAAAGTTATGAATAACAAAATATATAGTGGAGGAAGCCGCTAGTTGCTGTTAAAATAAGTTTATCATTTCTTTAGTAGTATGTTTTTTAATACAATTTATTCTTATGATTATTTGGCTCTGATGATTGGCATAATAAATGTTTGAAAAACATGTTGATATGTGTTATATCATACTTAATCTTTAAAAACCAAAGTCATGAATGTATAATAAGCAATACTTCGGATAATCCTTTTTGATAGATATACAAAATAGATATATTGATATTATTTATTCTTCATTATCTAAGAATCGGAGTTTATTTATATATTTGAATATTATAGAAAATTAATTTCAATTAATCCTTTTAAAGGGAAAATTATTTTTCTGCATTTGATTAATATTTTTTATAAATAAAATCATTATATCAAATATCTTAAAAGTTATATCAATAGTTACCTCCCTGAAATTGTTTTTCTTGGAACGATTGCTATTCTTAGATGCACGCATGAATTTATGTTTAACAATGAGTGTTAAATCAAAGAAATACCTTACTCAGTTTAAAGGGTGTTATGCAAGGAAATTTTCTTACATAACTAAGTTTAGTAATTTTGATTTTAATAATTAAAATTTGTATTGAAAGTCCCAAAGTAATTTTTACTTTTATTTTATTCCTTATAATTTGTTTATTTATAGTATAGATGTGCTTATTTTGTAAAATCTCTGTTTAACTTAAAATTCCCTGTACTGAATGTCTTCCAAAGCTTCTTCAAATGTCTGCTGACTTCATTCCCCAAAGTTGGCAGCTATGCTATTTTATAAAGGCTATCATCCATTTTTTTAAACACCAGTGTCTAATTTGTAAATTTCAGCAAATTCATAATTCATCTGCATAATTATTAATGTAGTTCTGACTTTTGCGATTTTTTTTTTTTTTTTAAATTTTGGAGATCAAAACTTAATTAAAATCTAAAGCAGCAATTAAACTTTTCATTCAGAATTACATTGAATTGAAACAAAACACTAAACAACTTACAATGGTTAAACTATAATAATTTTACATTGTAATAATTTTGTATATAATACAAATATATATATATACACTATAATAATTTTTGTATTGTAGTATTTGTGTGTATTTTATGCAAACTATAAAAAGTAATTTAACTAGTTAATTTTAAATATATGAGAAATAACGGTTTATTTATTAATTTTTTTTTAATAAATAAAAAAAAAAAAAAATAGTATTTCTACTGATAGATGTGTAAGTAGGAAGTATAGATCTGGTATATTATTATTATTACGAAATATGACTATTTTCTAACTGTTGAATGAATGTATAATTTTTAGATTAAAATGTTGAAAAATTATTTTAAAGTTAAGTGTTACATCCCTAGCTATTGAAAAATGTTATTTTTATTCTAGGTCTACTATGTTTTGAGAAATATTTTTATTGAAAATCTAAACGAATGTTTAATTCCAAAAATGAGTTCAAAATCTATCTCAATACAGAAAGAAGATTCAAAAAATAAATTGGAAGAAATTTGTAAAAAAGAATCAGATTCATCGAATGGTAAAATTACCACATATTTTTCAGTTCTAAGACCTGAAGGAAGAGCAAAGATGTGTGCTTTAAAAGCAAATGATTCAAAGCAAAAAGAAATTTTACAAAAATTGAAAAATAAAGAAACAGTGACACAAAAACCAAAGAATGAAGACGAAAAATATTCTGCATCTGAATCTGTTTCAAAAATTGATTTATCTAGTTCTCAGAGCAAAGAAAAACTCAGAGGAAACATTTGTATTAGTTCAGCATTGAAAACTCCTCTGAGTCAGGTTTTGAGAAAAGTATTGAAGCTTCAGAGGGTAAAAAGATTTGGCAGAAAAAGCCCTATTTGCTGCAGAGAAAAATTCACCCAAAGTAGATTTAGATCAGTCAGAAAAGAAGAAAAATACATCCTCTGAAACCACAAAAGTGAGTCAAAAAGCTAGAAAAAGCTTTTTTGAATTGGAATCAAGTATGGCTTTAAGGCGTTCCCAAAAGTCTTCTGATACTTCTATTTCTGCTGTGCCAAATCTGAGATCTCATACCAAGCGAGCTGTAGATGGCGGCTCAAATACAAGTAGCAAAAAACGGGTCACGGTTTCTGAATCTTCAGAAGTTGTATCATCAAGAAATAACAGCAAAACATCAACCCAGTCATCGATTTCCAGTCCAGCTGTAACTGCATCACCATCTCCAATTGAAGAGAAAGAGCATGGTTCTTCAAACCAAAGTAATAACTCTAGTGGGAAAATGAAAAAAAAAAAAAAAAATCGTAGAAGACATTTTCGAGGTGCTACATATAGTTTATTCCTTTCTAAGAAAAAGAAGAAAAATAGCCTTGTTAAGAAGTCTCAAGATGAATCTAAAGATGATGAATGCAGCTTAGCTGGTACAGAAAACAGCAGTTTTTTAGATTCTGAAGATGGTAACAGTTTGATGAGTGAAGATCTTTACACGCCTTCTGAAATGTCTCTTGCGGATGAAGAAGCCAATCCTGATTCTAGAAATTCACCCCTGCTTGCTACAGAAACAAAGACTGAAGTCACTGAATCAAATTCATCGGTTACTAATAATCAGCAGCAAAATGTTGAAGTTTTACAACAAACTGAAGTTTCTGAACCATCTGAAGTCCAAGAAAGTATAGAAACTATTAAAGATGAAGTTGAATCTGAAATTATAACCCAGCCAGTTTGTATAGCAAGTGATGAAGTAAGTCAAAATGCAACAGATATGATACAACAAGTTGAGGACATGCAGTGGGTATCAGATACAAAATTTGATGCTACATCAACAAATCTGTTTCCTTCAGAAGTTCTCAAAGTACCTCAGTATGATGATATCAGCAATGAAAGTCTTCCAAATTCAACTTCGTTTCCTTTTAAGACTTCTTCCGAAAATATAGATGATAAAACTATGTTAACTAATGAATCTGTGATCGAAAAGATAGATGAAGAAACTGATGATGGTAAGAATGTTACTGAAGAAGTTAAAAATATAGTTGAAACCACTGTGTCTGATTCTGAAAATAAAGATTTTTCTAACATTTTCAAAGTTGAAGAGAATTCCAATCAAACAGAAATTTCTCATGAAAAAGCTTCTTCTGTTTTTGAGTCAAATGACCAGGATAATGTGAGTATTGCAGCATCTGCACCAACAAGTGGGGATGAGCATGATCCAGAAAATCAGACTTTACCTGTATCAGATGTTGAATTTAAAGACAAAGGTTAGTGTTTTAGATTTAAAAAAAAAAATGTCAAAATTCTCCAAATTAATATGTCAATTGCATTAAATTCCTTTTTTTTTTCATTTAAAAAGTTACATACAATCAAATCTTTAGGCAAAGCAATCAATTTCCTATAGGGGCTGTCAAAACTTATATTAATCAGAAAATTTATCAATTAAATTATTAAACTATTATGTATCATATAATAAATAATTTAGAAAGTATTATTTAGTATTTTAACATGTCTGTCTGAAACTCAGTTTTAACTCTTCTAATTTCAGATTATTAAGATGATAAAACCATTAAAAATTTAAATAAACATTATTAAAACTATTAAATTTTAGCTATTATATCTGGTTTTTAATACAATTTAAAATATTGTTCTTTTAATAAATTTGTTCTGCAAGCTATTTTTTTAATAAAATAATTATTTTAGTTTAATTTTAATTTATTTTTTAATAATTAGTTTTTTATTTTTTTAAAATAACTAATGAATAATTATTTTCACTTTTTTACTTTTTAATAATAGAAAATTTAAGTTGTGATGCTCCATCAACAATTGCAACTTGTGTAAAATCCCGCCAAAGAATTAAGCGTCGTTTTACTGATGATATTGTTGATACAGATGTTGGGCTCCTTTCACTCAATTCCTCTATGGCTCCTCCTCGTAAAGTTCCTCCTAAACCTGATCCACCAAAAGGTAGAAGTAATTAATTTGCATTTTAAAGCTGTATTCACAATAAAAAATGTAGAACATACAGTCATTCAGAAGCCTATTACTCTCTCTGATGTTTTGTAAATTGCTATAACTTGAATAGTGCCTAATTTTTTGGCACAGGACTTTGATGAAATACTGGAAAGATGCTTTTTAATAATAGAAAACTTAAGGTCCTGTGTGATATTCAGAAAGCTTAATTTTCTGTTTAAATTGAAATGTTGAATAAACTATTTTTTTTATGATCAAGTTTTATGTTTTCATTTCTTAGTGTGACTAACCTGCTTTTTTTTTTTTTTTTTTGTCTTGTCTGAAACAAACAGCTGCTTTATAGCCAAGGATTCATGTAACCTAGTAGTTAGACTGATATTTTTTAATGCTTTTGAGATAACTTATAGAAAAAAAAAAAGGTAGGATAATTGATAAGGGCGTTTTTTTTGAGAGTAGATTGCCTTTTCTAAGTTAATTTTTAAAAAATATATATATTTTTTTATTAACAAAATTTCATATAGTTGAATTTTCTAATATGTTCTATTTTAAGCAAGCTTAGTATATTTTATGGCTTTCCATTGTAAACAGAAGCTACCATTAAATAATCATTTGTGTTAAAGTAGCATTTTTTTCCCCTTTTGAACTAATAATTTTCTTTTTAGAAAGAAATAGTACTAATCATTTTGTATTTAAAAAATAATATTGATTCCTTTGCTTTTAGATGTTATTCAAACTTTTGTATCTGTTACACATAGTGAAGCTAAAAAAGGTCCTATTACCAAAATTGAATGTATCGTAAGTAATTATTTCATTAATTTTAATTAGTAGCCTTTTAAAAATTATTTTTGTTTTAGTAACTTTGTATTGATATGCCATTGACTTACTAATTATGTAACAAAATATTTTTCTTTATATTATATTTATGTGTGAATAAGAATTTAATTTATTTACATTTTCTTTCAAATTGAAATATTTAAGAGGAAAACGTTGCTATAGCAATTAATTTTCTTTAAAGGAAATTAAATCATAATTGAATTGATCCTAATTGAAATTTATCTCCTAAGAAAAGTTGTTTTATTTAATTTTTTTATCGAATATTATATCGGATTAATATTTGTATCACAATATTAGTTGTTTTAACTGAATAAGATTGACCATCATAGCTGATTGCTTCATCTACTTAAAATTAAAGATTTTTATACTCAATATCACTGCAAATTGTTATTGATAAAAGAAAATTCGTAGTAAAATTCAAACTTGTTTTTATGCAAATATTTAAAATTTTTATATAAATTTAATTTAATTATTTTTTGATCAATAAAAAAAAGCATGTATTTATGCAGTTTATTGCAGAAATAAGTTTTTTTAAATAAACTAATTGATTGGATCTTTGTTCTATGATTTTTGTTCCTGTATATTAATTTTTATTTGTAATATAGGATTATAAAACTTATAAATTGTGGGCTTTCTTAATATTGAAATTGTTACTTGTTGCCCTTAAATTAGAATATAAATTCTGAATTAAAATTATCAAATAGTTTTTATACTGAACTTTTTTTATCTATGAATCTATTGCAATATATTCAATTTTTTTTTTAAGAATGTGAAACACAATATTATTTTTTATGTAACACAATATACAAACAGCTTTTTAAATACTGTAACAAAAAACCTTTTGTTTTATGTTTAAAAGTTGATTAAAGAAATGCAAATATTTTATTGTAGTATAATAGTCATCAAGATCCTGTTAAGACGTGTGCATGTGATGGAGAAACTTATGAAGCTAATCTTGGAGAAGAAGATGAAGGTGTATTTTGTCAAGCTGTAGATTCCATTGATGATAAGGTAAGTGTTTTCGTACTGCTGTAGATTTCATTTATGCTGTATGATTGAAATTAACTTCAAAATACAAAAATGGATATCTTAGAAATAATTTTTTAACTAAATTTTCTTACAACTTTTTTTTTCCGTTTAAAACTATGAATAAGCATAAAACATTCATTAGTAAACAAATATGTTTTTTAATACTATTACAGTCCCTCACTTTAAGGGGAAAAAGTTGATAACTTTATTTTTTAAAGAATTTTTTTTAGAAGGAATTGATTATTTCTTTTTTATATAAATAAAAAAATCAATATGAAATAAAAATATCAATCCCTTCTTTTTAGAAGGAATTGATATTTTTTTTTATAAAGTTGAATCATACATAACACAAGGCTATTTCAATTTGAATTAAATTTAAGAAATTCAAAAAAAAATACCGATTGTATTTCTGAAGCTTAATTTATAAATAGAAATTCTAAATCATTTTCTGATATGTTTTTTATAAAATATAAGATTCTGAGGCTTGTAAATTTCACAGTGAATTGACTTATTATTTTCATTTAACTTACAAATTATTATAGTTAGTGAGTATGCTTTCATTAAAATTTTACTCAAATTTAATGTCTTCAGTGTTTCATATAATAAGTTTGGACTTCAGTTTGATTTTAAATTTATTTTCACATTTTATTTTAAACTGATTAAAGCCTGCACGAATGATTGAAAATAAATCATATCTTATATCTCAGTGTGTTCATGCAATGAAATTTATCAAAAATTAGTTTTGTTTCTAATTGATTTGTTTTGAAAGTTTTCCAGAATTCTTTTCTTTTTTATATTATTGATATGAACATTACCTTATTTTTACCTATTTTATATTTATGGAACATAAGTTATGAACACTTTTCCTAACTTTTAAAAACTGGAAAACTTCATGCTAGTGTATGCTAGTACCTACAAATAAAAGCACATAACTTTATTATTCTTAAAATGTTACTAAAATTAAATGAATAGGTGTGGATTGCTTGCTAAAAATATTTGTTTTTAAGATTGAATTTGTAGTTTTTGAATAAATTTGTTATAGATAATTAAATTGTAATTACCAAATAATTGATTATATTGCATAACACATTAGATTGGAAATAAGTTGCATATGCCATTTGTAATAGTTTTTAATATAAATATTTTAAGAATGAAAGCTGTTTTTCAATTTTCTTGTTAAAGGATATGCATGCTTTAAAAAATTTGCTATATTATTAGTAAACATATCACCAAAATAATATTAATTTAATATAAATTTTTTGGTTCATAACTTAAAAATTTATTACAAAATTTGTTGGAATTTCTTTAAATTTAAATTTTAATTAAATTGTTAATGCAGAAAAAATTTCTTTATTGCTGTGCGGTATACAAGATTTTTTTACCACTGAAAATTAAGACTGAGTTATATACTATTCTGGATTGTAGGCAAGAAATTATAGTAATTGAGTTTTAATGGTTTTATGTAATATATTGTGCTTTGATTTTTAGCTCGTTGGTTGCACCAATCCTGTAGTCACTCCTAAGCTAGTACGTTCATCTGTAAAAATTCCATTTACCATTATGTGTGAAATGCATTTGTGGAGATTAAAACATCACCATTCTTGTCCTTATTGTGGTCTTTTTTGTTCACAAGTAAGTTGATATTTAATTTTTTTCCAGTTTTCTGAAAAGAGTAGAATTTTATATTTCAATAACCCTTTAATTATATTATCCCATGTTGAATGATAAAATAATACCATATGTCAAATAACTTACGAGTTTTTCCAGATTTTAATGTTTATGAATTTTTAAGTATATTATTTCAGAATTATAAAATAAAGTAAAAGATGTAACTTTGAAAAATGTAATTCTTTGTTATTACAAAATTACAAATGGAAAATTATTCTTACTTGTCTATTAGTTTCTGTTTACATTAGCATTTAAAAAAAATAAACTAAAATTTTAAAACTTTAAAAATTTTGCCTGTTAACAAAAAATGTTTGAAAAATCAAAATGCTCAATATAACAAGATGCCAGTTTAACTATTTAATTTTTCTTGTAATTTTTTTCTTAATTTGTAAAAAAATAATTTTGTTTTTGGATAAATAATTTTTATTATAAATAATTAAATTATATTTTCCAAATAATTGATTAAATTACATGATATACAGAATAGGTAATAAGATGGTGTAAATTATTTTTAATATATTTTTTTATTAAAAGCTGCTTTTCATTTTAAAAAATATATTATAATATAAATAAATATATCACAAAAATAATATTAATTTAATTAATTCTTTGATTTGCAATTAGAAAAAAAAAATTACTTCTTAAAACTAAATATATTACATTGGAAAATAACTTGTATCAATTTACCAAAAGCTTAAAGATGAGCTATTTAAAAAAATTTTTAAAGTTAGAGGGGATTTTGAATTATATTACTGCAGTGTCCAAAAAGTAAGACCAATTTTCAATTAAAAATTCCTGGTTCTTTGAAAGCCATCCCTGCCAATGACTTTTTAGCATGCATGGAGGATTGGAAAAACATTGGCATAAGTGCATTGTGTCCAGAGGGGATTTCTTTGAAGGCAATGAAATAAATTTGGAAGAATAAATAAAGAGTTTTTGAAAAAAAAAGAAGAATTGATCTTACTTTTTGGGCACAATAGTATATGATCATTTAGGTTTATTCAGGAAATGTATTATTTATGCACAATTTTCTCCTTTGTAGTATAACATTTAATTCCATTGTTATAAAAGGTTAGTCTCAGGATGTTCTGTTCTGCATGGTTATTAGAAACTATTAAGAAATAAGTTGTTCTTGTACATCAGGAAATGAAAAAGTACATAAACAAATATTAATTTTGACTATTACATCTCAAACAAATGTACTTTTAAAAAAATCTTTTTTATATTTCATTACTAACTCAATATACTATCAAATTGCATTTTAATAAAGAATTAGCCGATTAAGTTTTTACAGCACAATTTTCTTTTATACTCCTAAGCAATATATAAACTCTAACCTTTAATATAAGATACAAAAATAACAACCCATTCTTTATATTTAAAGGCATTAAGTTATAATGGCTTTTCATTTTTACTTTACAGGGTTCATTCATGCAGTGTTCTGGTGCAAAAAGCAAACAAAAACGATACATTTATATCATGAGCAGTGTCAGCCAAAGGAAGAAGATGGTCTTCCATTTTGTCTACACTGTGGAGCAGCTTCTGGAATGAAGAGAGTGCAATTAGAAATGCACATGGCAAATCCACCTGCATTTTATCTTAGCCAGTTGCCAAGCTTGCCCATGTAAGTTTACATTCTATTTACATATTCTTATTTTATTAAAACACCAAGCTGGATTTTCTATTTTTATCCTCCAAGATATTTTTTATTTCAGTAATATAAATTCTTAACTTATCAGTGTTTGTAATAAACTTCACAAAAGATTTTTTATGTTACATCATTTTTGTTTATTTGTCATGATGGATGTTATAAATTGTACTTTATTAACTCTCTCAAATTTAATTTTATTCACTTATAAACTTGAGGAATTACCCTCTTTAATTGTATTGAAAAAAATTGTTTATTTTGTCGTATGCCAGACTTAGGCATGACTGCCAGCAGTCTATGATGGGCAGCCCATAGAATTCAAAATCACACACAAAACAAGTCTTTAGCAGTATTTATAGTCAAATATAGTCCTTTGCATAAAAGTTTATTTTAACAACAACTACATCAACAACATTGCATATCTTTAAAGCCTTGAAAAAGGTTATTTTAAGCAGCAGAATGTGTTTATCGCTGAAAATTATAAAGGTTGCACAAGTTGACAAACATAAGTTAGGAAAAACAGGGCAAAATCAGGGGTAAAAATTATGTAGTTCCGTATTAATTTTGTATACTTTCAACTGAGACATCCTGTTTATTTTTGTGTGATATATATACTTTTTTAAAAAAATTAATTATTATTCTATTAACTTTTAGCCCTCATGTAGTAAAAGCCAAGATTTCATTTTCTCCGAGTCAATTACTAGAAGATGATAAAGAACTTGAAAGTTTTACTTATAAAGTTGAAAATACTGGTAAAATTTTATCCTCAGGTAAGTGGTTTTATAGATATTAATATGAAAGACATTAATTTATTAAAAAAAATAATGGTTTTAAAATAAATATATTTTGATTAATATAAACATATTTATTTTAAAATTTTGTTTTCACATGGTACAGGTAACAAAATAAACTTTGATAGGCAGATTGAAAGCATTTTTATTCAATATTTTATCAGATTTACAAAGTTAAATGCTAATTTTTTTTTAAAAGTTCTAATATTTCTATTCAGTATAAATTAAAATAAATTGAGTGAAGAAATTTATTGAAAATTATTTTTTTATTAGTTGGATTTTATGTAGAATTATTACTGTGATAAACTTATTCATTCAGTGTAATATCTTTTTTATGGCTGTGATTGAATTATTTAAAATTCTCAATACGATTGCTAAAAAATATTTTATTACCATTAAAAAAAGTAATTATTTGTTTTGTTTAAAAAATTAGGGAACTTTGAAAGAAAAAACTTTATTTAATTTTTTTTCTCCCTTAGAAATTTGTTATTTATTAGTTAGGCATATCAAAATTTGAAAATCTGAAATGCCTGCTGTAAGACTGCTTTGAGTCTTAAATTATAAAAATCTAAGATGTGTAGAAACTATAAAACTGGCTAATTTATGTACATACAACAACATAAATATTAAGGTTTGGATAATTTACAATATAACTTGAACTTAGTTTATTCTGTGTATTAAATATCCTATGTTTTTGAGTTAATTTTTTATAATCTTATTTTACAATATATTAGAATAAAAACAAAATATAATAAAAGTAAATAAGCTGGAATTTTTGTACTAAATTTTTGTCTTCGTTTGAATCCTTTCATGGTTTTTAAAAAAATTTCAACCAAACTGATTACACATGTTACTTTCTAATAATCATTTGTTTGCTCATTTGAAATTCTAGAACACCTAAATAAATTTTAGTGTTATTTTTATAAATATGATAAGCAGTAAAGTGAATTAACTTAAATAAGCTAGAAAAATTGATTCAATACACATGCATTTTTTAATTGTTGTCTTTAATTTTGATTTTCAATTTCAAAGAGAGAAGTGCTCATGTTATTAGTTATGATTTTTTTTAGAGCAAATATTTTATTAATCTTAATTATCTCAACTCGGTAAAAAATAATTTAGATTTAATAATTTCTTATATTTTTGTCTAAGTTATTCATTTTAAATTTTTTAGTCGGACTGACCAATGGGCCGAGAAAAAGATGAACTTGATAGACTTTTGCAGGATAAAGAGAAAATAGTTCCTCATATGTATAAATCAGATGATTTATATAATATGGCTTTTGATGGAAATGTTCTAGAAGTTCTAAGTATATTGGGTAAAAATACATGTTTATTTATATTATGAAATTTTTATGAACTTTATAATCCATTTGTATTGAAAAATGCCGAGTAAATGAATAGTAACATAAAATGAATGAATTATTAAAAACTATTTGAGATCTGAATATCGATTACTATTTAATAATAAAAAAAGAATAAATGAAGTGTATCATTTTTATATAAATTTGTTTCATATTTTTGACATATATTTCAGTTGTATGCAGTTGATTAGTAATGTCACTTGAAATATTTAAGAAATTTTAAATAACATAATTTTTGAACTCTATATATTACTGCGTTTATATTTCAGCTTTCACAGTAGTGGCATTATGATTAATTTGCACAATTATTTTGCTGAAGAATATATATATATATATATATTAACTTATTAAATGCTAAAGAATTGTTGCACTAATTTAATGTGATAAAGTTGACTAATATATTTTTATATGCAAATGTTTTATAGCTTTCTATTAATACTCTGAAATAATTAAAAGTGTCTATTTTTTTAAATTCAGCTTGATAAATTATATTTAGTTAAGTTTGTTAAAAAATTATATAGATAATAATTACAGTACTTTCTTATTATTATCATTACTATTATTTTTATCAAGGATGCACAAAATTGATAGTGGGAATGCACACCAAAAATCATCCAACATATGTTTTAATTTTTTTTTTTTTAAATATCAATACAAGTTAAAAATTGAAATTATTTTATTATTTTGCTTGATTTTTATAGTAATCACCAAGTACAATAGGTTCTTGATAAAATGGTTTTTATTGATTGATTTTTTTTATATTTATAACTAAAATTATTTGTTTACAAATACATGCTGATTCAAAGAGGTTTTATATAAACACAATTGAATCGAACAATAAACACATCTCATCCAATTTTTAAAATGACCAATTTTTTAGTAATAAATAATGTGTAAATAAAAAGAAAAAATATATTTAATTAGGGATCCTTCATTAAGAAAAAAAAAAAACAACTTGCTTACAAACAAGAAAACATTTAATAAAATAGTTTTCTAATATTTAAATGTTTATTTTTGTATTAAACTGAAATATGATCATGCTTCATATTATAATCTTTTATTAAAAGTATGAAAATTTAAAAAGAAAACTATTATATTTTAAAAATAAATGTGAAATATGATGAGAGGGCTACTAAAATAAAACAGCCGCAAGCCGCATGATGTCTGTGCATCTCTGATTGAAGTGGTATCAAGATCATTGCCAAGTTTTCAAAAGAAAATTGTAGACATGCATAGTTTATTTTTGTGCCATTTAGCACTATACATTGACAATATATTGAGGGAGAGGGGGAGGAGCTAGCTTATTACTGAATTTTATTTAATAAAAAAAAATTACATTTTGTAGCTCAAGGTGTTGATCCCAATCGGAAGTTTGAAAATTATGAAAATGGTACTGCTCTTCATGGTGCTGCGGAAGGAGGATCTACGACAGTGGTCCATCTACTCATACAGGTTGCAAACTTTCATTGCATTATAAAAGTATAATCAGTATTGAAGGCTGATCAGTATTGACTAATTATTCATTTTTTAAAAAATGGAATCAAGTCTATACAATATACAAAATTATAGTTATTCACTAACTTTATTTTTGAGTTTTTAATTCAATTCAATTTTTTTCTAAGGTATAAAGATAATGATCGGTTGACCATGTTTCATCAGTCTATTAAATGTTAATGATAATAATTATAATATTTTTAGTTCTGTTACAAATATTTTTCTGTACAAACTGGTTCAATAAATATTTAAAATTTTGAATTCGTATGATTATATCTTTATTTATTTTAAAAATATGTTCAAGAAATATATCTTAGATTGTTAATATAATGTTTTAAAATTTAATAATCATATTCTAACCTTCTGAAGTTTGAGCGATATAATAAATATGCATTAATCTATTAATATTTAAAAATATGTTTAAAATTTGTTAATTATTTATATTTTAAAAGTCTTTTAGGAACATTATGTTATAAGCAAAGAAAACTTGTTAAAACTTTGTATATCGGTATTTTAAAATTAGTCTGCTTTATAAAATGGATCCAAATTATCTATTTTTGGATACGTAGAAAAATCTTATTTACATATAATAGTATAGCAAATTTAAACTTATTTGTAAAAATTTTATTATAATGGTTTATTATGTTGTATTCTGGCAGCGATATTTCATTTTAAAAAAGCCCGTCATTAATCTGATGACATAACTTTTAGGCAGGAGCTCTCAATGACTCATTAAATGATAAAATTCAAACTCCTATGATGAAGGCAGTAGAAAACAGCCATAAGGATGTTGTTTTATATTTAATTAAGAATGGAGCTTGTCCAGATTTTAAAGTAAGATTAATTTCTGGTGTGGTTTTTAGATTTTCATTTTATATCTGTGTTAAAACCCTTTTTCTTTTAAAAGTATTTTTGAATAAATTTATATATTGATTAAAAAAGGTTGTTTTATGAATATATACAAAATATTTACCTTAAATTGTTTGTATTGTTAAATATTTTAGTAAAATAAGTAAATTAAAATGATTGCACTTTTAAACATTTTGTTACTCTCAGTAAGCAAATTTAAATATTAATCTAATTGTTATAAGTAGTATTTTTTTTTTTTAACAGGAGAATACTTATTAGGGAATTTCAATTATATAAGCCCTTTTAAAACAAAGCACTAGACAACAGTTTTAAGGCTTTGAAATTGTCACCTACAATATATTGTTTAAACTTAGTTAATAAAATTAACACATAATTGAATATTTGTGTTTGTAGCAATGATAAGCTACAGATTTGACACTGTCAAAACTGTTTCTTTCCTAAATTTTCCTGAAATGGAGTATTTCGGCTTGAAGATGATCCTCTTTTTATCATTCATATGATTTGTAAAATCTAAAAAAAAATATTCAGTACTGAATACTGAATACTTATTCATTTCAAAAGTATGTAAAAGTATTCAGTATTCAGTATTAAAAAATAAAGATAAGGAATTTATGTAATATCCAAATTTTAATTTTTAAACATAATTTCATGTTTTTTCAAATATTTCAAAATTGTAATTTTTACTTTTTACGATTCTATTATTAATTACTTTTATTTTTCACATTTAGTATGAAAATGGTATGTCAAGTTTACATATTTCTGCTAGAAATGGAAGCTTAGAAATTTTGAAGATATTGATGAGTTCAAGAAATGCTGATGTTAATTCTCTGGTAAATGGTTTAAATTTTTTTATCTATTGAATTTGTATTAATTTATTTTAAGTATAACTTTGTGTATATAATTTACCATTTTTTTCATAAATCATCTATTATATATATATATATATATATAAATATATATATATATATATATATATATATAAACAAATAAAGCACTTGTACCAATCAATTTATTATTTATATATAGCATACCATTATTATGTCTAATAACCAGTTGTTCCTTTCTAGGATGATGGTGGTTGGACTCCTATAGTGTGGGCTTCTGAACATCAACACTGTGATGTGGTGCAATATTTGCTAAAGAGAGGTGCAAATCCAAATATTAAGGATAATGTGAGTAAATTGTGATTATTAAAGATAATGTGAAGTTTCTTTAATGCTATTGAAGTGGATAACATCGTATGTGTCATATCAATCAATATTTGTTCAAAATTCAATATCAATCAATATTTGTTCAATCAGTTTATGCAAACAATCCAGTGTAAAAAAAGGAAAACAAAGAAAATTTTGAAATATTGATGCTATTTTAAACTTTATAACTTTAAAGTTTAAAATAGCGTATAAAACCATATAATTGTTAATTATGTAAAAAGTGAAAGAAATTGTTTACAATGAAAATTATAATAAAAATATAGTAGCAGTTCAGATTCCCATTTCGATTCGTTTCGGACATTTTGCACAATTTTTCTTTTGAAGAATGCTAAATAACTTAGAAAGTGCAGTATATCATGCTCAAATCTAAATAATATAGACGCATGCATGCACATTATGCGTGGATACATTTGCTTAGATTTGTAGATTTTGCAAATAATTTTTATAGAAAAAGTAGAAATTAAAAATGGTATGAAAAAAAAAAAAAAAAATATTATGAAAGTATGCCTAAGTGCACAATCTTTCACAAAATGCTCGTATACTTTGAATCAGTTTGAATCCTTCACATATCAGTATGATTTCTGTTAAATGAGCCACTAACAACAAAATGTAATGTTTTAAAAATGGAAAAATGCTTTGCCACACAAGACAAAAATGTAGACTGGCATTTTGTGTGCCAACATAAAAAAAAATGTTTTATTTCATCGTGTGTGAATACATTTGCTGAGATTTGAAGTTTTTGTGGATAATTTTATAGAAAAAGGAGAAACCAAATAAATGGCTAAATATGGTACGAAAAAAAATATTATGAAAGTATGCCTAAATTTTGTATAAAAAACATAACAAAAAAAAATATGCACAATCCTTCAAAAAAGCTCATATGCTTTGAATCTGTTTGAGTCCTTCACATATCATTATGATTTTTGCCAGGGAACACTAACAACAAAATATGATTTTTAAAAATGGCAAAATGCTGGGCCACACAAGACAAAAATGTAGACTGGCATTTTGTGTGCCAACATAATCAAATGTTTTGTTTCGATATCAATAGACAGACAAATAAAAAGGATACACCTTGCTTCCTTTCATGGATTCCCAATTAAAAAAAAAAAAATGTTAATTTAAAGCTAGATATCAACCAAGTACTGTTTATATTTATATATGCATATATACTATTTTATATGCATTATGAAAAAATTATTAAAAATTTCATATTAGATGTATTATTTAAAAATATTTCATATTTTTGGATTCTCTGTAATTTTATTATTACAGGTTTATTATAAGTTTGAACATAGTTTTAGATTGTTTGGGCAAATAGTTTATTCCTTATCTAATTTTGATCATATTTTTTTTTTGTTTCCGACATGTGCAATATAATAGGTATTTCTAGATTTTTTTTTAGAAAATGTTAAAAAAAAAAAAAAAAAAAAATGCTATTTTTGTGTGGTTAATTTAGTTTGGTTTTTATATTTTAGTGTAAAAATAAGTAAAGAAAAAGTAAAAATATTCATTTTTTATTTTGCAAAATGATTTTTTAAAAGTCACAAAACTATTTTATTAACTAATTTTTAAGGCTAGCATTCATTTTAATTATATTTATAACTGAAACAGATTTAATTGTGAAGTTATGTGTTTTACATTAAATGTTTTTGGAAAATGTTCTTAAATAAAAAATAGAGAATAGAAAATAATTTTGGAAAATAAAATTTAGAAAATTAATCTAAAAATATTTTTTGGTAATATTTTTTTTTTCAGAATAAGAATTTCATGTTGTATGGAGATAAAAATAATTATACTTGATTTCTTTCATTTATTTTATAAAATTTATATTCCTTTTATAATTGTTTCTTTCATCATTCATTTAAATAATTACTTTTTTTTTTAAATTTTAAAAATTTTTAATATTTGAAAAATATTTATAATTTAAGAAATAATTATATGAACTACAAAAATTATTAAAAATTGTTTTTTAATTCAAAATTTATGCTTCCTAAACTTAAGTATTATTAAAGTATTCATTTACATTTTAAATAAATATGTTTTTCTTGCTATTATTACTTATTACTTTAAATGTGCTATACATATTATAATTGAATTGTATAAAATAATCTTTATGGTTTATGAACTTTTTATTAATTTTAAGGAATTGTATATAATTCTTTTAAAAATGTGTCATTTTAGGAAGGAAATATAGGTTTACATTGGGCAGCATATTCAGGAAGTGCAGATATTTGTTCTCTATGTTTGGATTATGGTTGTGATATAAATGCTATTAATGAGATTGGAGACACACCACTGTAAGTTATTTTTGATATTTTTAAAAAATGTAATTTTGCTCAATTTTTTTCATTGTTATACACTGATTTAATTAGTAAAGTAAATGATTATTTACATATATACAGTAAAATATAATAGAATTCTAGACTCTTTAATGCTTCAATAGTCAGATTTACTTTCTATCATTACAGTAAATCAAAAATATTATTTTGCAACTATCTTTGATAGTTTTAATTTTCTTTTAAAACAACATAATAAACAAAGTATGATAAAGAATGTAATTCTTAATTATTTATAAAATATTATGCACACACTAGGTGGAAAATCTGTGCCAAACTGCTCCAACATTAATGCCTTGCTACATTCTGCAAAAACCCATAAAATTTCGCATTTTTGTGCCAAACTGCACCAAAATTAGATATTTCCTTTATTTTGATTTATTAACACAGAAAATAGCCTAATATGAATGAGCTTATTTTCTACGATTGTTATTAGAGGGGGTAAGAATTAACCAGAATTGTTATAAGAGTTCTGTTTTTATGAGGTTTTTCATGGTGAGGGGATTTATTAGTTATGTCAACAACATTTGTCATAGGGCATATAAATTCTTTTTAAATGACTCGAGGCGATATTTTGCCGTCATCTATTGTTCTTTATAGGAACAAATAGGATAAATAATTTGCTTGTGAACATATACTAAATGTTTCTACAATAGCTGTTTCAAATAAATGTATTAAATTTAAATTAATTCCAAATTTTATTAATATCTTACATTTGTAAATTATTCACCACCAAGCATTTTTTAAAAATTTACTAAAATTTTTTTGAATATTTTCTCTACAACTAAAGAAAATATCCCTTTTTTATTTATTATCTTGTTAAATACTATCCAAATTTCAAAATAATTTTATTTTTAATAATAAATTTAAAATTAGTTGTAATCTTTCATTTGAAGTATAATAGTAATTCTTTATTTCCCATTTATTACTTGAACTGAATTTTTTAAGTACATTTTTTCCTACAGAAAATTTACAACTATGCTATATCTAGAAATATTAAAATTCGCTAAAATAAGATTTGTTAAATAATATTTAAAAACATACACATGACATTTATCCATTATTTATCTATACTTAATTAGTGTTTATTTTCCTTATGCATGTTATATTGTTTTTTTTTTTTTTGCGTTCCATTTTATATTTTTCTAAAATTGGATACATATAATTTTAGATTTAATTGTAAAACTAAAAATACCATTTTGCTTATACAAATAGAAATAATTTATTGTACACATATAAGCATTTTCTTTTATTACTCAATCAAATCTTTTATATCATTTGATACTTTTAAATTTTAAATGAATTTTTTATTTCTTACTACCATTTATTTAAAATAATTTGTATTTTAATTAAATAACATAGTTAATGTAAAAAATAGCGTGGCAATACAAAAATCAGAAAAAAATTCATTATATTTTTCTATTAAAAATTTAATAATCATATTTTTATATGAAATTCATTAAAAATATTCATTGCTAATAATTCCAAAATATTCAAAGTTGCAAGAACGATAAAGAAAAATTGTTAGCCTTAAAAAAATACAAAATTATTAATAAATATATCCATTACTGAAATGTGTCCTATTCAATAATGGATGTATTTATTAATATACATTAAATAAAAATTATTTTATTATCATATTAAAAATAATTCAGCATTCAATTTAAATTTCATAGTATAAATACATCAATAAATTAGTTACATATTGAATTTCGAATATCATACAAAATTATTGAGTTTAATTCAATTGCGGTACAAATCCTGTGATTTCATTTCATATCAATCATACAATTGCTAAATAATATAAAATTAATTAATATATGTTTTGAAACCTGAAGAAGAACAGTTAATGTAAAAATATACTGCTTTGAAATCACGGAGAGAGAGAGGGAAAGCTACAATAAAAATGTAAATTCCTCTGCAACGGAATCAGTGAAAGATGCTAAAAATATGCAATTTGCACTGCTATGAAAATAATTTTTTGGTTTTCCACACCCGCACCCGACGAGACAACCTTTTTTTGGAAAGTTATACATGTCTGTTTGTTTTATAAAATTATTTTCTGTTTTTGTATTCATGTATTGTACGAATAAAAACAAGCTTATACTTTTTTAACATCTGATATGTATTTAAAGATTATTATTGATTATATTTGATAGTTTTGTCTCCCAAAATTATTATTTTTTACTTTAGCTTATATATTTTAAATTTCAAATTTTTATTTAGAAAAAAATGCTTATTTCCTTTTTTTTCCAGGCACATTGCAGCTAGGCGTGATCATCATCCATGTGTCACGTATGTAACTTGAATTTTGAAAAAAAAAAAAAAAAAAAAAAAATTTACTTTGTATATGTATTATTAATATTTATATATTATGATTATTCTTTACATGAAAAATATTTTTTTCTTGAAATTTTTTTAAAGTAATAATATTGACTTTGCCATTTAATATATTTATTCATTAGCAAATTAGATAGAGTGAAGTTATTTTTTGTATGTTAAAAACAGAATCAAATACATTTTGCTGAAAATGCTTATAAAACACAAATATATAAACTTCATTTAATTCCTAAATTCAAGTATGAATAAAAATCGCTTAAACCTTCCCCAAATTTTTTTTTTTTAAATTGTCATTGTCGAACATTTAAAAAAAAAAAATTTTTTTTCACTACTTTTGTTGTTGCGTTCATTTCTGTCAAATTAGTGGGGATCCTTAAGATCCAGGGTGCCTCTGAGTATATATCTCTGAGTTTTTTTTTTTTATAATATAAAATTGAACTTGAATGTGTGAAGATAGTTAATATCTTTTTCAATTAAATCATACATTACATTATATTTCTGTTTTTAATTTATTAATTATTTAAAGCATTTTAAATAAAAGCATATTTTACCTGAATAACTTTTATTGATTAAAAAGATTGCCACAAAAATAGTCACAGATATAATTTAAAAACAATTTAAATTATTTTGGGATACATTAAAAAGTGTTATTAATTCACATAATTCTTAAACACTTTTTACTTTTCTTAGTCTAATCCAGACTTGCACAGATTGCGGTTCACCTTATTCATGTGTCCATTTTATATAAAAATTAAAAATATAATAGGCAATTTTTTTAAAGATTGATTTTGATGAAAGATTAAAATGAGATACATGATCCACCTTAATAAAAGTAAGCATCTAATAAATAGAAAAATATTTTATTAATTAATAATTAATAGAAATATTTTTAATAATTTAAAAATATTTTAGAAAAATATTTCAGTGTTATTTAATTCGTTGAAGACTCGAAGATGATAATCCTTGTCAATAATACGCTAATTGGGATGAAAGACATCTACATAATTTTTGTAACTTTTATGACACTTATTGTTAAAAATATACTTTATTTTAAAGTTGCATTACAAATACCATTTGACAGATAATTTTTGTGCTTTGTTACTATAAAAATTGAATTAAATACTAAAATACTTATTTAATTTATGTAATGTGTATCAAATTGTTTATTTGTTTATAAGTTTTTTATTATAGTTAGTAAAAAATGTAATAAATATGTATTGATAATATTAGATTTCTTTTTGTGTGATCTATAAGCAAGTTTCAAACTTCCGCTTTTTTAGTGGCCCATACCCATTGTGAAACTCTGCTTCCTTCACCTAAATGAATTTGTTTCTTAAGATTGTATTGAAAGATTTATAAACTTTTAACCTTCGTGAATTAAAATAAGTAGGATTATTAGGCTTCTCAGCGACAAACTATTAATTCATACACACACACACACACACACACACACACGCACACAAACCAGTTGCAAGACATTAAAAGGTATTACTTTTCAGTATGTTCACCATGTTTTTCTAAACATTTGCTGCAATATTACGCCAGAACATTAATTTTTTAAAAATATAAACTGGTTCCTATCCATGTACTATATCCATTGTAATGATGGCTTGCTAAATGTGGTTATATTACTGAAATGTTAAGTTTCTCAATGATATCAATTAATTTTGATGAAAATTCTGAATCAGAACTACATTAAAGCACATGCATTTATGCCGGCCAATCAGCTTATTGGCCATCTTGCATGTCTACTCCTCTTTCCTTGGCATTTGAATAGGGTTATTTGCTGCTTCATGGAAGGGAACTTGAACAGAAGAAGTGATACTAATTTGAAAGCTCTTGTTATTTTACTTTATTAATTTCTCTCGTTTAGATAGTTTATGATGAATAAGTTTCCTTTTTTAGGCTTCTCTTATCTAGAGGTGCTGATGTTCAGATAAGAAACAAAGCTAATCAATCTCCTTCTGATGTAAGTTTTAAGTTAACAATAATTAGATTTTAAAATTATTATAAACAGCTATAATATAGATTTTTACATGTCTTACAATTTTAATTTACATCACTGTAATTTTTCAAAAATGTAACTTATTTTAACTTTTTATTGAAGCAATCATATAAACTACATACAGCAATTAAATTTGATAATGATTTCATGTCATGAAGAACTCTATTTTATAGTTGTTCTTGCTAAAATTTTTTAATTTTCATATTAGCTGCCATAACTGTACAATGTCCTATTCAAAAGAATTTATAAAAGAGAAATTGCCAAAATATAATATAATTAAGGCTGTGACTATTTTGTTCATTTTAAAATGGTCATTTAATATCTATCATTTATGCTTGCATGAAGCAGACATTACATGTATTTGCACATGTACACCGCTAAAATAAAAAATGGCATTGTGCTTACATTGGTATGTTGCAATTCATGAAGGATAATTTTCAATTTTTGAATCTATTTGTTTTTCATGACAAATCTACATTTCTTTTCTGAAAAGTCATTGTTCCAAATATTGAGCGACATCTTAAAAATGAATATTAAGTGGGACATGCTTCCCAACCAGATTGTTGGCCCTTTTTTTTGTAGAGTAGAGAATATCTGAAATATATTTTTTCAAATGCTGGAACAGTTTGCTTTAAGGGCTACTTCAGTGTGCCTCAGAATGTTTTAAAGTAATTTATCAGAATGTCCTTAAATTCAGATTTTTAAATAATTTAGAAGAATCAAGTGTCCTCAGAATATTTTTAAATAATTTGTTTTTTAGAATGTTTTTAGTGGATTTTTCATTCTTTTTGTAAAAGAACTCGAACTCTGAAGCTGATTAATTTGTGAATTGTGTCAAGAAGCTCCACTAAAGAAGGAAAATTCTGGGCAAAAGTGCCATGGTGCCAGAAATACATGCCTAAAATCAGTAGTAATATACATTGAATGTCATTTAAAGAAAACAATATACTAAAATAAGAAATTAAGTCCTTTAATTAAGGTGAACTACTACTACTACTACTACTACTAAAATTATTGAGAATGTATTAAAGAAAAGCAACAAATTCAGAGTTTGTTGAGAGATACACTAGTATTCATCTTGTCACTGCTCTCATTATTGAGAATATATATATTTTTTCCTGTACAGAAAAAATTAAATGTAGCTATGTAAATCTGATTTATTAGTAATTCAAAAACAATTTCTACATTTCTTTGATCAGATAGATTAGCTGGTATTTGCTAAGCCAATTTTGTAATATTGATGTCTAGATCTTTATTTTAATTATCACTTTTTGACGAATTTGTTTGAACTAAATTATTTTTAGACATTATTGTGTAAGTGCTGGTGGTCGTTATAAATATGAATTATTGTTAGACAAGTGAAGTCTTTTGTCGGATAAAGAGAAATTTAGATTTAAAATATTAACTCGTCCTTATTTATCAGTCTTAAATTATTTCATCAAAAATATTAGAAGAATTTAAATAATTTTTATATATTTAAGAAATATTTTAAATTTATGTATTCTATTTATTTTTTGTAAAGACTCGATTATTTTCTAACTAATTTTTTTGTGGGTTTAATTTTTGTAAATTTATTATTAATAATTTCAATGCTTTTCCATAGTGTATTCTGGACAAGAATAGTGATATTTATTTGGCTCTGAGCTTAAATATGCTGCTGAAGAAAATTTCGAGTAAATATCAACACAAAGCAGAGAAAATATTGCATATAAGGCTTTTTAAAAATTTTTTTTCAATTTTTAAAAAGATTTTGTTTTAACAAACCTTTGTTTTATGATGAAAATCAGATACTATTATCATTCAAAGTTCCTTAAGTTGTTATATCAGACTATATTTAATAATACATTAATATTTTGAGTTTATGTATCTGTTAGAATAAACTCAAGAAATAAAATAAATTTGATTAAATCAACTTGATTGTATGATTTTCTCAGGGACATATCTCGAGGTAAAGAGCAATATGCAATTCAATGTGTTAATGATGTTGATGATGAGCCTCCACCCGTAGACTTTTTATATGTGACAGAAAATTGTGAAACAACCCCTATGAACATAGATCGCACAATTACCTCTTTACAAGTAGGTAAAAATTCTTAATTATTATGTAGTTCTTTTTCTAGTACTCATTTTCTAATTTTTTAAAAATCTGTTTTATTATTTATAATTGATTGCTTCAAAATTTTGTTCATTGCATTTGTTTTTCAAGTTATTTATACAGATTTTTGATTTAATTGTTAATTCGAAATTTAAATTGTATATTATTAGTTTATTAGACACTTTTTAGGTTAATTTTATTGCATTTCAAAACCGTAGTGTGTTAAATCATTGCAAATAACTGCTCTAAAAAATTCCTTGTTTAGTTATAAAATTATTACATGTATGATTTTATTTAAAAAAATAATATTTTTTTCATTTATGATGATTTTCTAAAATAAAAATAAAAAACCTTTTAAACTTTTTCAGACATTTCAAAGATAACATTAAAGCATGAATTAAAAAAAGTTATTAGATATTTTTAATCCATAAATTTTTTTTTATTTTCAGCAAATTGTTTTTTTAATTTTTTAATTTTATTTAAATATTCTTCTTTTTGAAACTACAAAATATATTAATTAACTGATACTCTCTAAAATAAAACAATAAATTTAAATAAAATATTAAAAGGAATTGTTACTTTCACTAAATTGTATTTAATTTAACTAATGTTTTCATATAGTTTTTGTAATTTAATTATATTTTTATACAATTTTTACATTTATTACATTAATTATCTTACATTTTACATTTATTACATTTTTTAAAGATTTTTTAGTAATAGGATTGCTTATATTAAATAATTAATTCGAAAAAATTTAATTTTAAATATAAAATAAGCATGCATTATTGCATTTTAAAATTGAGTAATGAATTATTTAATTTATACAATTGTACTATTATTAAATATAACTTCATTATAAATTATTGCTGTTTAAGTTTATTTCATTGAAAATTTAATTTTATAATTTCTTTTATATATTTGCTAGGATAAATTTTATTCACATACAAATTTATATATTTAGAATTAAAAACAACAACACAAGTTTGGCTACATTTGTAATGTTTTTGTGTTTTGTTTTTCTTTCATAGTCATGTCATTGTGAAGATGATTGTTCTACAGCTAATTGTACATGTGCCAGCATTAGTTATCAGTGTTGGTATGATAAGGTATTTATTGAAATTTACATTCGGTTAAATATAAAATATCTTGTATGAATAATTAAGATTATTTTGACAAATATTTTAAATAGAAACCTTATAAGGAAGTCATTAGTTTAAATACCATACAACCAAGAAATTTATTGAAATTATTTATTTAAATTTATTTTTATTGAAAAGTACATGTTTACATTTTTTTTCAATAATTAATTTAAATTTGTATTATAAATTTCAAAAGGAAGTTATATTAATTAAATGTACAAATATGCAATATATAATATACACAAACATCAAAAGGTAGTACTATTTTCCTAACTTAATTATTAACTTATTTTTGTTCTTTTTGAGATGCAGATAATTTTATTATTTGTAATTATTTAATTATTATATAATTATTACTTATTGATTTGTGTGTGTTTTTGTAGTATTTGTATTGTATTACTCTGAATCTCTAATTTATCAAAAAAATTTGCTTGAAATGATTTTTTTTTTTTTATTCTTAAAGTAAATCAATGCCATAAGTGTTACAATGATTTGAAATATCTGCATTAAATAGTTCTAGCCTTTTATTTATTTCTTGATATTGTATTCCTCCTAATTCAAACCTACGTTTTTGCTTCTTGCTTTGTTTGAGAAGATTACTTGTACATTATTGATATATTTAAAATTAAGTTGTTTTTTGTTCTAGGAAGGATTACTGCTTCCCAATTTTAATTTGCTTGACCCACCAATGTTATTTGAATGTAACCGAGCTTGTTCATGTTGGAGTCTTAATTGTCGCAATAGGGTTTTACAAAATGGAATGACGTAAGTACATCCTGAATTTCTTTTAATATTTTAACTTAATGCTTTTTTAATTTGTATTTCATATATTTATTTGTTTATATTTTAAAAACAACTTGGAGGCTTTATGCCAAAACCTGGGATTTATATGAATATTATAATTTATAATTTAATTAATATATAATTATTTTTATTGATAATTAAAAATAGCAGAAAAGCGATATGAAGGATTGAAAGATTTAAAAACAATTTTTAATACTCATGTATTAGAAATTAATATCTAAAAAAATTCAGTATCGATGTATCATGTTTCAATTAAATTTCTCATTTTAACTATAATATTTAACTATATCTCATAATATATATCTTTATGGTCTTGATTTTGTTATATATTTAAAAAAAAAAAACACCTGAATTTCATTTTTTTCTAGTAGAAAAAGCTGCAAACTATTTTTTTAATATGGCAAATTTTCAAAATACTAAATAAAACATCGTACCAGATAAAAAACTTTTTATATAAATATGTTAAAAAAAGAGAGTTATTCATAAAATTAAAAAATTTTTTTTTTTAATTTCTTTTTCAAATTTTGATTTTACTGTGAATATTGGTAAGCTAGGTGAAAATATTAGAATTTAAAAATTCTTCTTTTTACTACAAAATTTCACATGTAATTTATTATATACAAACATTTATATATTTTTAACTATAACAACCAGATAAAAATGATTCTTTCGATTCTTATGAAGAAATATTAAAAAAAGTAAATTTATTTTATGAAATAGCAATTTTAAAGTGAACCAAGAAATTGAACTATTTTAAGATTACATTTGACATTTTTGTTTCTAAAATTTCAGTAAAAGAGTGTAATACGTTCTATCAATTTATTGTGGCTAAATAAACATATATGCTTTTGCTTGTAGATATGGACACATTTGGGTACATTCACTATAAGTTGCAAAATTTGCGAACATATTATGAAATACAAGTGCAAAATGAGACTAGATAAGTTAAAGTGTAAATTTTTAAATTGAAAATTGAAAAGTTAAAAAATGGATGAAAAATGGTAAAGATATTGTATTTATTTATTTTTTATTGTAAATACAAAAGTATATTGTATTTATTTTTAACATGATAATTTTTTTTTTTTTTTTTACTTTATTCTGTATTTTTGGACTTGCTAACAATGCCTAAATGTAAAAATATCCCTCCCAAAGAAAAAAAAAAAAAAGATTTAGAAGACCAAATGAAGATGGATATGTTTGAAAATATTTTAATAGTTAAGTTTCTAAAGTGGACTAAATCATGTATTTCAAAAATATCAGTAAAAAGCAGAATAATAAGCCATTTCATGAGAAGTCAACTTTTTGTTAGTAAAGTTATTAAATACTAAATCTAAATTGATGCTTTCTGATGTATGAATTTTTGATAAATGGTTTAAAAAAAAGTGACCATATTGGATGATTTATTAATCTGCTGCTTACAAAATAAGTTTATGTGTATGAGGAGAAAGTTATTTTAAAATGTAGAAAATTCAATGTTTTCCAATTTACAACATATTGAATTTCATTAATATAATAATTTTTTTTTCTTTTTACAGCTGCTTGCCTGCAGCTAGTTCGCACAAAGGGTAAAGGATGGGGTGTACTAACTTTTAAAAGATATTCCAAAGGAACTTTCATTTTGCGAGTTAAGTGATAAATTAAAAATTTTAAAAGTAATTTGAAGGAAAGGTATTTATTTCTAATTGAATGCATATCTGTTTGTGTTTTTAGGTATGTCGGAGAAATGATATCTGATTCGGCTGCAGATAAAAGAGCTGATGATTCTTATTTGTTTGATTTGATAACCGAGTAAGTAGCAGATTTTAAGTAAATTATTTTGGTTATTAGAAAATTTTTAGATATTTTAATTTAAGTGTTATCTTTTTGTGATATAATTTATTTTTTCTAATTTGTGAAAGTTATTCTAATTTACTTGAAATATTTGATTCCATTTTAATCTTTTTTATAATTTTCATGCTTGTCCATTTTCGAATATCCATCCTAATCTTACATTTCCGGTTCTATGTTGAAAATATATAATTAATAGTTCTGATCTTGATATTTAATTGTGTTGTTCTTTTAATTAAACTAACAAATATTCAGATTTATAACTGCTAACTTATATGGTTTGGCTCTGTTCATAATTAGTAACTTGTATGGATTTGGGATACTTTTGTAAGATTGTATGGCAAAGTTGAAGGAGTAAAAGATACCTTTTGTAGTAACAGATGATTTGTTTTTTATTAATTTTACTAAAATGGATGAAAAACTAAATGACAACATAAACAATCTAAACAAAACAGTCAAAACTCATTTGAAACTCATTATACTCATTTGAGTATAATGAAAAATTATAAAATAAATTAATTAATATATGGAGTTTCAATTGCAGGTATCTTTTTTTTTTTATTTATAGTTTATTATAGACTAGTAAGCTTTCTTAAACAATTAGGGCTTATTATGTCTGGCCTTCAAACAAGACAATATCTTGAGTGGCACCCAAATCTTCATAATTTGTATATTAAAATGAAGAGGAAATTTTTAATTTCTTCATTTGCATTTACTTTTTTCTTTTAACATTAAGTTTTATTTAACAGTGGTGTTACACATTAGACCAGTGGTTCTCAATGCATACTCTCTAGAAGATATTCAGGTGTGCCTGAGGTGTTCCAGAGAAATATCTGACCAGATATAAAATATAGTTGCTGTTTTTCTTGTCAGTTTTCCCATTCAAAAACAGCTTTCATTGCAAACAACTAACCTTCCTGGTTGCTTTGTTCTTCTTTCTTTACATAAAAAATTCGCCAAACAGCAATGATACACTAAATAAGGTTTCTGAGAAATAGGAGAAATAACTTCTATGGTGTGTTTGTTCTTTTCAATGTTAAAAAATTTAAATTGCATTGTTTGAGACTCTGCTGTCTATGGAATTGACTTTGATATAAGACTATGAGCCTTAGTAGCAGATGCTTATTTGGCAAAAATTGTATGTAATGGGCGTGCCACAATTATTTGTAAGTAAAGTTTTTTTTTTTTATTTGTAAGTTTGAGAACTACTGCATTAGACTAGATTTTTGAGGTTTGAAATTTGGCACCTGTGTATTTAGAATTAAAGAAACCACTTAACGTTTTATAATTATTTTATTTATTTGTTTATTTTGCAGGATGGTGAGACTTATTGTTTAGATGCCAGATACTATGGTAATATTAGTAGATTTATCAATCATCTCTGTGAACCTAATTTAGTGCCAGTGAAAGTCTATGTCGATCATCAAGATCTGAATTTTCCACGAATTGCCTTTTTTAGTTCAAGAGATATAAACCAGTATGAAGAATTAGGTAACTATAAAATTTATATTTAAACTTTTATTTTTGATGTTTTTTAAGTTAACTATTTTACCTAAATATCTTTTTTTGAAAATTATAATAAAAAAGTAATTTGTTTAAACTTTTTAATAATGAGCTCCTCAACATTTGTTGTTGTAAAAATATTTTTGAAAATAGATTATATTTTTGAAAATTGTAATTGTTTTTTATTTTCATTTTCTTTTGATGATTCTATATAATTTTGTAAAAAAAATATTTTCTTTTTTTGAGATGTTCTATTTTCAAATGCATCATTATTTGTAAAGGATTTGAGTAATTATAACATTTGAGTTTGACACAACTACAACAGGTTTTCTTAAAGAATATTTTTCATTGCCCAAAAAATTTTGTGTTTAAATGCATTTTTTTTTTTTCAACCTATGAATTCTTCAACTAACCCTCAATAAACTTAAAGTGTCTTGTTTCTAAATTTTACCTTACTTAGTTATGAACTCATATAAAATAGTTTTGCCAGCATTGTTTATTTGGCATCGTTAACTCCCATTCAATTTTCCTGTCTTTACAGTTAATTGTAATGAATGCAATAAAAAATTTTAAAAGTGTATACATTTTTACTGATTTTAGCTTATTAAAAACTCATTTTGGAGAATATAAAAACAGAACAAAAGCAAGTCACCAGAAATTGAGCAGAATTTTTTGTAGCCTATTACAGTACATTGTTAATATCTGTGCTGGTTATACAGTAACTCCCTTTCATCTGGCATTCAATAGTTCAACACATTCTATAATCCAACACTGATGGAGCTTTTTGTATTTTTTTCAAATGAATTTCAGCATTGATCTTGACTGCCAAAATGATGTGACAATGCTGCATGCATTTTCATTAAATATGTATGTGTTTTAATCCTTTAAATCCTTTGGTATCCTCCTTAAACCTAAATTGGCTCCTGATAATCCGGGCCTGGCCTGGTGTTCAATTGGCTAACGTTCTGGCTTTAGAACAACAGGCTTCAGGTTCAAACCTGGTGTGTGGTGAGTGATTCGAATCACGTTAAACTGTAGGTCTTGGTCTAATTAACTTAAAGTGTAGAAATGACTGTAGAGTGACAAACCAATACCAAACTCGATAATCTGGCAAAATTGCTTATCTGACATAACCATGGTCCCTAACTTGCCAGATTAAAGAGAAGTTACTGAATACTTATGTAATATTATGAAATGTTTTATTAATAATATCAACATATTTGTTTTAGATTTGATTATTGTGAAAAATTTTGGGTGATAAAGTACAAATACTTTACTTGTGATTGTGGCAGCCCTAAATGTAAATATTCCAAGGACACTATTCATAACACTCTGTCCAATTACTATCGAAGAGTGAAAGAGGAACAAATGGAGGAAGCTTCACAGCAACCTGTTGGCTTACAAGAGTTGCAAGCTTTTCCTTGAAAACTTTCATTTATTTTGTGTTTTTCTTCTTTTCTGTTTTATTTGAAGCTTGTATACTTTTTTTTTTATTGTAAATTTATGACAAGGACTCTTCATAAAATGACTATATCCAATAATTTCATTCCAAAGTGATCTTCTCATAAAATGACCTTTATTAGTTTTAAATAAAGCATAATTTTATTGTATATTTAAAACACAAAATAGCGTGCATTTTATTAGAATGAAACTTTCTTAAAATTTTTAGCTAGGGGTACACAGAATGCAGCCCTCTGTTGAATTTGCGGATGGTATACTGTTGCTTGTTATTTTTAACTTTATCAAAATAATAAATCGTTATCAAAATTGTATAGTAGCAAAAATAATCAAATGTTATTAAAAAATACATTTTTATTTAAAACGATAAAAAAATTATTCATGATTTCTATTGTTATAGATTTTTAGGTTTGTTCAAAATATTTGATGTTTTAAGATGGTTGATTTAAAAATTTATTGTATATCAAAATAAATTGACTGGCTAAAATGATTTTGATCAGTAAATTCTATTACTAAGTGTCAACAAAGAATTGCTTGGATTTATTTATTATATAACTTAAAGATTTATTATTTTATTTTACTTAATGTTATTTTAAAACTGCATGTTTCAGAAAATTTTATTGTAAAATTGCTGTGGATTGACGGTTTTTGTCTAAATAAATTTACTGCATTAAAAATTCTTTTTTCTGATAAAGAAATGTGTTATGCATCCTTTGAAAATTTATTAATGATTAACATTTTGTTTGAAATATCAAATTCAGTATGCTTACAAAGTACAAGATAAGTACTTTGAATGTCTTAAAATCATGTGTGTTTTAAAATCATCATTGTGAAAGTAAAAAGCAAAATCATTGTAAAAAGCATCAATATTTTTAAGTGTGCCACGGACATTTGCATTTAAAAATTGAATTAAATGAAAGTTTATATAAATTAGTATACTTTTATATGTTTGAAAATTCTGTTTAAAAAAAAAAGTTGCATGTCCTTCTTTATCATCACTTTCATGATATCTTTTTGTTCTCTAAATATGTGTAAATATCTGTATCAAATCTCATCATAGATAAAGGAACGAATAATTTTTGTACGGATTTTATGAGAATGCAGCTCAAGAGAGCTGTGGTTAAGTAAAATTGTAATCTATTCATATGGATATGTGATTTTATTCATAATAAATAGCTATTAAATTTTGCTGGAGTTTTAATATATTTCACTTATAAGCAATTTATAATCATCATGATCAGGGCCGGATTTAGACGAAAAGAGTCCTAGACTATTCCATATGAGACCCTTTCACCTCCTATTTTTAAGTTTGTAAATTACATGAGAGATAATAAAATACATCATTACTGTGATATATATCAATATATATGTGATATATATCATGTTAAATGAAAACATGTTGTGATGGGTACTAATCTATAAAAAATGTGGCACAGATAATAAATTAAAAATATAGTCGAGAACACTTATTTGGACATTTATTCTCAACACCATATATAGTACTTGTAAAAAATAAAATTCAAACTTACCATACAACATTTACATGCACTTTATTTATGCAAGAACAAACCAGAGTTTAGTAGCGTATATTTGCCATAGCAATCAGTGAATTTTGGTGCAATCTAGTATACACAAACGGACAGACCCAATGAGCCGAACACGTTGATCTTAACCAATACATTTTTATGTTTGTTTACTTGTCATATGTGTAGAATTTCTCCTTATTTTCTAGTCAGTGTTTTAGTGTTTACTGTTTTTAGAATAGTGTAATTCTAATTTTGCTAACAATTTGAAAGTAGGCCCCTCTTGATCTTGAGGCCCTAGGCTGAAGCCTAGTTAGCTATAGGAAAATCTGGCCCTGATCATGATTGCCTCACATTATATTCACCATTTCGCAAAGTATCAAAATTCTTTTTTAATCACACATCCTTAGAACTAGTCATATTTAAAGTGTATATTATAAATAAAATGACATTTGTTTTACTCAGAAATGAAATGTGTAGAAGTATAGCAATTTGTTAAGCATTTAATTATTAATACAATGTTTATATACATTGTCCTTATAAATAGCACATGTTAAAATAAAGTTTAAAGGTATTTTCAGTAATTAACTATCTAATACAACTGTGTACTGCTCAGTTTCTGAATTATAAAAACTAAGATGTATTATGATTGCCGATAAATTTTTTTTTTAAAATTGAGTTTTAAAGAAATAGATGCTCAACACATTATATAATCTCATTGCAATCAGTTATATCATATGTGCATCATGATATTCATGTAAAATTGTGCTGTATGTAGTAAATCCTTTTCTATTAAAAAAAAAAATCACATAATTTATTGGTAAATCACAACTTTATGAGACAGTTAGCATTATATGTGATTGTCAACAAAAATAAAATGTAGAAATGTAGAATGTCTTTGTAAAATCAAGAATATTTATATTTAATGAAAAGACTATCTACATTTAAATCCAGCACAGTCATATCCTTAATGTGCCTGATTAAAGAGAAGAAATTGGAGCTGTGATATTATGCTTCAGTTTCTCAGCTGCAAATGAGTATGCTGCATCTGATGGACACAATCTTTACCCCATAAGAAAAAAAAAAAAAAAAAAAAAAAAAAAATTAAATCTAAAGAGTATTTGCTTAGAATTCACTTAGATGCTTGCTAAAATACAACCGGAAGTCAAGTATTTAAACATATAATCTACATACAGATAAGATGTGTAAATATACGCTTAAAATCTCTTGAATGTATTATAAGCAATCAAGGGATTTCACATCAAAATTTATTAATTTAAGTATTTCAGATAGTAATGTACTATAACTAACTTTACAAATAGGCCAAAATTGCTTTTGCAAAATTTTTAACAATTTCCAACTCCCATGTCAGAATTTTTATGCAGACTCCTGATTTGCTTTCTGTAAATTTATGCATTATCTTTACTTATGGATTTAGAGGAGTTTGTAAAGTTTGTTTTTTATTGTATTGAATTTGTATATCTACCAAAAACAGTTTTTACAATTTTAAAGGGGTAGTATTTGCACTTGAAGATATTCTTATACTATAAATTTGCTTTTTACAAGAAATAGATATATCCTATAAAAATAGCAACTAAATGAACAGATAAGCAAAGTATTCTAGAATAGTTACGAATAAGAAACAAAAATGTATATTTTAATCAGAAAGATATATTTGTAGTGCATTAAATCGTTTAAGTTCATAATAAAATAGCTTCTATTTCTAGAAGACCTATTTTCATCTGGATCCAAGATAACTTTTATAAGTCTCAGTACTGAGAATAGTGTCTCAACACACTTGGTTTACTGTTAACAGTAGTCACTGTCTTTGTTACTGGTTGTATTATTGAAGGATACATTTAATTTTAACATTAATTCATAGAATTTTGGAAAAATATGAAATTATTTTTATAAGAGTTGGGAATAGGGTTTTTTAAACCAATATCTGACTCTCCACCACTGCTTACAACATATTTTTTTGTACAATTTTTACACCATTAGTGAACTATTGTATTAGATTTGTGATAATTTACAAATGTAATTTTTTAATAGGTGAGGGGAAAAAAAGTTTACCAGGATATAATGTTAACAATATTTCAGATTATCATAATTTCTTATCAATAATTTGAAGTGTTGTATAACTCGCATGTGTAATTACCTAAAAAAAAAAAATTGCAGGGGCATCATGGGTGATATGCACTTTGATGCACCGTATACTAGTCAAGTTCTACTTTAATATTCATGGCTTTCAGCTTAAAACAACTACGTTTTGATTCTGCAGTTATATAAACAAATTTTTAAATTTAGGAAAATTGACACTGGAAAGAAAATACATGGATTTAAGAATTATGTTGAAATCGAGAGACACTATTTTGACTATCTGTAATTTTCAATTATGCTAAAATGTTGATTAGTATCAGTTAATTAATATGGTCTTCTGTAAAGCGGTCTTAATTCTTATCCATAACTTCATTCTAAACTTTTATCCACTTACACACATCAATGTTGCATTTTGTCAAATTTTTGAAAGTCTGTCTGTCTGCTGTTTAGAAAATGACAGAAATTTGTGTAAGAGAAAAGTTAACTTATTATTTTTTTTTTTAACGAAAAACGATTTTATTGAATTGATTTGTGTGAAACTTTCATAAAGCATTGAACTTCTCAAAATCTTTAAAATATTTTAGATTTTTTTTTTTTTTTTTTAAATGTAAAATTCGATTGTTGGCCGTAATAATTTCATGTTCTGGCATGAAGAAATTTTAGTTGTAAATTTTTTTAAAAATTAAATCACTTAAAATAGTTTTGAGTCGTATCTTCAATTTAAAAATAAATGATTCCGAACAGTATCTTTGCATTATCTTTATTTTGAACATCATGTCATTTCGAAGTACATTTTTACCTTTATATAGTATGAGTTTTTTTATAAGCCCTTCAAATCTATCTATGCCATCTATTGATAACAATAATAATAAAATTCTAATAGAGGTAGTTGGATTGGACTGGCTCTATCTTGATCAGGGGGTAGCCAACAGGCTGGCCAAATGTTATTGTATAGTGGTCCAAGAAAATTGTTGGCCTGATATGAGCTGGGAATCTCTTATTTCAGTTACATCCATGAAACAGATAAGTTTGACTAGTTCAGTATATGCGTGAGGGCGTATGGAGGATCACACTGACTTGTAACAGATGGGCTGAAAAGTTCGTAGGCTGACACATAGATGGCGCTACTAGTATTAAATCCATATGATTTTTAGTTAGCCCTAACCTTCAAAAGACGTGTATAAATTTGACAGCTGTTGCACTATTAGTATGTGAGTTATAGCATTTTTAGTGAAGCAACTTTTTGTTAATTTGAAAAAATTGGATAAAAAGGAATTTCGTGTGTTAATAAAGCATTGCTTTTTGGCAAAAAAAAATACTATTGAAGCCAAGGCTTGGCTTGATAAACATTATTCGGACTTTGCACCAGGAAAATCAACCGTAGAGAAGTGGTTTGCTAAATTTAAACGAGGCGAAATGAACACCGAGGACGATGCACGCAGTGGACGCCCCAAAGAGGCTGTTACCGACGAAAACATCAAAAAGTCCACGAAATAATTTCTGATAACCGTAAAGTGAAAATGATTGTGATAGCTGAGACCCTAAAGATATCAAAGGAACGTGTTGGACATATCGTGAATGAATATTTGGATATGCGAAAGCTCTGTTCAAAGTGGGTGCCGCGCGAGCTCACAATCGACCCAAAACAACAACGAACTGATGATTTTAAGCAGTGTAATCGTAATAAACCCGAATTTTTGCGTCGATATGTGACAATGGATGAAACACGGCTCCATCATTTCACACCGGAGTCCAATCGACAGTCAGCCGAGTGGACTGCACGTGATGAACACTAAAAATGCTATAACACACATACTAATAGTGCAAGAGCTGCCAAATTTATACACGTGTCTTTTGAAGGTTAGGGCTAACTAAAAATCATGGATTTAATACTAGTAGCACCATCTATGTGTCAGCCTATGAACCTTTCAGCTCACCTGTTGTATCGTCCCAAGAGACACCATTACTGGTCAGTTGCACAGATTCGACATTCTAGATCCAATAGTGCGTTCCTACGCGATGCAATGTGACTCTAATCATGTTACAAGTTGTTAATGTTAGACTGTATAGAGCTCGGTTGATGGAGAATTACTTTTGTGATTAGTGATTGATTCCATTTTAAATCTGATAGCATATTGAACTCCCTATGCTTTTTTGGTATGTTTTCCTTTTGTGTATTTTCAAGGCAAAAAAATATGCCCATTATTTTCATTTTGAAGTACTGTTGATCAATGTTTTTGCAAAATTTTATCTGGTTAAAATGAATAAAAATATCACAACAATATTTTCATGGTAATGATAGACTCCATCAATTTCACAATCCCTTGATAACCTGGTTGATTGGGTTCTTCCTAATTTCCTCCAATCAAAATATAAGTCTCGAAGTTTAAAGTGTTTCAAAAGGGCTTCTTTTAACTAAGAAATAAAACTGACACCTCAAATATATGATGTTTACTTAAAATTATTAAATATTAGTGGGCTAAATACTATGGTGTTCTCTGCAAAAAGGGCAGACTCCTGTTGTTTTGATAATATATCATAGATCATTTGGTAACATAAAAACTAACTGGTTTCCCTGCAAAAACTCTTCCTGTGAGAAAAAAAAATATTACAACTTGAACAGGTGCTTTGATGCTACCGAACATATGAAAGTCGAACAACACCCTTCAATCGAGGTAAACATATCACTACATATTTGCTCTTCCAGTTTCAAATGCAGCCAGCCTGACAAAATCAGTTCAAATGCTCTCATCCTGAAATGCTTCCAGCCCAACTTGGTCAAATGCATGACATTTGAAAGTTGTATTTTTAACAGAATTATTCTTCCACCATTGTCAGTGAACACAGAGTAGCATTTTTTTTTTTTTTCAAGAGAAGAATTTTGGCATTTTATTCCCAATAGTGAGGACTAGGGATTGTAATATCGGACCAAAAGTTCAATACCGGTATTTGGTATTTTTTTTATCTTAGTACCGGGATACCGGTTTTAATACCGGTAGTAGAAATGTCATTGGTGCTGTCATTTTACTTATAATTTCATTCAAATTATCTTTTTTTTTTTCTTTTCAAAATGATCTAAAATTCCTCATGGCTTGGGCTTAGAACTGAGCTTAAGTTTGTATCTTCATCGCAATTAGATTATTTCCTCTTTAACAAATTTGTGTCATGTTTCGTTTTTAAATGTGTATGGAGTCCGCTTGTACTTCAGTCACTTTAATAACTCTTGAACATTTTTTTACATTGTGCCACCATATTTTTTCATCATGTAAATAATGAAACCAAACCGAAATATTATCAACAGATTTTTTTATGTTCTTTAAAGTTATTCTTATCCATTATTATGAGGTATTATTTATGAGTGTATATGTACTAAATCTGAAAATATTTTGAATTTAAAGTATGATATACAAATACAATGCGAATAACAAACTCACCACTTTAAAAAATATCGAAATATTACACACTTTCTTCTCACAATTACAACCTTGTTTTCACAGATCAGAATTCTGAATAAGAATAAGAATTTCACACATAAGAATTTTTTCACAGATAAGAATTCTAAATTTCTAGTAAATACTGAAAAAAACCGGTATTTAAACTTGTGAATACCGGTATTACAAAAATTGTACAAATGGCTCAAAATACCGGTATTCGGTATCTCGGTATTGCAATCCCTAGTGAGGAATGTGTGTTATTTGACTAGTAATAAACCCATCACTCAAATTTGACAGCAGACGAGCTTTATTGTGGTTAGTTATATTACATGCAGTGAGTGTTTTGTACTTACGAGAGCAACCTGTCACTCAAATCGGATAGCTCATATTCGGTATCATGCATAATGAGACTCAGGAAATGAGCAAATGTCTGTGGACCTTTCACAGGTCGAAACAACTACAGATTGAATATGAACTATACCATGAGTTGTTCCAGCGTGATGAGTGATAGATAACGAGCTGAGAAATGTCTACTCAATGAGAAGTAAGGGAAGCTAACCCCCTTGACGGATTGTCTTAAAAGGAGATTTTTTGGAAAGGTAGAATGAGTGTTCTGCGACGAGTCGACCAGAAGTGTAGTCTTTCTTTTTCTCTGAAGTGACTGAATAAGCCGGAGATTAGCCTGTTTCCAAAGTGAACCCCTTGTGGTTTTGTGTATTACGACTTGTGATAGTTGCCGCAAACCAGGCAATTAGTTTCGACGTAGGCTCAAGATCTCTGAAAATCTCCGACCTTGCAGTTAACTGTACTTGTGATTTATCGTGCAAATTGTGATCAAAATTTGATTTTAATTTTTCATATCTTGTTTAACAATTCAGAGATCACTATATATATATATATATATATATATATATATATATATATATATATATATATATATATATATATATATATATATATATATATATATATATATATATATATATATATATATATATATATATATATATATATATATATATATATATATATAGCTTAGTATATAAAAATTAGTGCATGTAAATAAAAATTAAATTGTTCCTAAGAACCTGAAAGTGGCCTTTTCTTGAAGTCGTTATCTAATATAGGCCGAGACGTTACAACAGTAATGAGTGTATCTTTTTAACTACCATATCAAGGTTGGTATATATATATATATTAGTAAAATTGATTCCATTAATTGAGGAAATACTGAGGATGCTATATGTGTAATGAGACAATAATAAATTAACTATTCTAATTAATACTGGTAAGTTAGAAGAAATTATTTTTCTATTTAGTGAAAACGGAGTATTAGTTCGATATTCAAGTATTTAAAAAAATTATTAACTGAAAAAAATTATAAACTGGAGTTAGTTTGAATAAAACATACATTAGAAAACCAATTTCCAAATAAAACCAAACTTATCAGTGGAGCACACCAGAATTTTTCATTAACAAATTTTCTTCCAACAGGAGCTTTGAGGGTGGGGTGTGGGGTGGAGAATGGTTTCCTGTTCCCGGGTTCCATCCCAAATCGGAGAACATTTAATTCGAGCTTGTTTTCTCGGGAAAAGTGGCAAGAAGAGTCTGCCGTTGCCATGGAGACGGAGGTAACCCTGGTAACCGCGTGGGTTCCGATCGGGATGCTTTAATGGTCGATCGGGTCGATAAGATTCGCGACTTTGGAGTATCTTGTCCGGCACAAATCACCGGTTTCATCGACACCGGACTGACTTCCATTCGAACGCTTATCCGGCCTTTAAAGGAACCCCTTTCCCAAGGAAGTAATGCAAACTGGCAAACCACAACTAAAAATGAACTGTTTGAAACTTGATTCTGTAAGAAAACTATCGAGTTTAACTGAATCGCTTTATACTGTACCTAAAACTAAAAGGTGTTTAACAGTTTAGCTTGTCTGGGGGAAAAAACAATCCCTGTTAATAAATCATATACTATTGTGTCCAAAAAGTAAGACCAATTTTCAATTTAAAATTCCAGGGCTTATGGAATTTTAATTTTTTTTCAATTCCTTCTATTAGCTCACACTCTCCCTATATATATCTTGTTCACATTTTCAATCGTTCATGAAATACTTTTTATTCATCCACTCGAGTTCAAATACATTTTTTTGAACTTTTAGTGGAGGATACTTGATGTTTATACAGTTTTTCCAAATATTAATTCAGTAATTAAATTTAATTAATTAATTTTAGTTTTTTTAGATTTAATTTGCTTATATCTACCAATAGATGGCCCCAGATAAACTTAAAAAAATGAATGAAAATTATTTATAAAGGACTTTCTGCAATAGAGTGAAAAAAAGTAGGAATTGACTTGAATTTTTTTTTATATCACTTGTTTCTTTTTTTTAGATTGCTAGCACTGCCCTTGATATCTGTGTGAAATTTCACGTCAAAATGCTAATTAGTGTTTGAGAGCTACGTTTGGCTTTGTGAGACGCTAAAACTGATTCAGGCAATTTTTGAAATGTTCTGAATTAATTGAGTGAAGAACTTGCATTCAATTTTGTTTGCGAAAACGTATAGAACAGAGGTGGGCAGACGTTTTCAGTCGCGGGTCAAAAATCGAAAATAAATAAATAAATAAATAAATAAAAAAAAAAATAAATAAATAAAAAAACAACAAAAACAAATAAAATAAAATAGTTTGGCCGGCCAGGATAAATTGTTTCAAAATTTTAAAAACAATATACAAGTATTACAATTTAAACATGTTAATGAGATGAATGAAATTGCGATTTCATTTTTAAAAGTTCCTTATATTGAGTTTCGAAGTCAGATGTACTGATTCTAAGGAATGAGGCTAAATGCTCATCTGTTAGGCTATTTCTGAAATAAATCTTCCTTAGGTTCATAGTTGAAAACACTTGTTCACATATATAAGAGGAAGCAAACATAGCACTGATTTTCTGGGCGAGAGACATTAAATTTGGGAAACTTACTTTCTATAATGATTTGTAAAACTCTAACTTTGACATATTTAGAAACAATTGCGTTCATTTCCATGACTTTAGCCAGAGTGAATACTGCTTGGAGGTCGCCACCCATTCATGCATGGTACGCCGCTAAATATCCTGGTATGTCCTTGCAGTGCTCCTGTCCTAGATCTGCTCAAACGGCTTTAGCTAGACTAAGGACTGGCCACACTAAGAGTTTGACCTTCAATGGAGACGAGAAGACATATACCCCTTTGTCATTGTTCGGCCATCGCGTCTCCCTCTCATCTCATTGATTGTATTGGTGCCTCTGTGAGGCAACTGTTGAATGAGGGGAGGACCGTTTACGATCTATTGATGCAGCATGATCTACTGGACTTGGTTTAGGATTCTAAATCAAGGGGATAAGCAACAACAACAGAAACAACTGCTTGAGATGATTGTTAGATTGCAACTCAATTAATTCAACCTGCAAATCTGACCTCACTGCTTCACAATTTACGTTGAAAAGTATGGTAAAAATATCCAATTCTGTTTGTCTGTGCTTGCTATTTTCGTCGATTTTTGTTTTGTAGAATAAAAATAGAGAAAGTAAAAGATCATCAGTACTTTGAAAAAAAAAGGAAGGAAAAAAAATAATATTTAATCAAAGTAGAAAAAGAGATGGATATTTAATATATAAATATATATTTCTTTTAATTTGCCTCGGACCGGCAAATTAAATTTCTATTCGCTGGCCGGATAGAACCTTCCGGCGGGCCGTAGTTTGCCCATCCCTGCTCTATACTGTACCTAAAAACTAAACGGTGTTTAACCGTTTAGCTTCTTTGGGGATATCTTGGGGATAAAACTCCACCCCTTTTAATTTATACAGAAATAAGTCACATAGATGTAGTGGTAATTCAGTAATTGACTTTAATCCGCTTCATTTACTTGTATTTAAACTAAACAGATTGCAAATCAAATAATTTTTCCCATAATAAATAAAGGGAAAATTAATTCGTTCCCATAAAAAAAAAAAAATCCTATTGTATTTTGTATAAGTATTAATGAGATTGTTTAGCATACTTTAAACACTGCCTAATACTCAAATACAAAAGAAGTTAGATGAAATACATATAGGGTGATTATAATTAGAGTACCACTTTCAAAATGTTGTAAAAAAGAATCACTCGTCACAGTGAGTTCAAATTTAAACTGAAATTACTTGAAGATGGGGAGAACTAAAACTTATTTCGAAAAACTATTTTTGAGAGCTAAAATCTGATGTTAAATTTTTTTTTATTACCAATGGTGGGGAGTACGTACATATAAACAAATATAACAAAGACAGAACAAAACAAATAAATTTTAAAACACTGTAGAAGAAGTAAAGACCGAAGTCATCGCTCCAAGAGCTCTCTGGCACGTCAATATCTTGCAATCTCGGAGTCAGTTCCACGGAGTGTCTTGCAACATTGCAGCTGTTTTTTACTCATAGTCTCTTTCCAGCCACACAATAAGGATGGTCATATACGATATAAGTGTTCACCCAGACAGTCATGTCTTGTTATAAGTTTGAAAAGAACTACTGCAATTCGGCGAGGTTTGTCTTGTATTGTATCTAGCTCTGACTCACTCCAAGTCTTACTCTTTATTATCTCTTGTAGCTCTGTTAAACTGTAGGTCCCGGTCTGCTTAGCCCTTGTGTGCACAAGAGGATCGTAGAGCGACGAAACAAACCAAACTTCGTAGCTCTGAAAAGGTCCTCATCTTCATATATAGTTTTACAGAATATATATATATCTTTACAGAATACAGAATAGTTTTCTATATAGAGTTTTACAGAATAGTACGGCAGTCCAGAATAAATTTGGTTGAAACAATTTAGTACCCTTTCGAATAAGGAAATCAGCCTGCTTTTTACACAGATACTACAGTTTCTAGGTATCCACTGGAGAACTCCTTTTGTTCTTCTGCTCTAGAAGTCCGATGAGCACCCGGCATTCAAGTCCCGGCATTCGAAAAAGTGCTCCCCATTGAGCCAATTGCTTGAATTACAGCCTGGGAGTCGGACAATAATACGACTTTTCCAAACTTATAGTGGATGGACAGCAGTTGTTTCAGTGCAATATGCAAGGCAGGAGCTTCCCCATCAAAAGAGGCTCTGTGTTTTCCAGCGGATGCATAGAACGAAAACAAATCTGGGAAAAAACTCCGGAACCTGCTATCATATGAGAGTCAGAATAGGGGCCACTCTGTGAAGACGTGTAGCCAATTTAATATTAAAAATAAAGCAGTAAAAAACATTTTGAATTTTTTTTTTTTCCATCTAAATCGTGATCGATTACCTTAATAAATGTTGTACATTCACAAAATATAAAAGTGTTAAATTAATTTTCTGTAGAAATAAAGGAAAAGAAGCCAAGCGGATATGCAGCGCCAACTGCAACACGAAAAAGTCAGATTAGGTTAGCTTCAACATTCTGTTCCTTCCGATTTAGAGAGCGTTTTCTCTTTTAATACGTACTACTCAATGATACTAACTTTAATTATGCATGCCTCGTAGTATAAAACTGACATGCCTCTATGTAACGAATTGCAGCCGACAGTGTTTCTGTTCGGAGAACGAAGTTTATTAAGTTACGAATGCTCACTAAGGAATAAAAAGGGGAAATGAGGAGGAAAATCGGGGGTTTATCGGCTGTTTCATAGGGATGCATAATTTATTGGACCGATTTCTTCCGCTCCGTGTCTGGCCGGTAAAGGCGAGGGGCGACTCGTGTTTAGCAACATTGAGTGCAGTTTTATTTCAAGGTGGATCTGTAATTAATTGCTGCTAAATTCGATTACAATGTTTCAGGTACTAAAATAGGATTATCGAATTAAGTTATGTTTGGTTTTATTACATCTGTGTTAATGATTATGTTAACTATCAAGAGACAATTGTTTTCCTTGACATTTTTACATTAAATACAAATACTTTTAAGAGGCGCATTAAAAAAGGCAATATCTTTAAGAATTCAACCTTATTCTTTGTAATGAGACATAGGGTCTAGTATTCTAGGTCATATATAAGCGTTTAAGGGACCTGGTAGCCGAGTGCTCTTGGTACCATAGGTTTTCGAGTTCAAGTACCGGCGGTGCTATGGATGTTTTTTAGTGGTTCGGAATCCACTTTAAACCATAGGTCCCGCTAAAGTGTCTAATATAACTATAGAACGTTGAGCATAGGACTATTACACTACACCACATCACATCACTGTGCCTAGAGCTGGGTTGCACCTTTACAGTTTCGGAAGGATGTGGGTGAGAAGGACTGGGCTCTGTGATGCTCTACAGTCATATGAGACCGGTAGCTAAAATTAGAGGGGATTCAGAATCACTACAAACATCCATGGCACCGCCGAGACTCGAACCCGAAACTTGTGGCACCGAGCGCTAGACACTCGGCCATTCAAGGCCAATAGGCAGACGGCCTTGGCCCATCATGGGGCTGTTACGCCAATGATGATGTTGATGACATTCACAAAATATAAAAGTGTTAAATTGATTTTCTGTAGAAAATACATAAGGAAAAGGAGCCAAGTGGCGATGCAACGCAACTCAGTACGAAAAAAGATCGGTTCAACATTCTGTTCCTTTCGATTTGGAGATCTCTTTCTCTTTTAATACTGCTCAATGATACTGACTTTAATTATGCATGCCTCGTAATATAAAACTGACATGATGTAAGAATTGCAGCCGACAGTGTTTCTGTTCGGAGAACGAAGTTTATTAAGTTACGAATGCGAGGGGGCTCACGAACGAATGAAAAGGGAAATGAGGAGGAAAATCGGGGTTTATCTGCTGTTTCATAGGGATGCATAATTTATTGAACCGATTTCTTCCGCCCCGTGTCTGGGCGGTAAAGCCAGACAGAGGGCGACTCGTGTTTAGCAAAATTCGTTTGAGTGCAGTTTTATTACAAGGTGGATCTGTAATTAATTGCTGCTAACTTTGATTAGAATGTTTCAGGTACTAAAATATAATTATTGGATTAAGTTATGTTTTGTTTTATTACATCTGTGTTAATAATTATAGTTACCTATCAAGAGACAATTGTTTTCGAATGATAATACATTGTCCTTGACATTTTTATATCATATTATGAGATATATTTTTAAGAGGTGCATTAAAAAAGGCCACATTTTTAAGAATTCAACCTTATGGGACTTAGTGCTTAGTATTTTAGGTCATACTACAATGTCCAAAAGTAAAACCAATCCCCAGGGCTTATGGAGTTTCATTTTTTTTTTTTTTTTTTAGGTTGCTGGCACTGTCCTTGAAATCTGTGTGAAATGTGACTTCAAAATATTCATTAGTGTTTGAGTTACGTTGGCTTTGGGAGATGTTAAAAGGTGTTCCGGCGATTTTTGAAATGTCTGAATTAATTGAGCAAAGAACTTGCATTCAGTTTTGTTTGCGGAAACGTATATCATGTTGCAGAAGGCATTCGGTGAGCATTCTTATATCCAAAATAATGTTTAGAAGTGGCATAAACAGTTCAAAGAAGGCAGAGAACGCATTAAAGACGAAGAGCCCTCTGGTCGACCCTATTTACTTCAACCGACGAAGCTCACGTTCAAAAAAAAGGTTTGGAACTTGCAAATTGTCGATTTACAATTAGAACTTTGGCCTGGGATTTCAAGGCCTCATCAGTCCATTCGGCATTACCTAGGCCCTATCATGGGGCAGTTACGCATGCCCTCATTGTTACATTCACAAAATAGATACCACCAGATGTAGTATCTTGGTGATTAGTTCTTTAGAAAATAAAAAAATGAAATATTTTCCTTTTAAATCCTCATTTTGATCAAATTTCAACATGCCCAAAAGAGTCTACTCAACAATTTTATCTAGATAAAATATGTTCTTTCTGATGGAGCACCTGTACGTAGCACTTTGGCTCCGTGACTGCTCTTACAGTCATATGAGACCGGGACCTACGGCTTAAAGTGGACCACTACAAACATCTATGGCACTGCCGGGACTAGAACCCGTAACCTGTGGTACCAAGTGCCAGTCACTCGGCCATCAGGCCTTAATATATCTTATAGTTATATAAAAAAATTGTCCGAAAAGGAAAAATTTTTATGTTGTGAAAATTATTTTTTTTTTTTTACTTACCAGGTAGTCTGACTCGATAACAATTTTTGAAAATTTTTGCGGAAATTGATATTGAAAACTCCAAAACCTAGAATGAACTTTTTCGCAGAATCATCCTGGTGAAACATTTCGCTTTTTTCCCCCTTGCTCAAATCCGAGTTCATTTTCTATTTGGGAGGATAAATTGCCGGATTTCAAGCGGATTTGTTCCCTGATTTGTTTCCATTAGAGCGACCGTAACCGTGGCCGAGAGGAAATGAAGTCAGCCCGGCAGAGTTAATGCAAAAATAGCGCGCGGAAAGACTTTCACATCTGAAAACTGAACCTAGTGTAATGCTTTGTTTTAAAACTTCTATTTGTTTCTTTCAAGACTTCTTATCAAAACTTATAGTTTAAAAAAACTGAAAAACGCGCTTTTAGATTAATCAAACTAAAAGTAAAAAATAATTGTTAACATAAGAATAAAATGACGGTCACTGTTCTGAAAGCGTGGGGTGCTTTGTATGACATTTTTAAACTAACTCTGCATTTCGGAATGAAACTAGTGAAAAATTATAACGATTGATATCAAGCACCCCACGCTTTTAGAACAGTGACATTCATTTTATTCTTATGATAACAATTATTTTTTACTTTTTAGTTTGATTAACTCTAAAAGCGTGTTTTTAGTTTTTTTTAAACTATAATTTATTTTTACTTTTTAGTTTGATTAACTTTAAAAGCGTGTTTTTAGTGTTTTTAAACTATAATATTTAAATGAGGTCCCGGTACGGATGACTGGAACTATAGTTCTTACAATAATTGAATTGTGAGTAAAACAAAGGCTAAATGCGAATAGGTCGAGCCAGCCAGGATTCGAACAGGGAATCTCCTGATTCGTAGTCAGGCGCAACGCATACAGGTGAAACTAATAAAAGCGTATTAAAAATGTATTGTTTTTAGAATTATTTTAACTTGCCAATTTTTTCTTCGATTATTTATTTAATTTAGAATTCAACAATGTTAAGAAAAGAAAGGAAAAGTCGTTGTTTTCGAGCGCCACGCACTTTGGCCTGGGATCTTTAACTACTAGAGCCTCAGATATGTAGTAGATTCGGCATTACCTAGGGTGAAGCACTACTCAGTACTACATACCCTCATTGTTACACCATAACTTTGAATAGATACCACCAGATGTAGTATCTTGGAGAATGTAGTATCTTTAGAACCAGGATAAAAAAATGAAATATTTTCCTTTTAAAATTGGGACATTTTGATCAAATTTCAACATGTCCAAAAATTATCTACTCAACAATTTTATCTAGATAAAATATGTTCTTTCTCAATTTCTTTGTCAACATTATTGCTTATATGAAAGTATAAGTTTTTGGAACAATTTTTAGAAGTGAAACTGCTCCTTTTTTTGCTTGGCATTTTCTTAAACGTTTTTACGAGTCAACCCAAAATGGCTGATACAGTATTACCATCATCAATTATGAATATTTAACGTGATTAGCTGACACTATATTCTTACAGTTATATAAAATAGTTGTCCGAAACTAAAAGATTTTTAGGTTCTGAAAATTATTTTTCTCTCTTTTTTTTTTTTTTACTTACCAGATAATCTGATTCAACAAAAGTTTTTGAAAATTTTTGCCGGAATTGATACTGAAAAAAATCCAAAACCTAGAATGAACTTTTTCGGTAAATTATCCAGGCAAAACATTTCGCTTTCTCTTCCCCTCCCCCTCTGCTCAAATCCGAGTTCATTTTCTGTTTGGGAGGATAAACTGGCAGATTTAAAGAGGATTTCCACCCTGCTTTGTTTTCATTAGAGAGATCGTAACCGTGGCCGAGAGGAAATGAAGTCAGCCCGGCAGAGTTAATGCAAAAATAGTGCGCAGGAAGACTTGCGTATCTGAAAGCTAAATCTAGTGTAATGTTTTCTTTTTTTTTTTTTTAAATTTCTATTTGTTTCTTTCAAGACTTCTTATCAAAAATGTACTGTTTTTAGAATTATTTTAACTTGCCATTTTTTCTTTGATTACTTATTTATTTTAGAATTCAGTAATTCGAGCAAAAAATGAAAAGTTTTTGGCAAAAGTTTCGAATGTCACGCACTTTGACCTTTGATCCTTAATTACTAGAGCCTCACATATGTAGTAGATTCTGTATTACTTAGAGTGAAGCACTAGTACACACCTTCATTGTTAAACCATAATTTTGAAATTATTCAAAAGCTTGAGAACAAAACTCTCAGAATGCTAACGAATTCACCCTGGTACTTTCGTAATGATGATATTAAAGCTCTCGATTCCAAGTTTAAGACAATTTGTTCACAAAATTTCTATTAAATTCTATAATGATATTCTAATTGTAGATTAATACGGAGATCCTTGGCCGCGTAGCGGCCACTAGCTCCTTCTTTGTAAAATGTTGAAACATAGCGGTGGTCTCATGCCCTTTGAGTTAATAAGCAAAATAGATAATTAAATGCCCTTTTTTAAAAAGAATTATGTATTTAATAAAATTATAAAATGAAAAATAACAAAAATTTCAAAAATGTAGATGTTGTTGAAATCAGTTGCATGTAATAAAACAGAATGAGCAAAGGTCAAATTAGGAGTAAAATAGCTTAGGAGAAAAGCGAACTTTTTTCATCTAGGCAGTTGTAAGGTTCTATAATGATGTGCGAAACATCAATAACCCTGTATTAAATATCCTACAAAATTACGATTATGATACTTCTTCCCGCAAACGTAGCAAAAGACCTCGCACTGTTCTAAATATTTTAAATTAATTCCTTACAACTGCCTAGATGAAAAAAAGTTCGCTTTTCTCCTAAGCTATTTTCACTCCTAATTTGACCTTTGCTCATTCTGTTTTATTACATGCAACTGATTTCAACAACATCTACATTTTTTGAAATTTTTGTTATTTTTCATTTTATAATTTTATTAAATACATAATTCTTTTTAAAAAAAAGGGCATTTAATTATCTATTTTGCTTATTAACTCAAAGGGCATGAGACCACCGCTATGTTTCAACATTTTACAAAGAAGGAGCTAGTGGCCGCTACGCGGCCAGGATCTCCGTATTAATCTACAATAAGAAATTGTTACACCATATTTGTGTGGAATTGTTTGAATGGATGACACCGGTTATATATCTTGAAGAATGGATTTATACTCAGTCCTTCTATTCTCTTAAGCGGCCTGGTGCCGAAGTGACTAGCGCTTTGGCTTTGGTACCACAGGCTTCAGATTCGAATCTTGGCGGTGACATGGGTGTTTGTGAGTGCTTCGGAATCCACTTTAAACTGTAGGTCCCGGTCTGTTTAGTCCAAAGTGTGCACAAGATGACCGTAGAGAGACAAACCAAACCAACTCATATTTTTCTATTAGATTTGAGATAATGGTTGACAGATCCTTGACTTCTCTTTATGCACCAGTTAAAGTAATGAGAGGTCCATCACACACTTAATCCCGACATCCATGATTTTTAGAAGAATTTAAAAGTTTCTCATTACAAAATTTTTTATTAAAGAAAAGCGAAATCAACCATACTTTCGTTCCTCATACAATAAAGACAAAATAGGATATCAGTCATTTCCAAAATTCGCAGATTACCCCCTGATAAATTAAAAATTGCAAAGGATGTATTCGAGTATATATTATAGTAGAATACAGTACCCATCGTGCCAGGTTCGAATCCTTGCAGTGGCATAGACGTTTGCTGGTGGTTCGAAATCCACGTTGAACTGTAGGTCGCGGTCTGTTTAGTCTAAAATGTGCACAAGATGACCGTAGAGCGGCAAACCGAACCCCTTATTTTAAAGACCGATGGAGGAGTTTTTAGCCTATGGATTTATCAGGCCGTTACTGGTGAATACATGAAAGCATTTGGTTCAATTTTGCCTGTCCATATTAGAACTAGGATAAAAAGAAATGAAGTGTTTTCCTTTTAATATTGTGATATTTGAATCAATTCAATTTCAACGTTTAGTCCAAAAATTATCTACTGAATAATTTTATCTAGATAAAATACGTTCTTTCCAAATTTAGTTATCAAGATTATATAAATGTTGAAGTTTATTGGAACAATTTTTAGAAGTGAAACTGCTCCTTCTTGTTTGCTATTTTCATGAACGTTTTCATTAGTCAACCCAAAGGGGTGGGCGCTATTCTGACACAATAAACACAGATTCCACTCCTTCTTTCTAAGTGATTGCAAAGTCCATTTTCATCGGGAATCGAACTCTGGATAACTTTCTGCTCCAACTACTGAAACATCAGTTGAAAAGTCAAGTAAAATGGGGAAACGTCTGGATGAATCTTTTCTGAAGTTATAGAGGCCTGATGGCTGAGTGGCTAGGGCTCTGGAGATCGGTACCACAGGTTTTGGGTTCGAGCGGTGCCATGGATGTTAGTGAGTGGTTCGAAATCCACTTTAAACTGTGGGCCCTGGTCTGTTTAGCCCAAAGTGTGCACAAAATGACCATAGAGCGACAAAACAAACAATCTCTGAGGTTATAGATAAAAATGACTTAAGTTAAACTGCTGTATGATTTACTTGCAGACAAGAGAGTAGAGAAAAGCTAGTTAAAAGCTGTTCATTTAATGTAATAATGGGCTTTTATTTAAATCTGTTTGCTATTTGTAAAAGATGCTAGTTACATTTATTTAACATATTTGTTACTAGTAAACTACTAGTTACTAGTTTGTTTTTTTCTTTTAGGGAGAACATGACGGATTCTTTTTGGAACTTCCTTTTTTGTGATTTGGTTTTGTTTGTCGCAGTACGGTCATTTTTTGTATAATTTAAGCTAATTAGACCGGGACTTACATGTAAACGTGAATTCCGAACCACTCACAAACATCTATGCCACCGTCAGGATTCGAACCTAAAACCTGCGGTACCAATGGCTAGAGCCGTAGCCAATTGGCCACCAGCCCTTCTTTTATTATTATTTATTCTGTAATATTGTTTTCTTTTAATAGAATGAAAGTGATATCGGACGTATATTGAAATAAAACTTTTAGAAGTATTTAGAAGTATTACTTAACTTTTAGAAGTATTAACTTTTTAGAAGTATTCATTTAAAGGTTTACATTAATCAGATTGATACTAGAATTTCTACAGATTTTCGATGTTTTTCTAAGAGAATTTGTCATTAAAAAAAAAAAAAAATAAAAACGATTTTTCACTGATTCTTTCTAAATCTTGAATGGCAACGTTGGGTCAAATTACATTTGTTCAGTAGCAGGCATCTATCTTCCCTTGGCCAATTTAGTTTTTACCAATCTTTGTATTGTTGAGAATTGGATCGTCAACCATAAAAAAGAAAAATTGACAAGTACAAGATGAAGTAGTTCGATTTCTACACGAGAAAGGGCATAATATTGCAGAAATTCTTTGATAATGTATTGATCTGTAATGATAAGTGAATAAAAGGTATAGCTCCACGTTCTGAAGACTCTTGCCGACAATTCGTTGACAGTAAACTTTTAAAAATAATCAGTACCGGACTGGCTGGATACTCAAATAATGGAACTCTACGCACGAAGTTTATTGAAAGGCCACAGACTATTTTAAATGTTTGTTTGTGAATTTTCCTTTGATATCAAGACTGCAAATAAGTGAATGATGATTACGTGGAAATGACGGTATTTGGAGCCATTAATAAAATGTTGTTTTACTTGCAACGTAGAAACGTTACTTATTTTTTTAATGAACTTCTGTTTTGATTTGAAATGAATTTTATTTTGATAAAAATGATCTCAGGCATTTCTTAAATTTAATAATTGTGCTACAACAAGGATTTCTACGTGGATTTGGAATATCAAGGCAAGTTGAAAATTATCGAATGGTGTAGGTTTCATTGCTAAGAATGTTATGGAAATGTTATGATTCTAACTGTTACAAAAAATGTATCTAATGGATATATGTGGAGATGCAGAGTGAAATTTAATGGTGTAGTACAAAATGTAAAGACATTCATTCGTCAAAATTCATGATTCTGACAATGAAAAATAAGTTTGTGTTAAATTATGAGTATTATATATGATTAGATTCGTAGACATTCAACTGCGGATATAGCTGATAAGATTCAATGTGCGTTGACTGGAAGAGTTTTTGTAGAGAAATCTGCATGGATATCATTATGATAAAGAACATTATTCTGAGTGTTATACAATCCAATGTGATCTAGACTGTTTAATAATATTCCAACATCCAGGGGTAAGTACATTTTCCCTAAAATTTCTTCGAATTTTTATGACATTTTGTTCCTTTTTTTACATTAAACTTTATAAAAATTCCATTATTTTCATTTTAATTTAAATTCTGCTTCGTAAAATTGAGTTGTAGAAGTAAGGTTGCAATAATCTTCATTTAGAAACGCACGCGCCATATGGCGTACTTTGGCGAAAAATATTTTTGACGCCAAATGCCAACGGCCCCTATTCTGCGATTTTACCCATTCATGTTTCTTTTCTAGGAATTTTTGTAGAAAATTTGCCAGCAAGTGAAAATTTGATTTTGACTATGATATTTGAGACGTGAATATATTTGACTTGATTTGATTTGAGACTTGAATATTTGAATATTAATTGAATATTTTAATTGAATATTAATTTGATTAATTTATTTTATTCAAATTTAATAAAAATTTATTTAATTTATTTTATTCAAATTAAATAAAAAATTAATTTAATTTGAATATTTGAGACTTTAATATATAAGATTTTTACATATTTTAAATGTGTATAAAACTAAAATCACTTGAGGCATGTTGCTAATGCGATGAACTGAATTTAATGTTTATTAAATATAGATTCTTATTATGTAATGCGCCCAAATAAAATAAATAAATTTTGAAGAAATTATCGAGTATTGAAAGATTTTTATTCATAATTTAGAAATCAAATACTTAAGTGGGAACAATACTGATGCCGACTTGACTATTTCAGTGCGATTGTGAAATTAAAAAACATAATAATCTTATGTGACTAAGAATATTTGAAAAATGTTTTGTGTAATGCTTAATGCTTATTAATTAATGGAATGCAAAATTTATACAGACTGTAACGCCTCGACTATATTAAACTTATAATAGCTTCAAGAAGAGGGCCACTTTCAGGTTCATGAGAACAATTTAATTTGTATTTACAAACATTATATATATATATATATATATATATATATATATACAGAACTCTATATACAAAAAAAGAAAATTAAGGATATAAATTCAGAGGTTTTAGATACACAAGTGCAATTCACTCCAAATTCAGAGGTTTTCACTGAATTCTGGTCGACTCGTCTACCTTTCTTGTCCAAAAATCTCCTTTTTAAAAAATCTAACCTGGTCTGTGGTCTCATTCGCGAGTACAAACACTAATTGCATGTGGTCATAAAATTTGAGTGACAGGTTGTTCTCATCAAACACAATTGCATGTGATAAAGATAGTCTGCTGTCCAATTTGAGTGATGGGCTTATGATATATTTGCCAAAACACACACATTTAAACTCTTTCTAAGAATGAAATGCCAAAATTATTCTCGTAAGAAAAGAATGCTACAAGACACAATCATAAAAATATAAATAAATATCTGAATATCTTCATTTCTATTTCTAAAAATAATTTTATAAATTAAAAACGATATATTTCCAAAATATCAGTTTCAGCAACAGTTAAGTCGAATTTCCCGGGTTTTTGTGCATTCTTTGACTTCAATGGACTGATTTTTATCTTTTTTTTTACCTGCATCACGTGGTTTCCTGCGTTTCCCTGACAACATCACGCTACTGTTCAGCTCCGCCCACCTTTCTGAAAGACACCAATGCCAACGAAAAAAAAAAAAAAAAAAAATGCATAAAAGAAAAACAAATTCTTTTCCACACCTGGCCGACGTAATGTTTTTTGTTGCGGAGAGATTAATTCTTTTTGCCGCCGAGAATTCTAAGAAAATGGAAGGAGAAGGGGAAAATGGAAGGTGCAGATAGGGATTATTGGATCCTTTATGAATAATATTTCCCTTTAAATACATGTCCTAGTTGGACACAGTTGTGAAACAGAATTTAATGAGAAATTCCAGACGTAAGTTAAATAAATTAGCGAAAGATGGAAAATCGTTTGACGATGCGTAAGATCTTGGATTATCGTCTGTTTCGAAGTGAATTAAGGGATGGTAAGGGGTGGTATGTCCGTGAAATTCCTTGATTGAATTGTATGCGAGATTTTCGCGAAATTGAACTTTATTACTTTGTGAGCTTATAATTTTAGAATATATAAATTTATTAATGAAAAAAATTCATTGATATAAAAAGGATGATTAGATAATTTAAAAGTTGATAATAAGTTGATTGCCAATTAATTTAGTTAATTTTATTCAAAATTAAATAAGACTTTGTTTAATTGAATATTTGAGACTTGAATATATGACTTTTACGTATTTTAAATGTATATAAAACTAAAGTCACTTGTGGGATATTGCTAATGTGATGAACTGAATTTAATGTTTATTAAATATATCTCATTACTCAACACTTCCAAATAAAATAAATACACAAATTTTAAAGAAATGACCGAGTATTGAAAGGTTTTATTCATAATTTAGAAATCTAATGATAGTAATACTGAACTGGGAATAATACAGTTGTCAGCTTGACAATTTTAGTGCGATTGTGAAATTAAAAACAAATAGTCACACGAAATTATCAGGAATATTTCAAAAAATTTTTGTGTAAAGCTTTTTACTAATGAAAGGAATGCAAAAATTATACAGACTGTAACGTCTCGACCTATAATAGACTTATAACGGCTTCAAGAAGAGGTCCCTTTCATGTTCATGGAAACACTTTTACATTTTATTCACAAACGTTATATATATATATATATATATACATATATACAGAACTCTGTTTGCAAAAATTAAAATTAAGGATATAAATTAGATACACAAGTGCAGTTCATTCCAAGTTTGGAGATTTTCAGTTTTCTCGAGTCTGCGTCAAAACTAATTTAACAATCACACGGCTGATTCACGAAACCACAAAGGGCTCACTTTGAAAACAAACATAAAACTCCAGCCTATTTTGTCACTTCAGAGAAAAAAACACTTCTGGTAGAATCGTCGTAGAACTCCTCCCCTACTTCACCAAAATCTCCTTTTAAGACCACCTGTCAAGAGGGGAGGTCAACTTCCCTCACTTCTCCTTGAAGTAGACATTTCTCTGCTCGTGGTCTATCACCCGTCACAATGGAACAACTCTTGGTATATCAATTGGGTTGATATTAAATCTGTAATTGTTTCGATATGTGAAGGTCATGCATACAGACAATCGCTAATTTCCTGAATCTCATTATACATGTTACCGAATATCTGCTATCAGGTTTGAGTGAGAGGTTGTTCTTATTAGTGCAAAACACGAATTGCATGTAACATATTACCCGCAATAAACATCGTCTGCAGTCGAATTTGAGTGATGGGTTTATTATTATATGTTTTTCAAAAAATATACATTCTTTTTTTCTAGAATTGAAATGCCAAAATTATTCACGTAAGAAAAAGAATGCTACAAGACGCAATCTTAAAAAAAATATAAATAAATATCAGAATATCGTCATTTCTATTTCTAAAAATTAATTTTATAAATTAAAACGATATATTTCCAAAATATCAGTTTCAACAACAATTAAGTCGAATTTCCGATATACTAAGAACATATTCTTTGACTTCAATGGTTTGGCTTTTATCTCTTTTTTTTTGACCTACATCACGTGGTTTCCTGCGTTTCCATGACAACATCACACTGCTGTCCAGCTCCGCCCACCTTTCTGAAAGACACCAATGCCAACGGAATAAAAAAAATAATGCATAAAAGAAAAAGCAAATTCTTTTCACACCTGGCCGACGTAATGTTTTTTGTTGCGGAGAGAATAATTAATTTTTTTTTTTGCCTGCCGAGAATTCTAAGAAAAGGGAAGGAAAATGGAAGGTGCAGATAGTGATTATTGGATCCTTTATGAATAATATTTCCCCTAAATACATGTTCCAGTTAGACACTGTTGTGAAACAGAATTTAATGAGAAATTCCAGACATAAGTTAAATAAATTAGCGAAAGATGGAAAATCGTTTGACGATGCAGAAGATCTTGGATTATCGTCTGTTTCGGGGTGAATTAAGAGATGGTAAAGGGGGGGTATGTTCGTGTAATTCTTGGATTGATCTAGTCTCGAGAATTTCGCAAAATTAAGCTTGATTACATTGTGGGCTTATCATTTTAGAATATATAAATTTATTAATGAAAAAAAAAATTCATTGATATAAAAAGGATGATTAGCTAATTTAAAAGTTGTCTGTATTAAGTTGAATAAGGTGACTGCTAATTTTGATAATTTTAAAAAATCGAAATAAATTCGAATACTTTATAAATAAGTAACATAAATTTTTTTTTAAAGTCAATTCCTACTTTTTCCCCCCTATATTGCAGAAAAGTCCTTTACAAATAAAGTTGAAATTTTCTTCTTGCATCTGGAGACATCTATTATTAGATACATGCAACTTAAATCTAAAAAAAAACAACTAACATTAATTAATTAAATTTAATTACTGAATTAACGTTTGAAAAAACTGTATTAACATCCAGTGTCATCCACTACAAGTTCAAAAAAATGTATTTGAACTTGAGTGGAGGAATAAAAAAGTATTTTATGAACGATTGAAAATTAGAACAAGATATATATAGGAAAGTGGGAACTAATAGTAGGAATTGAAAATAAACTCTTTGGGACCTGAAATGTATTTTGTGTCTACATGAAAAAGAGGTTTCGTTTGCATTCGAGAGATAAATTAGCACTTTCTGATAAGTTCAAAAACGGATTCTTTTATAAATTCATTTAGACGAAACGTGTGTTCAACGAATGTGAACAAGTGTTCTTGAATCAGTTTTCAAGGACATTTGGACAGTTACACGTATTCTATAGACAGCAATCTAGATAAAATTGATGTTAAACATGTTTCGTATTTTTATGTGTACTTCTCGTTAAGAAATACTAATTATTTTATCTTATTTCTAATCAAACCAGTTATATTACAATACTTTTAAATCGCTAATTCTATTTTTATATAATCGCTATTTTTATTTTACTTTTAAGAAGCTATTGTCCATTTTAAGACTTAACAGTTGAAATTAGAAAATATTTAGTAACTCTAAAATTTTGCATTTATGTTTCTGTTATAAAACTTTTCCGAGCTAGTGAGCAGAAAAAAAAAAGCTGAAAAGTGAGCATTTACAAAAAGCGCCACATTTATAAAAGACAATTCTTTGGTGTTTGCATCACGATAATGCGCTAGCTCACATTGCATTGATTCTTCGTGACTTTTTCGCCAAAATGAAACCCATATCGTTCCACAACCACCGTATTCATACAGTGCGACATCTGGCTATTCTCTAAACTCTAAAAACCACTCAGGGGACATCGTTTTGAGTCGGTTGAAGAGATTCAACGTGAATCGCCGCTCGCTTTCAAGGCCATCCCCTGCCGATGACTTTTTAGCAAGCAGTGTGGATTGGAAAAAAGTTGGCATGAGCGTATTGTGTCCGGAGGGAATTACTTTGAAGGCGATGAAATAAATTTGGAAGAATAAATGAAGAGTCTTTGAAAAAAAAAATAAAAAATTGGTCTTACTTTTTAGGCTCAGTAGTAGTTCATTCATTGTAAATTCGACTAATTTTTGTATAGTTAGACCTCAAGGGGAACTGGAAGATTTGTATCGATACTCTAAAATTTTCACTGTCGCGTGATGGTGTAGTTAAATAAAATATCTAAAAGTGAAGTCTTAAGAAACTATTAGGTTGGTGCATAATTATCAGGTGTTTCTTTGACGTGCTATATTTTATAAAAATGTACAATATTTTATAAATTTATGAATGAAAATATCCTTCTACTTTTAGGTTATAAAAATGCGTGTCGATAATCATACTCGTATTCTTCGTATTATGCTGTACCACTTTGAGTAAGGATGAAAAGCAGCGCAGTCATTTCGCGATCTCAACGAACTTTTCGGTGAGGGCACAATCAGCTAAAGTCGATGCAGGGGAAGGGTTTGCCCGTTTCAAATCTGGTGACACTAGCTTGGAAGATAAGCCAGGAAGAGGTCGACCATCGGATTTCGACAACCAGACATTTTTGGCAGCCGTGGAAGGGGACGAAAGCTTGACAACTCGAAGGCTGGACATTCAACCATCGGTCGTCATCTCAAAAAGCTTGGAAAGGTATAAATATTGGCTGGATGGATCCCCACGAACTCAGCGACAACAATAAAGCCCAACGTGCCCGAATTTTCACCGATTTACTTCAACGAAACGAGCGGGGTCCGTTTCTGAAAGATCTTGTCATTGGGGATGAATCATGGTTTCTCTTCAAAAACCCTAAAAGAAAGAAGGTCTGAGTTTCGCCAGGACACCTTCTTTATTCCTTTCGCCAAAAGGAATAACGAAGGGCGTCCACTGTAAGAAAAGGAAATGTGATGTGTTTGGTGGGATAGAAGCGGAATCATCCATTGAGAAATCAGCCTAAATGAGATTTGTTATTGGTGGAGCTCAACCTAAAAATGAGTATGAGAATGATTATCGACACGCATTTTTGTAAACTCAAAGTAGGAGGATATTTTCATTCATAAATTTATAAAATATTGTAAATTTTGATTAAAATATAACACGTCAAAAACGCCGGATAATTATGCACCAAGCTAATATTATTTTACATTCTTGAATTCTGCATACCAACCAAATTTCAGTTTTTGTGAAATGCAGAAAAAAGGCCTTGCGCAAAAGCATGGCAGCATGGCATGGAGCTTTTGCCAAAGAAGGATGTGCACCAATTTTTTTTTTTACCTTTCATTATTGACCTGCTAAGTCTTCCCTTTTCCATCGGAACAAAAATAGATTGAACAAGGAGGGGGGAAAGGAAGGGGGAAAAGGGAAAATGTTCGATTTAGGAAAAAGAACGGGGCGTGACAAAAATGAACTTTCCGGGAGTCAAAAATTTGAATCCAATAATGTGTGGCGGAAAGTACAGTCTCTGTTGAACATCGCACGCGGCCGAAAAGGCAAAGGCTTTATCTAAGTCTGAGAGAAACAATGGTTTTCTGAAAGAATAATAATAATAATAAAAAAATGCTTTTCTTCTTGAAAGACACGAAAAGCTTTCAAGACAGGAAGTCTTAATTTCTGATATTGTTTCATAAGAAAAACATAAATTTAATAAATATCTTGCATTAGCGGATGTCAAGCGTCTTATACATATTTGGTCTAATGTACATATTTGTCGATTTAATATTATATATACCTTAGGCTTTCTAACAAGGATCAAATTCAGTCAAGCCTTTTCGTCATATATATATTAATATTCCGGTAGCTTTATTCAGTTCAATATAGAGGGTGATTATAATCCAACTCTGTAAAAAAAGAACCACTCGTCACAATGAGTTCAAATTTGAACTGAAGATACCTGAAAGATGGGTGAAACGGTACGAAATCAAAAAAAGTTTCAAAGTGTATTAATAAATGATTCTGTAAGCGGTATAAGGAAAATGAATTCGGCTGCAAGCGATACTTTGAATCGAAATGACAACGTATTTGGCATGAATTGCACATTAAACCAATTGCAGTGTTCAATGTGCTGGATTGTTTCGGTTTTGGGCGGAAAAAAAGGACTTCCAAGTCATTCAAGAGTTGTGTCACTGTTAATGGAAAGCCCATCACGGCAAGGTCATATAAAATTGTATGGGAAAAATAGGTGGAACTTTTTTGATGCCCCTACCGTTTCCTCCCTTCTTCAAGTATCTTCAGTTCAAATTTGAACTCATTGTGACGAGTGGCTGTTTTTCTTTTTACAGCATTATGAAAGTGGGACTTTAATTATAATCACCCTGCATATAAACAGCCCATTCACGGCATGTTTAGCATGAGGGCCCACGTTCGAATCCTCTGGCGGCATGAGTTGGAGTCTTTGATTTCTGAATAGAGGAGGTCCAAAGGCTTTGTGACAGCGAGTGTAATGCATCTTGCATTGATAAATAGGCTGTCTAGGGGTAGCTTTAGAGGTGTTCCCTCATATGGCACGGAAATGCGGGGCAGTTAACTCCTAAAAGTCTTTTCCTCAGCACCCGTGGGTGGGTTGTTTGTGACATGAAGTTTGAGGACAAAAATATAGATATTCGTAATATATGAAACGAGATTCGTATCAAAATTACTTCAGAGAAATATAATTATTGTGGGCTTAAATGGCCGAATATCTGGATCTCGGGGACACAAGTTTCGGAACTGAAATTGACCAACATCCCCAGGATATCATCTTCTTTGACTCCAATGGAAATAAATTGTGTCGGATAGATTTATTGAGACCATTTCCAACAATGCTATGGGAACTTAATGTAACCCGTCCCCCTCCCTACCCATTGGACTTTTCAGACCTGTGACTGTTAATATTAATTTTACAATAATCTTAAAAATATGATACTACTGCGTCACATACCACTACATCTACGGAAAAAGTAAGACCAATTTTTAATTTTTTTCAAAAAACTCTTTATTTATTCAAATTTATTTATTTCATCGCCTTCAAAGTAATCCCCTCCGAACACAATGCACTTATACCAACATTTTTTCAATCCTCAATGCATGCTAAATGCATTTTTCCAAAAAAATTCAGTATTTTCGGTACCAATCGAGATATGACGTGTATGAGGCCAAAAATGGAATGGACCGATCCTTTTGAAATTCCAGCATCACCAGGAAGGTCTCTAATTGTAAATCGACTGTTTGCAAGCACCAAATCTTTAATTTTTGGATGTGAGCTTCGTCGGTTGAGGGTCGACCAAAGCGCTCTTCGTCTTCAACGCGTTTTCTGTCTTCTTTGGATTGTTTATACTAAACATTTCTTTCCCATATAGGAATGCTCATCGAATGCCTTCTGCAACATTCTATAGGTTTCCGCAAAAAAGTTGAATGCAAGTTCTTTGCTCAATGAATTCAGACATTTCAAAAATCGCTGGAATCACTTTCAGTGTCTCACAAAGCCAATCGTAACTCAAAAACACTATTGAATATTTTGACGTCAAATTTCACACAGATATCAAGGGCAGTGCCAACAACCTGGAAAAGAAAAAAAAAAAATTGAAATTCCATATGCCCGGGAAACATAAATTGAAAATTGATTTTACTTTTTGGGCACAGTAGTATATTAATTTTGTTTGCAGCTTTGATTAATATTCTTTACACGACTTAGCACAGATTTGACGAAATAAAACTATTCGTAAAAAAAATTTTTTTCTTCTTCATTGCCCGACATATTAAATCGTAACCGCGACTTTATACCACCCCAGCTCATAAATAAAAGCTAAAGAGACAAAAGGTAATCTCGGACGCTAATATCAACCGAGCGCCGAGTAGAGGGCCTTTCGCATACTTCATAAATACCAATCGAGAGAGGGGGAAAAAAAAAAGAAGCGATTGTTTTCCCGCCTTGGGGGAAGGAAAGAAACGGGAAAAATTGTTATTACGCGATAAAAAGGGACTCCCGGGATTTCGGGAAAAACGGGAGAGCGGTGGGAAGTCGTGAACTAAGAGAATATTAATCTATGCATACGGAAGCAGGAATGAAGAGATAACCATAACGGTTGAGGCAGCCAAGTTAATGGTCAATAGAATCTGATGGCGACCGCTGGAAGTCATTTATTTCCTGTCGTTCTATTTTCTATTTTTCTTTTTAACTTTCTTTCGCTGTTTTGTCTACGATCTTCAAATATTAGATGAAGCGGAGAATGATGGGGAGAAAATCTGGATTCTGTCTTTCACGAGCGTCGTTAAGGAGGGGTTTATTTACATTTTTTGCACGTTTGCCAGAAGTAATCGCGTGATGGCCAATCACCGAAGGGAATAAGACTTGATTGACAGGTGGGTGTGGCCGAGTCTAAATGGTCGAGACGGCTATGTGTCATGTTCAACGTTTATAGGTGAAGGAGAAAGGGAAATTTAATTGCATTTTTCTCCCTCAATAAAACTTGTCAAAAGTATAATATATTTATTTATTATTATTATTATTTTTTGAAATAAAGAAGAAAAAAAAAAAATCTGAATTCGTTTTAATTATGAAAGGTTTCATTGAAATTTTCTTGCTTATCTGTCAGTTTTTTTTTTTAGGTAGACTATTTAATCGTATCGAATAAATAATTTTTTTATTTTCGATTCAATGTTTTTATTCTAATTATTTTAGAACTACCGGAAATGTTTGAATAAATATTAGCAAGTCTAGTAACTATTTACGGCTACCCTGAAATAAACAAACTCTTAAAAAACAGATTTTCAAGTCATTAATGCTGATATATTATTGAATATTTCTTTACTTTCCGGTTACTCTATATATATATAGGAGCCTGATGGCTGAACTATCAGCACTCTGACACTCGGTACCACTCGTCTCGGGTAACTTATTTACTGGTAAATAATTAAATTTTTAAAATATTTTGGGCGAAATGATCAACCAGATAACAGAAGAGGTGTATATATATTGTACGCTTGATGAGTTTCACAAAAGTAGTAACGCAACAGATGCTATTAAAACATTTGTAATGTTTATCAAAGTGCATTAGACATTCGTTCAGATCCAGTAATTTTGATCTTTCCGATTCGCATGGATCAGGAAGGGCACTAACTTTTCACAATGACGTATTAAGGGTGCATTTGGTTTAATTTGCCGCTCTACGATCATTTTCATCCATGCCACTGCCAGGATACGAACTTGAAGTCTGTGGTACCGAAAGCCAAAGTGCTAGCCAATTGGCCACCAGGCTGGTCAATATATTTATTCAGCCCATTTCCAACAACGCTATGGGAACATAATGTGCAACCCACTGGACTTTGCAGCCCTGTGACTGTTAACATTAATTTCTACAATATTAATAATATCGCATATTGAGTCTGCTAGCAGCTTTGATTAATATTCTTTACACGACCAAGCACAGATTTAACGAACTAAAACTGTTCGTAAAAAGAAGAAATTCTCCCTCTTTATTGTCCGACGTATTAAACCGTAACCGCGACTTTATACCACCCTAGCTCATAAATAAAGAGAAGGAAATCTCAGACGCTAATATCAACTGAACGCCGAGTAAAGGGTCTTTCACACACTTCATAAATACCAATCGAGAGAGGGGAAAAAAAGAAGCGATTGTTTTCCCTCCTTGGGGGAGGAAAAGAAACGGGAAAAATTGTTATCACGCGATAAAGGGGACTCCGGGATTTCTGGAAAAACGGGAGAGCGGTGGGAAGTCGTGAACTAAGAGAATATTAATCTATGCATGGGGTGGGGGAAGCCGGAATGAAGCGATAACCGTAACGGTTGAGGCAGCCAAATTAATGGTCAATAGAATCTGATGGCGACCGCTGCAAGTCATTTATTTCCTGTCGTTCTATTTTCTTTTTAACTTTCTTTTCTCTGTTTTGTCAACGTTCTTCAAATATTAGATGAAGCGGTGGAATGATGGGGAGAAAATCTGGATTCTGTCGCTCACAAGCGTCGTTAAGGTGGGGTTTATTTACATTTTTTCACGTTTGCCAAAGTAATCGCGGGATGGCCAATCACAGAAGGGAATAAACTTTGATTGACAGGTGGGTGTGGCCGAGTCCAAACGGTCGAGACGGCTTTTTGTGTCATGTTCAACATTTATAGGTGAGGGAGGAAGGGAAATTTAATTATATTTCCCCCTCAATAAAATGTGTCGTATATACTTATTAGTATAATATACTTATTTTTTCTAAATGATAAAGAAAAAAAAAAGCTGAATTTGTTTTAATTATGAAAGGTTTCATGTAAATTTTCATGCTAATCTGTCATTTTTTTTTAGATAGACAATTTAATCGTATCAATAAAAATTTTTCTTTACTTTCGATTCAATATTTTTTTATTCTAATTATTTTACAACAAAAATGATTGAATAAATTAAGCTATTGCTTATTTACGGTTACGCTAAACGTAAAGTTAAAAAAAGATTGCAAGTAAATTCATAAATGCTGGTACATTATTGAATATTTCTTTATTTATTGGTTACCTCTAATACTAATATATCGTTTCTGCTCATTTTTGTTTATCATTTATCAGCTCAATGTACACTTCAAAGTTGTATCAAAAACATTTTAAAGTGACTTGTTTGCTGGTAAATAATTATTAAATTAATTTTGTTGAAATGGTCAGTTAGAGCCTGACTTGTGGCTCAGTGGCAACGTTCCCCGCTGATGAGCAAATATTCAATCAACTGGTGGCTTTGTGGTAAACACTGTTTTAAAAAACAGGAAGACACATCTCCCTTCTGCACTTCCCTTCCTCCTCCTTTCCTGAGAAACGAAGCAGAAGTCAGACTTCTGCCTACGGGTGCTCCATCATAACTGAAGCTGTCCCCCTCACATAATTTCATGAGGGATACGACGACGACAGAGTCAGCTAGGTAACATAAGATTATATACATATATCCGGCATTGTATGCTTGTTGAGTTTCACAAGGGCAGTAACGCAACAGGTGCTACCAAAAACATTTGCAATGTTTATTCAAGTGCATTAGACGTTAGTAAACTTTAAAGTTGTTTTTCTAAGTTTGGATCCGGTAATTTTGATCTTTCCGAATCGTATAGATCAGGAAGACCACGAACGCTAGACAATAGAGAGTTTTTGCATAACATTGTTTTTTATCGTCCGGTATTTTTTTCTCACTAGCGCTCATGCTCAGAGGAAATTGCGCATGCGTATCTGTAATTATGTTTCCTATTAGCATGCGCGCCAGGGGGAAAAAAATACCGGACGATAAAAAAACGTTATGCAAAAACTGTAATGACGTGCTAAGGCCGGAAGTGCAAACAAATCCATGTCAGGTAATCGAAGAATTGTCAAACACTCTTAACCAATCTTGGCAGAATCCAAGAACATTTGCAGAGGATTGGTAAAGTATGCAGAGCAGGTGTTTGAGTGATGCATAATCTGTCAGGAGAAAAGAAAGTTAACCGATACACCACATCCATCTTGTTGTTTCAACGGCACAATATGTTGTTGTTTTTCATCCCACTTGGTAGACATCTAGACCAAGTCCACAAAATCGAATGGACTCATGATAGAAGGGAGAAGGGGGCAGCTTCTGTTGGGATGGAGAACCCGTAGGTAGAAGTCTGACTACAGCACAATATAGAATCATGATTCACTGGAAAATGAATCAATTGACCATTGGAGATGAAAAATGGGTTCTATATAATGATCCAAAACGCAAAAGGCAGTGGCTCTCTCCAAATTATCCACGTTTACATCCTAAAAAGATACTGTATATTTGGTGGAGCATTAGCGGAATCGCTCATTTTGAAGTGCTGAAACCTGCACAAACTGCGAATGTAGACTTTTATTGTGAACAACTGGATCGAGCAAATCAATCTTTAATTGCAAAGTGTCCATCGATTGTCAACCGAAAAGGCGCTATTCTGCAACACGATAATGCAAGACCACATTGCTCAAAACGAACTGTAGAAAAATTGAATGAGTTGGGGTAGTAGGTTCTAAATTACCCATCCTACTCGTTCCATCAGATTTCCATTTATTCTGATCGTTACAACACTTTTTATGTAACAAAATATTTGAATATTTCGATGATGTCCAAAAAGCATCTCCAGATATTTTTATCTATCCAACACTGAAAATTTGTGTTCTAGATGGTTTGGTTTGTCGCTTCGGTCATTTTATGCACACGTTTAGGCTAGTTAGAATGGGACTTAAGTTTAACGTGGATTCCGAACCACTCGAATCCATGCCACTGCCAGGATTCGTGCCTGAAGCCTGTGGTACCAAGGGCCTAAATATAATTGAAAGCAATCGAGAGATACTTAAAGCTTCTCAATTATCAGGTAAACCACTAACAAATGCCCCTGCTACAGGCAAGATTCGAACCGATTTGCAGGATTTGGTACCACCGCGCCTGTAGTGCCAGATGGCTAGCCAATTGGCCATCAGGGTACTTCACACTAGATGGCAAAAGGTTATTAATAACGAGGGTGATTACAACAGTGATTAATAATTAAAACTTGTTAAAAATTTGTTTGAATTTAATGTAAAAAAATGACATTACTTTTCTGTCTCCCTAATAGTTTATTGCTGCATATGTCGGATAGAAAATAACGAACTCGTATATACAGGGTGATTATAATTAAAGTCCCACTTTCAAAATGCTGTAAGAAAAGAACCACTCGTCACAATGACTCGCAAAACGGTATGGCACTGAAAAAGTTCCAAAGTGTATTAATAGAGGATGTTGTAAGCGGCCTAAAGAAAGTGAATTTAGCTGCCGGTGATATTTTGTATCGAACTGACAACGTATTTGGCATGAGTTTCTATTAAACCAATTGTATTGTTCTGTGTGCTCGATTGTTTCGTTTTTTTTTTGACGGAAAAAATGACTTCCAGGTCATTCAACAGTTGCGACACTGTTAGTGGAAAGCCCATCCACCAAGGCAAGGTCATACGAAATTGGATGGGAAAAATCGGTGGAACTTTTTTGATGTCATAACATTTCTCTCCAAGTATCTTTAGTTCAAATTTGAACTCACTGTGACGTGTGTTTCTTTTTTTTTTTACAGCACTTTGAAAGTGGGACTTTAATTGTAATCACCGTGTATATGAAATATTATAAATAAAAAAAAAAACATCATAATGCAACAATGTATTCAGAGTACAGCGTTTTCTAGAAAAATCTAAAAATCTGAGATTATTATTATTTTTTAGCTTTATATTTGTCCATTTCAACCAAATAAAGGATTCGTTTAAATAGTTTTAAAATGTCAATATCTGATTTAGTTATTTTTTAATTTCTCATTATCAACGATTTCTGAAAAACAAATTTTTTTCAAAAGTTGTTAAAATATGAGCACTATAATATTTAATTGCTTTCTTTTTAAAGTTTCTGCGTTTTATGATAATTTCAAGGAAACTCATTTCAAAAACTTGGTTTTACTCGATATTTACATTTCTCTCCTTAAAGAAAAAAAGTTGCCTAGTGGAAAAAAAAAATTCCAGAAATTGGAGAATGGCCTTTCATTAAAATTTCATTTGCAAGTCAGTCTCCAGTTTCGTCTTGATCTCGAAAGTTTATTTGCCCGCTGAAAGAGACAGTTTTTGCGTCTAATGGAGAAAAATAAAAACTCTTCTCAGAAAAAAACTCTGATTTTCCGAGGAAAAAGCCTTAATTAAAAGGGACGGAATAAAAATAAGGACATTAAAGGATAAAGAAAAAAAGTAATCTCCGGTATTCCTGTCTAAGGTGTTAAGCCAGCGAAATTGTGAAGACTAAATAAGCAAGTTGACGTTTCACACGTTAGGAAATTTAAAATTAGTCAACTGGCTTTTTATTTGATTTTCAGATAATTTAGTGCCCTTATTTTCCTTACAAATAAGTTGGAGAAATAGGATGTGTTGTTTTCAGATGTTGAATACTCTGACCTGGGGGTTCATTCGAATTTGCTAGTGGGCAGTTATTGCTTTCAAAAACGAGGTTTGGTTTGTCGCTCTATGGTCATCTTGTGCACAATAGGGCTAAACAGACCGAGACCACGAACAAACATCCATACCACCGCCAGTATTCGAACCTGAATCCTGTGGTACAAAAGGCCAAAAAAGAGCTAACCAACTGGCCAACAGGCCGGCAGGATTTTTTGGGGAGTATCATAGGTAAACTCTTGCAAAAACAAGCTTTATGTAGTTTGACCACTGGTTCCGTAGAAAATTGGCAAGTGGGCAAATCGGACCGGTTCAAACAGAGTGACGTACTAGGAGGGAAAAGTCCTTTTGGAGCAATAAAATTTTTTTATAACAATAATAATTTTATTAACAATAAAATAATAAAAAATAATTTTATTAATAAAAATAACAATAAATATAGTTTTAATTGTAATTAATAAAAATTTTAATTTATATAAAATCCACAGTAAATATTAAACTTTTTTTCTTTCAAAACTCCATTGAGTTTGTATATTTGACTATCACACCTAACGAGTATTCAATTCTCCATTTCCGCTTTTAAAATGGAAGTTTACCTTTCCCCGCAATATATGGTCGAATTGTACTTGAATAATTTAAGTAGATTAAAACTGTTTACACAAGATAATTAATTTTATTTATTTAGATATTCAATGCATAAATTTATATGAATTTTAATTAAAACAATTCCTAAAATAAACTAAAATGGCTTTAACCACGATATAATTTAAAATTTTGTAAAGATATAATTAATTTTTAGAGAATGCGTGTAATCAAATCTTACGGTTTGAGTTCTGTACTCACCACCAAGCCAGACTTCAATTTATTTAACTGTTAAGCTTTAAAAAGAATTAACTTATATAACTGGAATTAAATGAAAGGAAAAACACTTTTATTTTAAACCGATCACAACACCAGGTATAGTTCCACAACCGACTTTTCCAGTTGAAGAGATGGGCATTAAAATAGGATGGTTTTAGAATGAGTTCAAAGACAACATGTTTAACTTTGGTAAAAGATATACGCACCAGGTATTTCTGTACAACCCTTTAGAAGATAAAAAAATTTTTTTTAAAGGAAAATCTTCGAACAAATACCTCAGCGAATAAGTTTACATTTAAAATAAACATTGATATAAGTAAAGCAAAAATTGGGAACGGTTTGGAAAATTTCGTAATTGGATTTCGAAGAAAAGGTTTTGAACAATAATTGCCTACAAAGTAAACCGGAATTGTTTGTGGATTAGATTTTGTTTTGTAAGAAAATTTTATAATTGAAGGAGCGAACACAAAGGAGGGGTTTCGTTGGACAGTAAGTAATTTTACTTTTCTTTTTATGCATTGTTTGTTGAATAGACTCGACACAAAGTTATTTTAATTTAATGGATCCAAGCTTTATGGCTGCAGAAGATTTTTTTCTGTCTTATCTTGCGCGTTTGTGGATAATTTAATAGAAGAAATAATTTCATGTGAGCTGTAAAAGTAATTAGAAATATGCGTTTGGTTTCTTTAAAAATAGTTCAAAGCACGTAATTCGTATTTATTGAAATATATGTTGAATTCCTTAAAAAATGGTAATATGCAAATAATTCAATGTGAAGACTAATTTTTGCTGTAGATAATCTTTTGACCGATGGTTCATCGATCAAAACAGTTATAAACAGATCACACCAAAGAAAACGTAAACATTCTTATCAAAATGATGCTTCCAAGCTGGATTGTGAATTTTTTATTTTAACAGAATTCATAATTCTATTCAATCTCACGCGACGGGCATACACAGAAGTTTACTCTAACGTCTATTAGACCTATAACGGCTTCAAGAAGCAGGCAACTTTCGGTTCATGGGAACACTTTAATTTTTTTATTTGCAAGCTATACACAAACGCACGCACGCACACAAACACACAAACACACACAAACAAGTAAAAAAGATTAATAATAAAATTTCATCGTAAGTACAGTTCACTCCAATGTCGGTGATTTTCAGAATTCTCGAGTCTATGTCGATTCTAATTGTCAGGCCTGCGACAGATTTCAATTTTTGATTCACAAAACCACAAGGGAGCTCACTTTCAGCGAGGAACCACGAGGGCTGAAGACTGACTAAACTTCAAGACAACGATCTACGATCCTATTAGACTGGACCTACGGCTTAAAGAGGATTCGAACCACTAAACACATCCATGGCATTAACCCGAAACCTATGGCATCGAGTAGCAGAGCGGTAGACACTCGGCCAGTTAGGTTCCAGAAATTTTGTACCTCAAACGCTTGCAAAACGTTTTCGCAAGCGATGCCTTTCCCGTTCAAATTGAAACAAAAAGGTTTAGAGGGAGGTCGCGAGTGGTGCTGGCAGCTCGGACATTCAAGTACAGGCATGGCTTAACAGAAGCAGCATTATTCAAAGTGCTGTTCGGGGACTACTACAGTACAACCGTATTTTCCACATCGAAAGTTGGAACCAACGTTCCTAGAGACAGCATCTTCTTTGACTTCAATGGAAAGAAATTCTGCCCTATACATTTGTTTCGGTTTGTCGCTCTACGGTCATTTTGCGCACACTTTAGGCTAATTAGACCGGTATCTACAGTTTAACGTGGATTCCACACCACGCACAAGCAATACATGCCACCGCCAGGATTCAACGCCAGAAGTCTGGAACCAACATCCCCATCGATAGCATCTTCTTTGACTCCAACAGAAAGAAATTCTGTCCTATAGATTTATTGAGCCCATTTCCAAAAATACTATGGGAATTTAATGTGCAATCTCCCTCTCTTCCCAGCGGCCTGATGGCCAATTGGCTAGCACTGTCGCCTTTGGTACAACAGGCTTCAGGTTCGAATCCTGGATGTTTGTGAGAGGTTCGGAATCCACTTTAAACTGTAGGTCCCCCTCTAATTAGCCCAAAGAGTGCACAAAATGACCGTAGGTGACTAACCAAATCTAACTTTCGGACCTTGCAGCCCTGTATTTGTTAATATTAATTTTTACAATAATCTTAGCAATATCACATATTAATTCTGCTTTGCAGCTTTGATTAATATTCTTTACACGACCGAGCACAGATTTAAGAAAATGAAACTATTCATGACAAAAAAAGAATATTTTTCTTCTTTTGGCATTGCCCGACGAATTACATCGTAACCGCGACTTTCTACCACCCCAGATCATAAATAAAAGCGAACGAGACAAAATGGAAATATCAGACGCTAATATCAACCGAACGCCGAGTAGAGGGCCTTTCGCATACTTCATAAATTTTTGGATCAATCGAGGGGAAAAAGAGAAGCGCTGTTTTCCCGCCCTGGGAAATGGAAAGAAACGGGAAAAAAATTATTATCACGCGATAAAAAGGGGCTCCCGGGATTTCGGGAAAAAGGGAGAGCGGTGGGAAGTCGTGAACTGAAGAGACATTAATCTATGCATGCGTGTTGGAGGAAGCAGGAATGAAGCAATAACCGTAACAGTTGAGGCAGCCAACAAATGGTCAATAGAAAAAATGATGGCGACCGCTGGAAGTCATTTATTTCCTGTTGTTCTATTTTTTGCTTTTCTTCTCTACACGATCATCAAATATTAGATGAAGCGGACGAATGATGGGGGAGATAATCTGGATTCTGTCGTTCTCGAGCGTCGTTAAGGAGGGTTTATTTACATTTTTTCACGTTTGCACGTTTGCGTGATGGCCAATCACCAAAGGGAATAAGACTTGATTGACAGGTGGCTGTGTCTAAACGGTCGAGACGGCTTTGTGTCATGGTCAACGTTTATAGGTGAAGGAGGAAGGGAAATTTAATTGTATTTCTCCCTCAATAAAACGTAAAAAGTACAATACACATATATATGTATATTAAAAATAATAATAATAATTGAAAAGAGATAAAAAAAAAAAAAAAAATCTGTATTTGTTATGATTATGAAAGGTTTCATGTAAATTTTCATGTTAACTGGTAGATTTTTTAGGTAGATGGTTTAATCTTATCGAATCATTAATTTTTGATTCAACGTTTTTGTTCTAATTATTTTAGAACAATCTGAAATGATTGAATGAATATAATAAGCATATTACTTATTTACGGCTACGTAGAAATAAACGAAAAGTTAAAAAAAAAAATTATGAAGTAAATTCATGAATACCGATTCATTATTCAATGTTTCTTTACTTTCTGGTTACCCCTAATATCGTTTCTGCTCATGTCAATCAATGTGCACTTCAAAGTCGTGACAAAAACATTTTTAGGTTAAAGTGACCTGCTTACTAGTAAATAATTAACTCTCAAATTTTTCGACAAATTTGGGTGAAATGGTCAACTAGATAACAGAAGATATATATACATATATCCGACATTGCAACAAGGGTAAGTAACGCGACATATGCTACCCAAACCATTTGCAATATTTATCCAAGTGCATTAGACGTTCGTAAACGCCAAAGTTGGCTTTCAAGTTCAGATTTGGTAATTTTGATCTTTCCCACTCGTATGGATCAGGAAGACCACTAACGCTAGACAATAACATGTCAAGGGCGCAAATGAAGCAAGTCCATGTCAGACAATCGAGGAACTGTCAAACACACTTAATCAATCTTGGTCTACCATCCAAGAACGTTTACAAGCAGATTAGTAGAGCAGATGTTTGGGTTCTGCCTAAATCTGCCAAGAAAAGAAACCTAACCTATTCCCACATCACCTCTTATTACTTCAACGACACAATATAGAATAGAAAAGAGAGTATAGAAAAACTTGTTAAAAATCTGTTTGAATTACTTTCCTGTCCCCCTAATATTTCATTGCTGAATATGTCTGATGGAAAATAACAACTCGTATATATATTGTAGCGTCTCTGCCTTTGCTAGACCTATACGGCCTTTGCTAGACCTATAGAATAGCGCTACTTTCAGGTTCATGGGAACACTTTAAATTGTATTTACAAGCAATATGTATATATATCTATATACACACAAAACTCTATTTACAAAAAATGAAAATTAAGGATACAAATTAGATACACAAGTGCAGTTCACAAGTATTGTCCCTGCATTTGTTTTTCTCTGTTTAACGTTATTAAATACTTTATCTCATGTAAACAGTACATGATGAATATTCAGAAGATGGCCAGTAACAAAGATTCAACTCTAAATCCGAATTGACTGAATAATTCGAGCATTCCTTTCTGCAACTGTAGATGAAGGCGACGGTCGCAGGAATTGCAGCAGCCGCATTGCAATAGAAGGTAGATTGCGAATATTTAAATTGCCGCCGTCTTGTATTTCCGTCGTTCAGTGCGGTTGCGAAACCGAGAACTCGATGCAGTCGAAGAGCAAACGCAATTCGAGGAGGTTTACGGGGAGAGCGGACTTGGAGAATAATTAAGGGAAGTTATTAAAGTAATTCTAGACCCAGATTTCATAATCCCATCTGTCAGCCGTGATGGACCTTTAGAAATTCGTGGGAAACTACTTAGTTTGGACAATAAGTTCTGTTTCTATATGAGAAGTATCCATTTACAGAAAGCTGTATTGTTAAAATTTCATGTAAATCTTTCAAGAACATTTAGAATAATTCATTTAATTACAAGTGTATTTAGAATAATTCTTCAGTAAAGAATAATACACTCGTATAATTTTTTGAGATGATTAATTTATAAATACATATAATTTTTCTTTTTATATTATATATTAATATTGTAACGTCTCGGCCTATACTAGACATATAGCGGCTTCTAGAAGAGGGCATTATAGGGACACTTTAATTTTTATTTACAAGCATTATATACATATATATACAGAACTCTATTTACAAGAAATGAAAATTAAAGATATAATTTTGATTCACAACCGCACTGTTCATTCCAAGTTAGGAGATTTTCAGACTTCTCTACGACGAATCTAAAGATCTGGTCAACGGCAAACCTTAACTATCACACGGCATGATTCACGAAACCACAAGCTTACTTTGGAAACAAGCGGGAAAACTCCGGCCTATTCAGTCACTTCAGAGAGAGAAAAAAAAAAAAAAAGGAAAACTATACTTTTGGTCGACTTGTTGCATAGCTCTGCCTCTTTTTCACCAAAATTCTCCTTTTAAGACAATCCATCTAGAGGGGGAGGTCAGCTTCCCTCATTTCTCAATGGAGTAGACATTTCTCAGCTCGTAGTCTATTACTTATCACAATGCATCAATTCATGGTATATCAATTGGTTGATATTCAATCTGTAATTGCTTCGACTTGTGAAGGCCGCACAGATATTCGCTGATTTCTTGAGTCTCATTACCCATGATACCAAATATCTGCTATTAGATTTGAATGACAAGTTGTTCTCATTAATACAAAACACTAATTGCATGTAATATAACTAACCACAATACTTCGTGTGTGCTGTCAAATAGGAGGGATAGGTATATTTTATATTCTTATAATATATAAAAAGTATTTATAATTTATGTGAAATATTACTAAATAAATCAAAATAATAATAATAAAAAAAAAGAATGGCCATCATAATTCAACAATGTATTCAGAGTGCAGCGTTTTCTACAAAAATTATAAAAATATTGTACAAATCTGAGATTATCATTATTTGGTTTTATATTTGGCCATTTCATCCAAATAAAATATTTGTTCAAATAGCTTTAAAATGTCAACATCTTATTTAGTTAATTTTTAAATTTCTCATTATCAACGATTTCTGAAAAATATATTTTTCAAAGTTGTTAAAACATGCGCACGATAATATTTAATTGCTTTTATTTTAAAAACGTTTTCTGCATTTTATAATAATTTCAAGAAAACTCATTTGAAAACTTGGTTTTACTCGATATTTACATTTCTCTCCATAAAGAAAAAAAAAAAAAAAGTGAAGGGAAATGAAAAAAAAAAAAAAAAAAGTTGAGAGATTAGAGAATGGCCTTTCATTAAAATTTCATTTGCAAGTCAGTCTCCAATTTCGTCCTGATCTCGAAAGTTTATTTGAGCGCGAAAAGAGACTTTTTGCGTCTAATGGAGAAAACAAAAACTCTTCTGAGAAAAAAAAAACTCTGATTTCTGAGAAAAGCCTTAATAACAGGGACGGAATAAAAATAAGGACATTAAAGGATAAAGAAAAAAAGTAATCTCCATTATTCCTGCCTACTAAGTTGTTAAGCCGGCAAAATTGTCGAGACTAAACAAGCAAGTTGATGCTTCAACGCTAAATTGCTCAACTTGCTTTTATGTGATTTTAGATAATTTAATGCATTTATTTTTCTTCCGAATAAATTTAGACAAATAGGATGTGTTATTGTCAAATGTTGAATGCTTTGACCTGGGGGCTCATTCGAATTTGATAGTGGGCAATCACTGCTTTCAAAAACGAGGTTTGGTTTGTCGTTCTACGGTCATCTTATTGCACACGAGGACTAAGTAGACCATGACCTACAGTTAAGCGCTAAAAATCTCTGAGTTGGAATGTCTTTTAGGAAAGGGGGAGGTTTGATTAGTCCCTCTATAGTCCTTTTGTGCACAAGTGGGCTAAACATACCGGTACCTACAATTTAAAGTGGATTCCGAATCATTACAAACATCCATGCCTCCGCCAAGATGCGAACCTGCAGCCTATCACACCAAAGGCCAGAGCGCTAACCGATTGGCTACCAAGCCGCTTTCAAAAGCGTGGAGATACGATGTAGAGTATTACAGTATATGTAACCGTAATGTATATAAGCGTTGCACATTAATAGTTTAACTGTTTGGTGGCTGTTTTCCAAAAATTCTCTTATATGACACGTAAATGCGATTGAGTTACCCCGTTCTCGTCTTTTCTCTTTTTTCTACTCATTTGTGAGCTTTTTGTGGTTTGGTTTGTCGCTCTTTTTCCACACTTTAGGCTAATTAGACCGAGACGTGCAACTTAACGTGGATTCCGATCAACAACAACAACCATCACCATCACTACTACTACTGCACCACACCACATCATATCACTGTGCCTAGAGCTGAGTTGCCCCTTCACAGTTTGGGAATGATGTGGGTGAGAAGTCTGATTGAGCTCTGTGACGCTCTACGGTTATATGAGACCGGAATTTAACCTATAAAGTGGATTCCGTAATACTACAAACATCCATGGCACCGCCGGGACTCGGACCTGTGTCGGACGGATTCAAACAAAGTGGCGTGATAGGAGGGAAAAATCCTTTCGAAGCTATACAAATAATGTTATAACAATAATAAAAATAAAAGTTGGTATGTTTTACATGATTTTTAAAAAAATTTAAAAATAATAGACAATTTAAAAAAATTAAATCTTCTCGGCAAATTTCAACTTTTCATGTATGAACATTGGAGAACGGATGAATAAACTCAGGAATATGCCAATGTTCAATAATGCACGAGATATATGAAGCAATTGATTGGAATACCTCAAGAATGGCCAAATTCAATAGACACATGAATATAGCAATGTTGAATAGATCAAGAACTTCATGAAGAATGAACTGTTCAAGAATCTCTAAAAGAATATACAAAAGTAAGATAAATGTCGTCGCAAATTAAGAATGAAGTATTCCAAATTTTGTAAGAATCACTATCACATTCAATAGCCAAGAGAATATATCAAAGTTTGAAAATTCTGGGCATAAATGAAGAAGGAAGCATTCTTAATTCTACATTATCGCATACAATACCCAAAAATATACCAAAGTTTGAAAATGTTAGGCATAAATGAAGAATGAAATATTGCAAATACAATAAGAAGCACTATACAGTTCAATAGGTATGGGAAAATGCAAAAAGCGATAAATATGAAACTTCAAGAAGAAAGAATTGATCAACGCACTACGAGCACTTATAGACATTGGATATATAAATGTTTAAAATTCCACGTCAAAACGTGAAAAGTGCTTCATAACCAAACTATAAAACACTTCAAGCAAAAGCCAAATTCCCCAGAAAATTCCTGATGATTCACGTTATTCATGAATCAGTTTAACAGTTAAGGAGCCCAAAGTACCATTTTTCCGCCAATATTTGCAAATTCGGAATGGAGTTTTATTTGTTCGCTGCACTTTTTGGATTGCGCCACGAGCCCCTAACCAGGACAGCATCATGTTCTCACATGATAATAAAAGCAAGAATAAAATAATAAAAAATAATATTAATAACAATGAAAATAAAAATAAATATGATTGTAATTTTAATTAATAAAAATTTTTAATTATATAAAAAAATCCACAATAAATATTACACTTTTTTTCTTTTAAAACTGTATTGCGCTTTGAATATCTGACTATCCCACCCTCCTGACAAGTATTCGGTTCTCCTGTTACCGCTTTTAAAACGAAAGTTTACCTTTCCACGAAATCTGTGGTCAAACTTTAAATTTATTTCAGACGTACAATTTAGATTAAAGTTGCTTACACAAGATAATTAATTTTATTTATTTAGATATTCAATGCATAAATTTATATGAATCTTAATTAAAACAATCCTAAAATAAACTGAAATGGCTTTAACAGCGGTATAATTTAAAATTTTGTAAAGATATAATTAATTTTTAGAGAATGCGTGTAGTAATCAAATCTTACGCTTTCAGTTTTGTACTCGGCACCAAGCCAGACTTCCAATTTATTTAACTGTTACGCTTTAAAAGATTTAACTTATTTAATTGGAATTAAATGAAAGGAAAAAAAACTTTTATTTTAATCTGATCACAACACCAGGTATAGTTCCGCAACCGACTTTTCCAGTTGAAGGGATGAGCATTGATTTTAGAATGAGTTCAAAGACAACATGTTTAACTTTGGTAGAAGATACTCACCAGATATTTCTGTATAACCATTTAGATAAAAAAAATTTTTTTAATGGTAAAGCTTCGACAAATACCTCAGCGAATCAGTTTGCATTCAAAATAAACATTGATATAAATAAAGCAAATATTGGGAACGGTTGGGAAATTCGTAATTGGATTTCGAGAAAAGGTTTTAAACAACAATTGCCTACAAAGTAAACCGGAGTTGTTTGTGGATTAGATTTTGTTTTGTAAGAAAATTTTATAACTGAAGGAGCGAACATAAAGGAAGGTTTCACTGGACTGTAATTAAATTTCTTTTCTTCATGCATTGTTTGTTGAATATACTCGACACAAAGTTATTTTAATTTAATGGATTCAAGTTTTGTGGCTGCAGAGATTTTCTTCTGCCTTATCTGCGATAATTTAATGGAAGAAATAATTTCATGCGAGCTGTAAAATTAATTAGAAATATGCGTTTGGTTTCTTTTAAAAATATTTCAAAGTGAAATATATGTTGAATTCATTTAAAAACTGTAATTTGCAAATAATTCAATTTTGAAGATTAATTTTTGCTTTAGTTAACTGTTTTGGCCGATAGCTCATATATCACATTAAAGAAAAGGTAAATTCTTTTATCAACTGATGCTTTTAAAATGGATTGGGCTTTTTTTCATTTTAACACAATTCAGGGGAGGGGAAGGCGAGTGTGAAGTCGACGGGCGAATGGGCCCTCTTTTATCTCATCATCTAATTACATCTCAGCTTAAGTTCTGCATATGCGGAGTTACGGTGCATTTCAAAGTGGCCCGCAAGATCATTTTGGATTGGCCGACCCTGATTTAGAAAGAGATCAGAGTGATGCTAACAGCTCGGACATTCAAGTACAGACATGGCTTAACAGATGCAGCATTATTCAAGTCACATCTCGAAGACTATTACAGTACAATCGTATTTTCCCCATCGAAATTTGGAACCAACATCCCCAGAGATAGCATCTTCCTTGACTCCAATGGAAAGAAATTCTGTCCTATAGGTTTATTGAGCCTATTTCCAATAACTCTATGGGAATTTAACTTGAAACCCCCTTCCCCTAACCATTGGACAATGAAGCCATATGACTGTTAATATTAATTTTACAGTAATCTTAACATCCTACTACTGTGCCCAAAAAGTAAGACCAGTTTTTATTTTTTTTCAAAAACTCGTTATTTATTCTTCCAAATTTATCGTTCATCGCCTTCAAAGAAATCCCCTCCGGACGCAATGCACTTATACCAATTTTTTTTCCAATCAACAATGCTTGCATTTTTTCAAAAAAAAAACTCAGTGTTTCAAATCTCCAATTGAGATTTGATGCGGGTGAGCCCCAAAATGGAATGGACCGATCCCTTTGAAATTCCAACACCATCAGCAAGGTCTCCAATTGTAAATCGACGGTTTGCAAGCACCAAATCTTTAATTTTTGGACGTGAGCTTCGTCGGTGGGGGTTGAGAATCGAACAGAGCATTCTTCGTCTTCAAAGCGTTCTCTTCATTCTTTGAACAGTTTATACCAATTCTATACATTTCTTTACGATATAGGAATGCTCACAGAATACCTTCTGCAACATTCTATACGTTTCCGCAAACAAAATTTAATATACGTTCTTTGCTCAATGAATTCAGACAATGAAGTATAATATACTTATTTTTTCTAAATGATGAAGAAGAAAAAAAATCTGAGTTTGTTTTAATTATGAAAGGTTTTCATGCAAATTTTCATGCTAATCTAGTACGTGGACAATTTAATCGTACCGAATAAAAATTTTTTTTACTTTCGCCACTCAATAACATATATTCTTATTTATTCTATTAAATATCATATATCCATATATAAATACCAAATATTCTTTTATTTTCACCACATTTCTTTACATACCAGTTACTCTTAATATATACATATATACATATATAATGCCGTTTCTAGGGCCTGAATGGTCGAATGTGTAGCGGCGGTTGGTGCCACGGGGTTCGAGTCCGGGTGGTGCCATGGATGTTTGTAGTGGTTTGGAATCCAGTTTAAACAGTAGGTCCCGGTCTAACATGATAGTAGAGCGTTGTTGGGATAGTTTATTCCGCGTCCGTAGTTTATCTTCAAGCTATATCTATCTCCTGGGTAGTGCTAAGTGAGTAACGTCGGTGCAGCGCTTGCCTTAAGGCATCAAATACAACTGTTTAAGTGTTTGCCAGCTGCATTAGAAGAAAAAAAATAATCTTAACAATGTCGTGTATTAATTCTGCTTGGAGCTTTGATTAATATTCTTTACGCGACCGTGCACAGATATAACGAAATAAAGCTATTCGCAAAAAAAGAAAAATATTTTTCTCCTTCTTTATTGCCCGACGTATGAAATCGTAACCGCGACTTTATACCACCCCAGCTCATAAATAAAAGCGAACGGGACGAAAAGGAAATCTCAGACGCTAATATTAACCGAACGCCGAGTAGAGGGCCTTTCGCATACTTCATAAATACCAATCGAGGGGGAAAAAAAGAGAAGCGATTGTTTTCCCGCCTTGGGGGAAGGAAAGAAACGGGAAAAAAGTATTATCACGCGATAAAAGGGACTCCCCGGGATTTCGGGAAAAAAGGGAGAGCGGTGGGAAGTCGTGAACTGAGAGAATATTAATCTATGCATGCGGTTGGAGGGAAGCAGGAATGAAGCGATAACCGTAACGGTTGAGGCAGCCAAGTTAATGGTCAATAGAACCTGATGGCGGCCGCTGGAAGTGATTTATTTCCTGTCGTTCTATTTTCTTTTTAACTTTCTTTTCGCTGTTTTGTCTACGATCTTCAAATATTAGACGAAGCGGAGGAATGATGGGGAGAAAATCTAGATTTGTTCTTTCACGAGCGTCGTTAAGGAAGGGTTTATTTACATTTTTTCACGTTTGCTGAAGTAATCGCGTGATGGCCAATCACGGAATTGAATAGACTTTGATTGGCAGGTGGGTGTGGCTGAGTCTAAATGGTCGAAACGGCTTTGTGTCATGTTCAACGTTTATAGGTAAAGGAGAAGTCAAATTTAATTATATTTTTCTCCCTCAATAAAACGTGTCAAAAGTATAGTATATTTATTTATTATTTATTTTTTTTTTGAAATAAAGAAGAAAAAATCTGAGTTTGTTTTTAATTATAAACGGTTTCATGTAAATTTTCATGCTGATCTGTCAAATTTTTTAGGTAGACAATTTAATCATACCGAATAAATGATTTCCTTTTTTCAATTCAATTTTTTTATTTTAATTATTTTAGAACGGCCAGAAATGAATGAATAAATTAAGTGAACAAGTCTATTGCTAACTTACGGCTACGCAGAAAATAAACTTTTTTTCTAATACAGTTGGAAAATACTTAGACAGTTGCCTTTTATGCCGTAAACAATGGCTGCACGAACGTTACTCACTTGACACTACCCAGGATGTGCGTGTGTAACTTGAAGATAAGCTATGGATGTGAAGTAGCGATACCCCGCTACGCTCTACAATTATGTTAGACCGGGAGTTTCGGTTTAAGTGGATTCCGAACCACTACAAACATCCACGACACCGCCGGGTCTCCAACCCGAAACCTGTGGCACCGAGTTCTAGACACTCGGGCAGCAGTCTGATCAGCAGCAATCTTAATGGCGCTAATTTATAAAAACTATAGAAGGGATTTAGTGTTGAGGACTGCTGGCGAATGGGCCATGTTTATGAAGGTGTCTGGCCACATTAAAGAAGACAGTAGTCACCGCATTGGCATGACCCATGGTGCTTGTTGTTTTCGCCTGCCATCCATTGGAGTTGTGACTCTCTGATCCCTTCCGTTCTTACAGCTGCATTTATGAAGTTTTCAAACTCGAGAAGTAATATTTTCATACCGAAAGAAAATTCTTAGGCTACGATTTTCATATTACGTCTTTCCACAAACTTGCCGATCATTCTACCATTTGTAAAGTGCTTCAGATGGTTTCTTTAGCTATATGATACGAGCACACTTGAACTTGAAGAGAACGTCTTTTATGAGCGTCTTTCGTTTTCCGTTTCATTGTAGTCTTGCACAGTCCGCGTTTTTCTGTGTCCTGTCATGCTGTATGTGTTATTTAGAAATGAATCACTTTTCTACCGATTGAAATGTTCATTCAATAAGCTCTAGTCTATGATTTCATGGCTGTCTGCTTAAAAAAATGACATCTCAGCCTAAGTACTGCATACCGCGGAGTTTTGGTGCATTTAGAAAGTGGGCCGCAAGATCCTTTTGGGTTGGCCACCTCTGGTTTAGAGAGAGGTCGAGAGTGGTGCTAACAGCTTTGACATTCAAATAGAGACATGGCTTAACAGAAGCAGCATTATTCAAAATGCACCTCGGGGACTACTACAAAACAACCGCATTTCCCCCATCGAAATTTGGAACCAACATCCTCAGAGACCTTCTGTCCTATGGACTTATTGAGCCCATTTTCAACAACGATATAGGAACTTAACGTGCACAACCCCCTTCCTATCCGCGGCCGGATGGCATATTGGCTAGCGCTCTGTCCATTGGTACCACAGGCTTCAGGTTCGAATCCAGGCGGTGGCATGGATGCTTGTGAGTGGTTCGGAATTCACGTTAAGCTGTAGGTCCCGGTCTAATTAGTCCAAAGTGTGCGCAAAATGACCGTAGAGCGACTAATCAAATCTCTACCTACCCATTGGACTTTACAGTCCTGTGACTGTTAATATTAATTTTACAATAATCTTAACAATATCCCATATTAATTCCGCTTGCAGCTTTGATTAATATTCTTTTACGACCAAACACAGATTTAAAAGAAAGAAAAAAAAAATTTTTTTCTTCTTCTTTGTTGCCCGACGTATTAAATCGTAACCGCGACTTTATACCACCCCATCTCATAAATAAAAGCGAACGAGACGAAAGGAAATCTCAGACGCTCATATTAACCGAACGCCGAGTAAAGGGACTTTCGCATACTTCATAAATACCAATCGAGAATAGGGATGGGGGAAGAAGCGATTGTTTTCCCACCTTGGGGGAAGGAAAGAAACGGGAAAAATTGTTATCACGCGATAAAAGGGACTCCCGGGATTTCCGGAAAAACGGGAGAGCGGTGGGAAGTCGTGAACTAAGAGATTATTAATCTATGCAAGCGGTGGTGGGAAGCCGAATGAAGCGATAACCGTAACGGTTGAGGCAGCCAAGTTGATGGTCAATCGAATCTGATGGCGACCGTGGAAGTCATTTATTTCCCACGTTCTATTTTCTATTTTTATTTTAACTTTTTCTTTTTCGCTGTTTTGTCTACGATCTTCAAATATTACGCTCATGTCCATAAATTAAGGATAATCAAGTTCAGGCAAAGAAAGAGACAGAAGCAAAACAAATTTGACTTATTTGTAAAGACTGAAAACTTGGACTCGTAAAACATCAAAAGACCACTGTTGTGAAAAAGCATGCTCTATATGTTTGACATGAATTAATAAAACACATTTTTACCTACTGAGCATATTTCAAAGACACGGTCTGCCTTGAAACTTCGTACCGGTAAAGAGAGCTGATAACATGGTTGATGTATGATGTCTGTTTCTTTTGGAAGTAACTGTAAATACCGGTCGATGCAATCAGGCGTTACAACTCGGTGGCGACTTGTGCTGTAACATCTACTCAAATTATCATCATTTGATCTTGGCCTGGAGATAACACTCACTCATTCAAGTTCTCGGATAATTCAGCTGGGTCCACCCAGCCGTCCGATAATTCTACCACGTTCCTCCAAATTGATAACAGGTGGGAAAGCGCTTGTGAACAATTTTACTTCTTTGCCACCATTCATATCCCACACACTGTTCTGTTGTACTTCAAGTCCGGTGGTTTGCCTGGCAATCGATACGGGTGATATCCTCCAATTGAAGGCATTCGTCTGATTCAATTATCCTTTTTATGGACATGGTGAGATGGGCGTTGTCATCCATAAACAGAAATTCAGTCACCCATGGCGCCCCGGAAACAAACGTACATTTTGATGTTTGCCAGAGAATGACCAATCACCGAAGGGAATAAGATGTGATTGACATCGTTACTGAGTCTAACATGGTCAGAGTCAGTTCTGGGACAAGAATAATTCGTTTAAACGAGCCATCCTTATACCACCGTAACGGTGTCGTTCAATGATGTTCTCTTTGGTGGTAAAGAAGGTACCTGGCGCTTTCCATATGAAAGGTCCGGCGAAATCAGTGCTAAATCTAGATTGGACTCGGTCGGAAAACATCACACAAGATCATTTTTGCGGTGTTTTCGATTCAATGTTTTTATCTAATCCAGGTTAAACGCAGGCGACCAGTGAGTTGCGGTAGGTGGAACACATCACAGGCCTACGAGCATATAGACCAATATTCTTTACACGACTGTACACAGATTTAAAAGAAACTATTTTTTTTCCGGTAGCTAAGAGAGCTGACGAGATCAGTCTGATTGCTTATGCCCCGTCTCATCTTTGAGCTAACTGCTAAAGCCAGGACTGGTCCTTCATTTCTTTTGTAACTCGACCGAGGGCGACCTGTGCTGAACATTTTCTTCTTTATTACCCGAATCGTAAAAATTGTTTATACCAAAGCCTCATCTCGGAGATGTCACACTGACGATTCCACAGTTCATAAATCGTCCAATCTGGGACGTCCACATTCCAGCCGTCCGATAATTCTACCAGGAAAAAATCAAACGGGAAATGCTTCCTTTGCCATAATTATGGGTTATTGCAAAAATCTTTAAAGCGCCGCTGGAACAATTTTACTTTTTGACCATTCCTTTATACTCTCTCTTACACTGTCGTCATTGTGACAGGATCCAAATATGATAACATCTTGTCGGTTTCCTGTAATTTGCATATTCTTCTTGGAATATGTTCGTGATAATTCTTTCTCAGGTGAAATTTTTAATTCAATTTCTTGTGATTCTGAATTATCCTTAAATTTATGGACATGAGTGTAGATGAAGCGGAGAAAATCTGATTCTGTCGTTCACGAGCGTCGTTAAGGAGGGGTTTATTTACATTTTTTGCACGTTTGCCAGAAGTAATCGCGTGATGGCCAATCACCGAAGGGAATAAGACTTGATTGACAGGTGGGTGTGGCTGAGTTTAAACGGTCGAGATGGCTTTGTGTCATTTTCACCGTTTATAGGTGAAAATGAAGAAGGGAAATTTAATTATATTTTCATGCCTGTCGGATCAATAAAAATGTTTCAAAAGCATAATATGCTTATTTAATTTTTTAAACGAAAAAGATTGGAAAAAAAATGAATTTGTTTTAATTATGAAAATAAGCATAAAGTTACAAAAAAATGATTTTAAAGTAAGATTCGTGAATGCTGATACATTATTGAATATTTCTTTACTTTCGCCAGGCATATATTCTTATTTATTCTATTAAATATCATATATCCATATATAAATTTTCTTTTATTTCACCTCATTTCTTTAATACCGGTTTTTTAATATATACATATATAATGCCGTTTCTAGAACGAATGGTCCAATGAATGGGGTTTGAGTCCGGGTGGTGCCATGGATGTTTGTAGTGGTTCGAATCCAGTTTAAACCGTAGGTCCCGGTCTAACATGATAATCGAACGTTGTGGGGGATTTTATTCCGCGTCCGTAGTTTATCTTCAAGCTACATGTATCTCAGGGTAGTGCTAAGTGAGTAGCGTCGGTGCAGCGCTTTAAAGACAACTGTTTAAGTGTTTGCCAGCTGCATTAGAACAAAAAAGTAATCTTAACAATATCTTATATTAATTCTGCTTGGAGCTTTGATTAATATTCTTTACGCGACCAAGCACAGATTTAACGAAATAAAGCTATTCGTAAAAAAGAAAGAATATATTTTTCTCTTTCTTTATTGTCCGACGTATTAAATCGTAACCGCGACTTTATACCACCCTGGCTCATAAATAAAAAGCGAACAAGACGAAAAGAAAATCTCAGACGCTAATATCAACCGAACGCCGAGTAAAGGGCCGTTCACATGCTTCATAAATACCAATCGAGAGAGGGGGGGGAAAGAGGCGATTATTTTCCCGCCTTGGGGGAAGGGAAAGAAACGGGAAAAATTGTTATCACGCGATAAAAGGGACTCCCGGGATTTCAGGAAAAATGGGAGAGCGGTGGGAAGTCGTGAACTAAGAGAATATTAATCTATGCATGCGGTAGGGGGAAGCAGGAATGAAGCGATAACCGTAACGGTTGAGGCAGCCAAGTTAATGGTCAATAAGAATCTGATGGCGACCGCTGGAAGTCATTTATTTCCTGTCGTTCTATTTTCTTTCTTTTTTTTTTTTTAACTTTTTCTTTCGCGGTTTTATCTAGGATCTTCAAATATTAGATGAACGGAGGAATCATGGGAGAAAATCTGGATTCTGTCGCTCACGATCGTTAAGGGGAGTTTTCCAAAGTAATCGCGTGATGACCAATCACCGAAGGGAATAAGACTTGATTGACAGGTGGATGTGACCGAGTCTAAACGGTCGAGACGGCTTTGTGTCATGTTCAACGTTTATGGGTGAATGTGGAAGAGAAATTTAATTGTATTTTCCTCTCAATAAAATGTGTCAAAAGTATAATATACTTATTTTTTTTCTAAATGATAAGGAAGAAAAAAATCTGAATTTGTTTTAATTATGAAGGTTTCATGTACATTTTCATGCTAATCTCGCCAAATTTTTTTTAGGTAGACAATTTAATCGTATCAAATAATTTTCTTTATTATTCTATTCAATGTTTTTGTTCTAATTATTTTACAACGACCAGAAATGATTGGTGAATTAAATAAGTCTATTGCTTATTTACGGTTACGCTGAAATAAACGTAAAGTTTAAAAAAAAAAAAAAAAAAAAAGATTATAAAGTAAATTCACGGATGTTTCTTATTACATTTTTGAATATATCTTTACTTTTCCACACACACACACACACACACACACACACACACACACACACACACACACACACACACACACACACACACACACACACACACACACACACACACACACACACACACACACACACACACACACACACACGTTTGAGAGAGAGAGAGATTACAATATAAATAGATTACGATAAAAAAATTGAAATTATAATGCAACGTTTTCTAGTAAGTTTTTTAAAAAATTGTAAAAATGCGCGATTATTATTATCATTATTAATTTTATCTTTTGTTTTATAGATTGACCTTTTCATCCAAATAAAAGATTTGTTGAAATAACTTTAAATTGTCAATATCTGACTTATTATTTGTTTTTAAATTTCTCATTATCAACGATTTCTGAAAAACAAATATTTTCAAAAGTTGTTAAAATACGCGCACCAGAATATTTAATTGCTTTTTTTTTTATTTTTAAGTTTCTGCATTTTATGATAATTTTAAGGAAGCTCATTTCAAAAGTTGGTTTTACTCGATATTTATATTTCTCTCCATAAAGAAAAAAAAAAAAAAAGTGAGCTGTAAAAAAAAAAAAAAAAAAAAAAAAAAAAAACCAGTAACTTGAGAATGGCCTTTCATTAAAATTTCATTTGCAAGCCAGTCTCCAATTTCGTCCTGATCTCGAAAGTTTATTTGCGCGCGAAAAGAGACAGTTTTTTGCGTCTAATGGAGAAAAAAAAAAAACTTTTCCAAGAAAAAGCCTTAATAAAAGGGACGGAATAAAAATAAGAACATTAAAGCATAAAGAAAAAGCAATCTCCACTATTCCTGTCTACTAAGGTGTTAAGCCGGCAAAATTGCCGAGACTCAATGAGCTAGTTGATGCCTCAACGCTAGGTAATTTAGAATTGAGCAACTTACTTTTTGTTTGATTTTCGATAATTTAATGCACTTATTTTCCTTTCAGTAAATTTGGACAAATAGGATGTGTTATTTTCAGATGTTGAATACTCTGACCTGGGGTTCATTCGAATTTGTTAGTGGGCAGTTACTGCTTTCAAAAACGAGATTTGGTTTGGTTTGTCGCTCTCCGGTCATCTTGTGCACATGACGGCTAAACAGACCATTACCTACAGTTTAAAGTGGATTCCGAACCACGAACAAACATCCATACCCCCGACAGGATTCGAACTTGGAGCCTGTGTTACCAAAGGACAGAGCGTTAACCAACTAGTCACCAGGTCGCTTTAAAAAACGAGGAGATACGAGGGAGAGTATTACAGTATTACAGCAGTATTGCAGGAGAGTATTACAAGATGGCATGCATCTCACAGAATCGTTGGCACAGTGGCAACATATTAGGTTGTTGTTGTCGTATCCCTCATGGAAGGAGTGAAGAGGAAGGCAGCTTCTGTTGTGATGAAGCACCCGTAATTAGAAGTCTGACTTCAGCTCAGTGTCGCTGAAGAAAGAGGGCAGTGCTTTCCGGGAGGACTTTTCGGGGAATAACCCCGAATTTGTGTATAGTATGTGAGAAAACCCGGAAAACTAGCGCCAGGTAGTCCTATTCACGAGGCAAGATGCTGAAAAAACAATACAATACTGAACATAAACAATTGAAACAATACTTGCAACAAAGTCACCAGTGGATGGAACCTCCTCCCTAATCAGCACCAGTTTTGCACGTTGCCACTGAACTACTAGTCAGGTAACACATTGGGTTAAAAAGCAACGATTCGAATCTGCAATCGTTAAAATTAGTAGTAAAATTAGGGATAGTAATCAGGGTTGCAAAAGTTTGTGATTTTTATCAAAACTTAAGATTAAACTGATAAACAAGATCAAGTTATCAAGATTTCAACAGAAATTCAATATCAATAATATTTTAAATATATTCAATTAAATAATTACCTTCTTTTAAAATGTAAGAGTTCTTATTTTAGCAGTATTCGAATCCTGGCGGTGGCATGGATGTTGGTTAATGGTTCGGAACCCATGTTAAACTTTAGGTCTCTGTCTAATTAGCGACAAACCAAACCACTAAAACCAAGCTTTACACAGTTTGACCGCCGATTCTGTAGAAAATTGGCAAGTGGCCAAATCGGACTGATTCAAATAGAGTGGCATACTAGGAGGGAAAAGTCCTTTCGAGCAATAAAAATAATTTTATAACAACAATAATAATTTTAATAAGAATATAATAATAATAATAAATAATTTTAATAACAATAAATATAATTTTAATTGTTAATTAATAAAAATTTTAAATTACATAAAAATCCACAATAAATATTAAACTTTTTTTCTTTCAAAAACAGCATTGTGCCTTGTATATTTGACAATCATCCCTAAAGAGTATTCGATTCTCTCATTTCCGCTTTTAAAACGGAAATTTACCTTTCCCCACAATCTGTGGTCGAACTGTACATGAACAATTTAGATTAAAGTTGTTAACACAAGATAATTAAGTTTATTTATTTAGATATTCAATGCATAAATTTATATGAATCTTAATTAAAACAATCCCTAAAATAAACTGAAACGGCTTTAACAGCGGTATAATTTAAAATTTTGTGAAGATATAATTAATTTTTAGAGAATTCATGTAATCAAATCTTACGGTTTGAGTTTTGTACTCACCACCAAGCCAGACTTCCAATTTATTTAACTGTTACGCTTTAAAAGATTTAACTTATTTAACTGGAATGAAATGAAAGTAAAAAACACTTTTATTGTAACCTGATCACAACACCAGGTATAGTTCCGCAACCGACTTTTACAGTTGAAGGAACGAGCATTTAAACCGGAATGGTTTTAGAATGAGCTCAAAGACAACATGTTTAACTTTGGTAGAAGATATACGCATCAGGTATTTCTGTACAACCATTTAGATAAAAAAATTTTTTTTTTTAAAGGATAAAGCTTCGACAAATACCTCAGCGAATCAGTTTACATTTAAAATAAACATTGATATAAGTAAAGCAAATATTGGGAACGTTTGGGAAAAGTTCGTAATTGGATTTCGAAGAAAAGATTTTAAACAATAATTGCCTACAAAGTAAAGCGGAGTTGTTTGTGGATTAGATTTTGTTTTGTAAGAAAATTTTATAATTGAAGGAGCGAACATAAAGGAGGGTTTCATTGGAGTGTAATTATTTTTACTTTTCTTCATGCATTGTTTGTTGAATAGACTCGACACAAAGTTATTTTAATTTAATGGATCCAAGTTTTATGGATGCAGAGATTTTCTACAGCTTTATCTGTGTCTTTGTGGATAATTTAATGGAAGAAATAATTTCATGCGAGCTGTAAAAGTAATTAGAAATATGCGTTTGGTTTCGTTAAAAATAGTTCAAAGCGCATAATTCATATTTATTGAAATTTATGTTGAATTCATTTAAAAATTGTAATATGAAAATAATTCAATTTGAAGATTAATTTTGTCCCTTGTCTATGTCTTCAATAAGCGCTTGTCAATGACTACAATAAGCCCTTGTCTATGAATTTCAGTAATCCCCTTGTCTATGAATTTCAATAACCCTCTGTCTATAAATTTCAATAAGCCCCTGTCTATGAATTTCAATAAGCCCCTGTCTATGAATTTCAATAAGCCCCTGTCTATGGTTTTCCTTGGCAGTCGTTTAAAAATCCCAACCTCATCTCAAATACCGGTGCAGGTGTCCTAAAAGTCTATGGCTGGTAGTGTGACTCATAAGATATGGTTGCACGATTGTGCGACTCTTCATTGTATTGCATAAACACTAGAATCGTTTTCGTATGATTAGCCATCCTACTACTGCTATATCAAGGTTGGAAATAAATGTTTCTGTGTAAAAGCTTGGAATTCATGTATCCATGCAACGTCATCTACTGCTTCTGAAAAGCATTGCAGTCCGCATTGCCGTGTGTTTTCGAATAATCTCAGTAATCCACCTAGAAGTTTGTAAACCTGGTACTAAGACACACCTACATTGTAAGACACCTCCTCCTTTCCTAAAAGACATTCCGGCTCACAGATTTTTAGTGCCTTTATCCGGCATAATCATGGAAGTTCAATTAAAATCGACGGTAATCCACAATACCTTATATTTATTGATTTCTATGCAGGAAAGGATATAATCTATGTAAAAAAAATGTTTAAATGCTAAAGGATCATTAGTTTTTTGCTGCCTCCAAATAATATCTCTACTCTAACAACAGCAGCAAGCTAAAGAAAACTGATGCTTCTGTTTGACTTAATATTTCCTTGAAGGAAAGGAAGAAAAAAAAAAAAAAAAAAAGCACGCCTCAGTGACCCTTTCCTCCGGAGAAGATCAATATTTAGATTGGCTGTGGTTTGAGATATTTTTCAGTAAACAAGACGTCTCTTGGCATTCTTTTTCTGAAAAGAAAACCGAGGCCGTAATCAAAACCGCTTGGGGCACGACAACAATTCCCGATGCCAGGAGAAAAAAAAAAAAAAGGAAATCGTCTGTCGACTTCGTTATTCTCCACCTGGCTCACTCGACCGAGCTAGAACGAATCGATCGTTTGGTGTGCATAAAAATACCTGAAAGAGCTGCAGAATAAATATGACTCATAATAATGATTCTAAAGGGCCCCACTTATTACATATACTGTCTTTAATATCTCATTATCCCTTAATACGTGGTAGATGATAATGGAATAGAAAGATTACCTATTTTCCGTTTCAAGCATTTTTCTACTAAACGAATATTTCTGTTTTTATGCCTATTTTTTTTCCGTTTTGGTGAAATATCTGGTGAACTGAATATCTTGATCATTAGTTTTTTGCTCAACCACCGTATCCAAATCGGATTTATAGTATCCGTAAAAAAGAATCTTCCTTGCAAAAGAAATTTTTGAAATAGCCACCATCTTAACAAACCCCACTTCAGTGGAATTAAGATTCTTGTTTGAGACAATTTATATGGAAATGAAAATTAAACTATTCATTGCCCAATCTGTCGGAAAGCAATCTTTGCAACACCTCCCCTTTTTATTTGGTGCCAACCGCCCACAAGGACCGCTTTCAATTTGAACGTATTACCAGACGTCGGAATCCTCCGCTTCCATTGGAGGCTTCCATTGTGGTGGGGGTGCGTGGGTGGAAGGATGATTCATCGGCCGCTGAATCAGGGATAACGAACTATTTAGGATTCCCTTTGGAGAGAGAGATCTTTAATTGAGGACGGTCCAAGTCCTTGAAATGTTTGGATAAAGGCGATTGCTTCGTCTTTTGAAAGCTACAAGCATTAAAAAATGCTTTTCTTGGCGTTTATCTCTTATTATGTTGTATTTTTCAGTGTCTTGTGATAGATTTTTGCATGGTACACGATTGGAAATTCAATCACAATCAAATTGAGATGTATGCGTGAAAATTGTTTTTTAATTATAAAAAGTTTTAAATGCTTATTAGTTTTATCTGTATTTTGGTATCTTTTATCTGTGTTTTTGGTTAAAAAAAAAACCTTTTGCATATCCGTACAACTTCCTTAATGAAATTAACGTGGATTCCGAACCATTCACAAACATCCATGTCATCGCCAGGACTCAAACCAGAAACCAGTGGTACCAAAGACCAGAACTCTACTCAATTGGCCATCAGGCTGACTTTATATCAAGGAATTCAGCCTTGAACTTCTGAACAGGAAGAACTCAGTTCAAATCCCAATCTACGAATCTTATTCGACTTTGAACTCAATGGATTTAGGTTTGGATCGAGTCTCAGTTTAAAGTAAAACGATGGTTGTACAGTGGCCCTAGCGCCCTTAGTGTCCCACTTATTGCTTCTAGTGTCTTTAATATCCCATTATCCCTTAATACAAGTTAAAGGGTAATGAGTTAGAAAGGTTACCCATTTTCCGTTTCAACCATTTTTCTACTAAACGAATAACAGAGGGGCTGAAAAGTACATAGGCTGACACATAGATGGCGCTACTAGTATTAAAGCCAGATGATTTTTAGTTAGCCCTAACCTTCAAAAACACGTGTATAAATTTGACAGCCCACCTGTTAGAAGTCTGACGTGCCTCCGTGATGCTCTGCAGTCATAGGAGACCGGGAATATAGCGCGTCGAAGAAACGCCTGATAATTATGCACCAGCCCGATATATAAAGTGTTTAAATGCTAAAGGATCATTATTTTTTGCTGTCTCCAAGCGATATCCATCCTAACAACAACAAGTTTTCTCTTCAACTGATCCTTCTGTTTGACTTTATATTTCCTTGAAAGGAAGAAAAGAAAAGAAAAAAAAAGCACGCTTCAGTGACCCTTTCCTCCGGAAAGATCAATATTTAGATTGACTGCGGTTTGGGATATTTTTCAGTAAACAAGACATCTTCTTGGCATTCTTTTTTTTTTCTTTCTGAAAAGAAAACTGAGGCCTTCATCAAAACCGCTTGGGGCACGAAAACAATCCCGATGCCAGGCGAAAAAAGAAAAAAGAGAGAAAGAAAATCGTCTGTTAGACTTCGTTATTCTTCCACCTGGCTCACCCGAGCGAGCCTCGAACGAATCGATCGTTTGGCAGTACATAAAAATACCTTCAGAATAAATATGACTCAATTTATTTGGCGGAAGTGATTACTTGGGTGAGTGGCAATATCTTTCGTCCTCCTTTGTCATAATTGCAACACGTCGAGTGCCCGGGTCATTTTTAAAGGTAAATAAGATGGCCCTCTGGTCGACCCTCAACTCAACCTCAACCGACGAAGTTCACGTCCAAAAATTAAAGATTTGGTGCTTGAAAATCGTCGATTTACAATTAGAGACCTTGCTAATGTTATTGGAATTTCAAAAGAATCTTTCCGTTCCATTTTGGGCCTCAAATGCGTCAAATCTCGATTGGTACCGAAAACGCTGAATGCGCCAGCTCGCACTGCATTGATTCTTCGTGACATTTTGGCCAAAAATGAAACCCCCATCGTTTCACAACCACCGTATTCACCTAATTTAGCATAGTGCAACTTCTGTCTATTCGCTAAACTGAAAAGACCACGCCGTGGACACCGTTTGAGGCGATTGAAGAGACATTTCAAAAATCGATGGAATCAGTTTTAGCGTCTCATATATTCAAGCGTATCTCAAGCACTAATGAATATTTTTCAGTGAAATTTCACACAGATGTCAAGGACAGTGCCAACAACCTAAAAAGAAAAAAAAAGAAAATTGAAATACCATATGCCCGGGAAATTTAAATTGAAAACTGTTCTTACTTTTCGGTCACAGTAGTAATCTAATATGTATATGTATATAAATGTTTAAATGCTAAAGGATCATTAGTTTTTTTGTTGTCTCCAAGCGATATCCACCCTACCAACAACGACAAGTTAAAGAAAATTGATCCTTCTGTTTGAATTTATATTTCCTTGAAAGGAAGGAAGAAAAAAAAAAAAAGAAAGAAGCACGCTTCAGTGACCCATATTTAGATTGGCTGTGGCTCGAGATACTTTTCTGTAAACAAGACATCTTCTCGGCATTCATTTTTCTTTCTGAAAAGAAAACCGAGACCGTCATCAAAACCGCTTGGGGCACGAAAACAATCCCCGATGCCAGGTGAAAAAAAAGAAAAACAGAGAGGAAGAAAATCGTCTGCCGACTTCGTTATTCTCCACCTGGCTCACACGAGCGAGCCTCGAACGAATCGATCGTTTGGCAGAGCATAAAAATACCTGCAGAATAAATATGACTCAATTTATTTGGTGGAAATGATTGCCAGGGTGAGTGGCAATATCTTTCGTCCTCCTTTGTCATAATTGCAACACAATGGAGTGCCCGGGTCATTATTAAAGGTAAATAAGATGGCGCCGGGTTATGACGAAGAGGACATCGGCCAAACATAATTATTTGCTTCTAATGAAACGCTTACCATAACAATGGCGGGATGTTTGTATTTGTTCTATGGAATAGGGTAAACGTAATTCTGGCTTAAGGTCGATTCCATTCTTTTTTAAATGATGTTTTAAAAGAAATTGTTTTAGATGCTAAAGGATATTATAAGTTATAAAACATTGAAAATGTATTAACTTTTTGAAAAAGAATGAAACATTTTGCCAAAGCAATTTGGAACAAACACCCGAAGAAAGAGATTTCGGGGGCAAATGCACTTTTCCCACTTTCCTACGACCCGAAAGCAATTGGCTAAAGCTCTGGCCTTTGGTAACACAGGCTTCAGTTTCGAATCCTGGCTTTGGCATGGATGTTTATTAGTGGTTCGGAAACCACATTAAACTGCAAGTCCCTAATTAACCTAAAGTGTGCATAAAATGACCATAGAGCGACAAACCAAACTGATGCCTGGTGGTCAATCAGCTAGCCTGGACCTTGGTACTACAGACTTCAAGTTTTAATCCTGGTGATGGCATGGCTGTAGACCGTATACCGTCCTGGTAAGGGGCATGGCATGACCTAGAGTGAACAAATCAAATCAAATCAACCCAAACCAAATCTCTCCCTTTCCTAAAACACATTCTGACTCACAGAGTTTTTAGCGCTTTTATCCGGCATAATCATGAAAGTAAACGTTATACAATTAAAATCGACGGTAATCCACACTATCTTTGTTGATTTCTATGAAGGAAAGAATATAATCTGATGTATATATAAAACAATTTTAAATGTTAAAGAATCATTATTTTTTTGTTGTCTCCAAGCGATATCCACAACAACGACAAGGTAAAGAAAACGGATCCTTTTTCTTGACTTTATATTTCCTTGAAAGGAAGGAAGAAAGAAAAAAAAAAAAAAAAAGAAAGAAGCACGCTTCAGTGACCCATATTTAGATTGGCTGTGGTTCGAGATACATTTCTGTAAACAAGACATCTTCTCGGCATTAATTTTTCTTTCTGAAAAGAAAACCGAGGCCGTCATCAACACCAAACCGCTTGGGGCACGAAAACAATCCCCGATGCCAGGTGAAAAAAGAAAAACAGAGAGGAGAAAATCGTCTAGTCGACTTCGTTATTTTCCACCTGGCTCACCCGAGCGCGCCTCGAACGAATCGATCGTTTGGCAGAGCATAAAAATACATGCAGAATAAATATGACTCAATTTATTTGGTGGAAATGATTGCCAGGGTGAGTGGCAATATCTTTTTCCTCCATTGTCATAATTGCAACACAATGGAGTGCCCGGGTCATTATTATAGGTAAATAAGATGGCGCCGTTATGACGGAAGAGGACATCGGCCAAACATAATTATTTGCTTCTAATGAAACACTTACCATAACAATGGCGGGGTGTTTATGTTTGCTCTATGGAATAGGGTGAACGTAATTCTGGTTTAAGGTCAACCTCATCCACTTTTAAATAACCTTTTAATGGAAATTGTTTTGGATGCTGTTATAAATTATAAAAACAATAAAAAAAAGCATGAACATTAAAATACATATACATGAATATTCATTGTTGTTAGGCCTCAATGGCCGAATGTCTGGCGCTCGGTTCCACAAGTTTCGTGTTGGAGTCCCGGTGGTGTCACGGATACTTGTAGTGGATCGGAAACCACATTAAACTACAAGTCCCGACTTAAGCAATCTAGTGTGTGTGCACAAAATGACCGTAGAGCGACAAACCAAACCGATGTTAGCTGCCTGGTGACCAATCAGCTAGCGCTCTGGTTCTGGTACTACAGGCTTCAAATTCTAATCCTGGTTGGGGCATGGAATAACTGTAGAGTAACAAACCAAACCAAACCTCTCCCCTTTCCTAAAAGACATTATGACTCACAGAATTTCAGTGCTTCTACCCTCAACCTCAATCGACGAAGATCACATCAAAAAAATTAAAGATTTGGTGCTTACAAACCGTCGATTTACAATTAGACACCTTGTGATGATGTTGGAATTTGAAATGGATTGGTCCATTTCATTTTTGGGCCTCAAACGCGTCAAATCTCGATGGGTACGGAAAACGCCGAATGCGCCAACTTACACTGCATTGATTCTTCTGGACTCTTTTTCATGCCAAAAAGAAACGCATATCGTTCCACAACCACCGTATTTACCTAATTTAGCATCGTGCTACCTCTGGCTATTCCCTAAACTCAAAAGACCACTGGGGACACCGTTTTGAGTCGATTGAAGAGACATTTAAAAATCGCTGGAATCAGTTTTCCCAGCGTCTCACAAAAACCAAGCGTAACTCAAGCACTAATGAATATTTTACTGTGAAAGTTCACACAGATGTGAAGGACAATGCCAACAACCTAAGAAAGAAAAAAAATCGAAATATGCCTGGGAGATTTAAATTGAAAACATGTTTTACTTTTTGGATACTGTAGAAATCTTATACAGTGGGTTAAAAAGTATTGGCAATTGCCTTAATTTATTCATATTGACAAATAAATAAATTGTTATGCAATTTTAGCTGTCGTAATTAAATACAAGACATCTTTTATATATAAAAATAATAAAAATTTTATTTTAATTTGCATTTTCTACGATTTTTTCTTTCAAAAACGAAAATTTGCATGTCAAAAAAAGTATTGGCAAAAAGTTTTAACTGCTAATGCAAATTTTGTTACATTGAAGTCACGTGTTTCGACTGATAAGAAACTCTACCGATATAAAGTCTGCAAAAACTACTCCAAAAGTGTCTATGCATTATTTTGCGATTACTGCAGTAAAATGACTTCGAAATCGAAGGAGTTGGACGTTAGTGTTAAAAACACGATTATTAGGCTCAGAAATGAAGGTTTAACTTATCGTGCTATAGGAGTGCAGTTCAATATAAGTTTATTTACTGTCAGAAGTGTTGTAAAAAAGTTCTAGGAAACAGGATCAACGGAAAATAAGACTAGAAGTGGACGACCTCGAATATTTTCTACAAGAGAAGAACGCGTCATTATTAACAAGGTTAAGAAAACCCTAAAATAAGTGCACCCCTGATAGCTAGAGATGTTGCTTTCACTTCGTAAAGACTTTCAGCGTACAGACTGTACGGAATGTTTTACACGAGAGAAGTTATTATGGAAGGGCAGCTAGAAAGAAACCATTCATCTCGGAAATAAATAGGAGAAAGAGGTTAGATTTCGCAAAATCCCACGTTGATTTATCTGAAGAGTTTTGAACACAGTTATTTTTTCCGACGAATCAAAGTTTAACATTTCCGGCAGTGATGGATGACGATATGTGGAGGTGGCCAAATACTGAATTGGAAAAGCAACATTTAACTGCTACTGTAAAACATGGTGGAGGCAGCGTCTTAGTTTGGGGCTGTATGGCAGCTAATTTAATTGGCAACCTGCATTTTATTGATGGTATTATGACAGCACGTACATACATTGACATTTTGCGCTATAACTTAAAAATCAGTGCCCAAAATCTTGCTTGGGATCATCATTCGTTTTTCAACAAGACAATGACCCCAAGCATACAGTGAATCTCGCCCGTGAATGGCTACTCTACAATGCTCCCCGCCAATTAAAAACCCCACCTCAATCGCCTGACATCAATCCAATTGAAAATTTATGCCACCTGCTGGATCTAGAAATCAAACATAAAATTTCAAGTAAAAGACGACCTCAAACGTTTACTCTTGCAAGAGTGGCACAAAAATTCCCAACAGTTCAACAAAGACCTTAGTTTCCTCTATGAGAAATAGATTACAAGCTGTTTTAGATGCAGAAGATATGCATACAAAAAGTACTAAACATATACTGATTTTGTTTTCGTTCATAATTTTGTCAATTTCATAATTTTGCCAATACTTTTTTTTATCATGTAAATTTTGGATTTTCTCGTAGATTTTGACTAAAAAAAAATATTTTAATGAAAATTTCTGTTATATTTGTTTTTTTCTCCTTCTGTAATCGCTATGTAAAAATAAAATTTGTAAACATACTTTGTTAGCAAATATGATCATTTATAGGCAATTACCAATACTTTTTTTTATCCACTGTATATATATGTATATAAATGTTTAAATGCTAAAGGATCTTTAGTTTTTTTTTTTCTGTTTCCAAGCGATATCCACTCTACCAACAACGACAAGTTAAAGAAACCTGGTTCTTCTGTTTGACTTTATATTTACGTGAAAGGAAGAAGAAAAAGAAGCATGCTTCAGTGACCCCTTCCTCCGAGAAGATCAATATTGAGATGGGCTGTGGTTTGAGATATTTACAAATGAATCACCTTTCTACTGAATGAATTGCTCATTCAATAAGCTCTTGTCTACGACTTCAAAAGCCTTTGTCTCATGACTTTCCATGGGAGTCCCTGGGACTGTTTAAAAATTACATGTCAGCTTAAGTTTTGCACATACCAATGCAGGTAACAATTTAAACGTTACCCATGGTACACCACCACCTATTTGTTATTCTGACTCCCATTTTGCCATCGCAGTTTGGAAAAATCACCTGAAGAAAGAGATTTTAGGGTAAATGCACTCCCTCTCCCTTTCCTACCCCTCAGCTTATTGCACATCTCAGCCAGTCAGATCTCACTTCTCCCTTCTATTTCAGATCTCACTTCTGATCAGCCGCCTGGTCCCTTTCCTTTTCACCATTCACCTCCTTAAAACATGACGGCCTGATGGCCAATTGGCTAACGCTCTCGCCTTTGGAACCACAGGCTCCAGGATCGAATCCAGGCGGTGGCATGGATGCTTTGAATGGTTCGAATCCACATTAAAAGTGTAGGTTCTTGTCTAATAGGATCCTAAAGCGTTGTTTTGAGGTTTATTCAATTTCACCCTCATGGTTCCTTGCTAAGTGGAGCTGCATATTATCCTTAGCCATGGACCATTGGTCTTAATATTATCCATTGGGGTTTACACAAAATGATTGTATGGTGACAAACAACCCCCCTTTCTTAAAAGACATTCTGGCTCACAGATTTTTAGTGCTTTTATCCGGTATAATCATGGAAGGAAACATTATACAATTAAAATCGATGGTAATCCGCAAGATATCTTGATTACATTCTTTCCATCACAGAAATCAACATATATATATTTTTTAAAAAAAATGTCCAAATGCTAAAGGATCATTAGATTTTTTTGCTGTCTCCAAGCGATATCCACCCTAACAACAACAGCAACACGTTGAAGAAAACTGATACTTCTGTTTGACTTTATATTTTACCTGAAAGGAAGAAAAGAAAAATAAAGAAGCACGCTTCAGTGATCCTTTCCTACGGAGAAGATCAATATTTAGATTTGCTGTGATCTGAGATATTTTTCAGTAAATAAGACATCTTCTTGGCATTCTTTTTTTTTTTCCTGAAAAGAAACCGAGGCCAAACCTCTTGGGGCAGGGATGCCAGGTGAAAAAAAAAAAAGAGAGAAAGAAAATCGTCTGTTCGACTTCGTTATTCTCCACTTGGCTCACCCGAGCGAGCCTCGAACGAATCGATCGTTTGGCAGTACATAAAAATACTTGCGGAATAAATATGACTCAGTTTATTTGGCGGAAATTATTGCTTTGGTGAGTGGCAATACCTCTATTTGGTGAGTGGTGAATAAGATGACTCCCTGGTCGACCCTCAACCTCAACCGATGAAGCTCACGTTCAAAATTAAAGATTTGGCGCTCTTAAACCGTTGACTTACAATTAGAGACCTTGCTGCTGATGTTGGAATTTCAAAAGAATCATTCAGTTCCATCTTTGGGCCTTAAACGCGTCAAATATCGACGGGTACCGAAATCACTGAATGCGCCAGCTCACTCTGCATTGATACTTCGTGACTTTTTCACCAAAAATGAAACCTATATCGTTCGACAACCAACGTATTCGCATAATTTAGCATCGTGCTACTTCTGGCTATCCCTAAACTTAAAAGATCACCCGGGGACACCGTTTTGAGTCGATGGAATAGATATTTCAAAAATCGCCGGAATCAGTTTTAGCGTCTCACAAAGCCAAGTGTAACTCAAACTCTAAAGAATATTTTGCTGAGAAATTTCACACATATGTCAATTACAGTGCCAACAACCTAAAAAAAAAAAAAAAAAAAAAATGAAATACCATATGCCCGGGAAATTTAAATTTAAAATTGGTCTGACTTTTGGAAACAGTACTAATCTAATACACAGTCCAGTCACATTAATGTGACTACCACCTACTTTCGATGTCAACCAATCACAAAAGGCAGGTGGCAGCACATTGCAGTGGAGTGTATATAAAGGATGTCCTAGGGCATCGGAAAGCATTTCAATCGTTATGTATATTCTTTCTATATATAAACGGTTCGCTCTGCCAAAGGTGGTTATTCTGGCTTTTGACAGGTGGTCACATTAGTGTGACTGGACTGTGTATATATATATATATATATATATATATATATATATTGTTTAAATTGTTTAAAAGCTGAAGGTCATTATTTTTTTTTTTCTGTCTTCAAGCAATATACACTCCTACCAACAACAAAAGTTGAAGAAAAAAACTGATCCTTCTGTTTGACTTTATATTTCCTTGAAAGGAAGAAAAGAAAAAAGAAGCACGCTTCAGTGACTCTTTCCTCCGGAAAATCAATATTTAGATTAGCTGTGGTTTGAGATATTTTTCAGTAAACAAGACACATTCTTGGCATGCTTTTTTTTTTTTCTTCCTGAAAAGAAAACTGAGGCCGTAATCAAAACCGCTTGGGCACGAAAACAATCCCCGATGCCAGGTGAAAAAACAAAAAAGAGAGAAAGAAAATCGTCTGTTCGACTTCGTTATTCTTCCACCTGGCTCACCCGAGCGAGCCTCAAACGAATCGATCATTTGACAGTACATAAAAATACCCTGCAGAATAAATATTCCTCAATTTATTTGGGCGGAAATGATTGCTTTGGTGAGTGGCAATATCTCCGACCTCTATAGTCATAATTGCAACACGTGGAGTGCCTGGGTCATTATGAAAGGTAAATAACATGGCGCCGGGTTGTGACGGAAGAGGACATCGGCCAAACATAATTATTTGCTTCTAATGAAACACTCACCATGACAATGGCGGGGTGTTTATGTTTGCTCTATGGAATAGGGTAGCCCGTAATTCTGGCTTAATGTCAATCCCATCCACTTTTAAATATGGGAATAGAAATAGTTTTGGATGATGTTATAATTTATAAAACATTGAAAAAGCATGGACATTAAAATAGTATGGAATAGGTAAACGTAATTTGGCTTAATGTATACTCATTTTTAAATAACGTTTTAATGGAAATTGTTTTGATGCTGCTATAAAACAATGAAAAAGCATGGACATTAAAATAGATATACACATGAATATTTATTGTAAAAATTTGGCTCAAAAGTGTATTTTTAACGTACCGCAAATACTCTTAAGTAAAGGATATGTAAAGTATATCACATTTACTTGCTTGAAAGTAGACCTGTTGTGTTGTTGTTTCTAATCCCACTTGGTAGACATCTAGAGCAAACACACGAACCTGTATGGACTCATGGTTAGAGGGAAAGTGGGCAGCTTCTGTAGTGATGGAACATCCGTAGGTAGAAGTCTAGCCTCTTGATGCTCTACTATCATATTAGACCTGGACTTACCGTTTAAAGTCCGAACCATTACAAACATCCATGCGACTGCCGGAACTCGAATCCGAAACGTGTGGCCCCGAGCTCCAGATACTCGGAGTTCAGGTACTACTGCAATAATTCCTTCTGATTACAATAATGTATAAAATTGTGTAGTTGATATTCTTTTCTTTTTATAATACAGTGGCCAAAGTTAGTCAAGTTAAGTGAAATGATTCAATATTCGTTGAAAAAATGATATGTATTCCCAATAAACGAAGTAACTAGTTTACAGGCTATTCATTAAATATAAACGATGATAAAAGATTAAATAATTATTAATTTGTTTCAGTTTTTAACTTAACTAGTCATATAGTCCTTTGTTTTATAATACTGTTTAAATACAGTGTTACTGTTGATGGCCAAAACGTCCCTGGCGGACAGAGGATGGGGTTTTAATTTGTCGACAGCAAAAATGAATCGAATTTTGCATATATGACAGAGATGGACAGGATACATTTCCATTCGTTCCATTAGGATCGAGGAAGAGGGAAGGGAGGGGGCGAATCTTTGAGACGTCAACCTTGGGGGCGGTGAATGTTCATTTAAAATTATGGTGGACAGCAGGGTACCCAGTAGTACACCTGGATAATATTGAATCTACCACATTTGAGACTTATGGAAGAGAATATCGTATAGTCTGATCATCGACAGTCTGAGTCCAACAACAGGAAATGAAAATCTCGTATTACAAACTAAAGCTTGTTAATTGTGATTGTATTTCTTCTAGAAGAATTTCCATGTACTTTGCACGATCTGAATTAACGTACATACTGACAGCTCGTATAGTTCATATGCTGACAGGCTTTTCATACTTAACTTCTTCCAAGGTGTTGGCAATATTTTTCTGTTATATGAACCTTTCCTCCATTTCCGCTACCAGAGTTGTTGAAAATTATGGACTTGTATTGAAAAAAACGGGCTTTTTAAAAATAAAAGGCTTGCATATATGGTTTTAAACATTCAAAAGTGTTTTTTGTTCAACTCTTTTTGGTGAAATTCACGAACATACAACTAGACTGCAGTAACTACTGACAGCTCGTATAATTCATATGCTGACAGAGTTTTCATACTTACTTTTGGCACGGCGAAATTCATTAACAAAAACTCATTTCTAACCTTCAAAGCATAATTCAAGACACATTTATGGGATACCATGAATTCGACTCCAGTAAGTGCTGAACGCAAAATCTGGGAGATTAAACTCGATAAAAAGTACTTCAGAGCACTATTCCAATCAAAAGTGTGAAAGTGATTGCCTCCATAACAATAAATTTTCGCTTTTAACGACAGGCGGTAAATCAAATTCTTATATAAGCGGAGCATCATCAAAGTTATGTACTTCCCAGTCGTTAAAGTTGTAATGTTAGGAAGGACAAAAGGTGTAAAAGCTGTATTTATTGAAGAGATAATTTGTGTGACATTAGTGAAATGATTATAATGATAAATGAGCCGAGTTCGTGGTTAATAGAATAATTAGTATTCTAACAACTTCTCATGGTATCACAAAGGATGTAAATAATCGCAACAAGACATGGATATGATATTGCAATGCATATGGGTTTTCAGGATTTTTGTGCATTGCAAAGAAGTCAAGTCATTCGCTGTAGTTTTTAAAATTGTTTAGCAGATTAAATGTAAGTATCTATGGTATCCAGTTATACTTTTTGATATATTTTTTAGTTATAAATAACACCTAGCATGTTAACTGGAGTGCTGCAAGATATTTTCATAATAATTGGGATATTTAGTAGTTATTAATAACACTTTATGTATGCCAATTGATATTTCATATCCATTGAGATATTTAGTTGTTATTAATAAACCTAATGTATACAACTAGATTGCTGATAGATATGTCATGGGATATTTACTTCTTATAAATAATACATTGTGCCTACTAACAGGAGTGTCTCCAAGATATTTCCATAATAATTGTAATATTTAGTAGTTATTAATAACACCTACTTATACTGGTTTGAGCGCTGCAAGCAAACCCCTAGGGATATTTCAATTACATAACACCTTTCATGGCAACAAGAGTGCTTCAAGACATATTTCATATCAATTGGAGATATTTAGTTGTTATTAATAAACCTAATGTATGCTAACTAGATTGCTGATAGATATGTCAATTGGGATATTTACTTCTTATAAATAATACATTGTGCCTACTAACAGGAGTGTCTCAAGATATTTCCATAATAATTGTAATATTTACTAGTTATTAATAACACCTACTGTATACTGGTTTGAGTTTAACAATTAGGATATTTGACAATGCAACAAGAGTGCTTCAAGACATATTCCATATCAATGAGATATTTTGGTTATTTATACAAATAATATATGCTAACTAGTGTGCTGATTGATATATGAATTGGGATATTTGTTAATTATAAAAAACACCTAGTGCTAGCTTCTGGAATGCTGCAAGATATTTCCATAATAATTGTAATATTTAATAGTTATTAATAACACCTACTGTATACTGGTTTAAGTGCTGCAAGATATAACTCTTAATTGGGATATTTGACGATTGTTAATGATAACATGTACACCAATTATGAGGCACACTTGGTACAACATCACCTTGGTAATTTGCATATTAACTGCTTTCAAACTTTAATGACAACATATGCACCAATCACGAGCACACGGACTCACTTGGTATAACATTGATTGTGTTTTTTTGTTTTTAATTAATTTTATTAAGCAAATGTGGATGTTTGTAGAATTATGGTATCATCACCATAAGTAGTGAAATAATTTTAGAAACATTCTACTTATTTTTCGTTCTAATATGTGTGAGGAAGGCACTTATACTTCAGCACATTTAGATTTGTATGAAACCTCAATTTACAGTGTTACACCTTTCAGCTGGCCGGTGTTGCTTTTTAAGGAAATTTATATGTGGTGTTAGTATCTTACGCACTTTCAGAAATAAATGTCCAGCATTAGAATATTGTATAGCAAAAAAAAAAAAAAATCAAAATACTACATCCAAATAATCTGACAGTCGATTCGAGGCGTTCTGTCACATTCACCTTCCAAAGCAGTGACTTAATAGTAATGAGAATGGAAACTTTAATATGCTACTAACTTAAAAAAAAAAACAGCTTAGAATTGAACAGCAGCGGGAATATTTTATGTTTCAGAAGAAAACTTATTTTAAAACCAAGGGGATTCGAAATCATGAAAAATGATTCTTATGCTATGTTAAAATAAAAACTGAATGCATAGTAAATATATTGTAACGTCTCGGCCTATACTAGACTTATAACGGCTTCAAAAAGAGGATCACTTTAAGGTTCATGAGAGCACTTTACATTTATTTACAAACATTATATATGTATATATACACTGAAGTGACAAAAGTCATGGGATACCTCTTAATATCGTGTTGGCCCTCCTTTCGCCCGGCGAAGTGCAGCAACTCGACGTGGCATGGACTCAACAAGTCGTTGAAGTCTTCTGCAGGAATATTGAGCCATGCTGTCTCGATTCCATAATTGTGGCGTTGATGGTGCAGGATTTTGGGCACGAACAGACCTCTCGATGATGTCCCATGAATGCTCGATGGGATTCATGTCGGGCGATCTAGGTGGCCAGATCATTCGTTGGAATTGTCCAGAAGGTTCTTCAAACCAATCGCAAACAGTTATGGCCCGTGACATGGCGCATTGTCATCCATAAAAATCCCATCGTTGTTTGGGTACATGGAAGTCCATGAATGGCTGCAAGTGATCTCCAAGTAGCTGAACATAAGCATTTCCAGTCAATGTTCGGTCCAGTCGCACCAGAGGACCAAGTCCATGCCATGAAAAAACAGCCCACACCATTACGGAGCCACCACCAGCTTGAACAGGGACTTGCTGACAGTTTGGGTCCATGGCTTCGTGGGTCTGCGCCACACTCGAACCCTACCATCAGCTCTTACCAACCGGAAATTGTGACTCATCGGACCAGGTCACGGTTTTCCATTCATCTAGGGACCAACCGATATGCTCACGTGCCCACGAGAGTCGCGGCAAGCGATGTCGTTCTGTCAGTAAAGGCACTCGAATCGGTCTTCTGCTTGAATATCCCAAGAAAGCCAAATTTCTCCGCACAGTTCTAACAGAGAAGTCCCCTTCCCACATTGATTTCTGCGGTTATTTGACGCAGTGTTGCTTATGTCTGTTAAATTTACGACACTTTGCAGACGTCGCCGGTCTCGGTCGTTAAGTGCAGGCGGTCGACCACTGCGCTGTCCATGGTGGGATGTTATGCCTGAAATTTCATACTCGGCACGATCTGGGAATGTTGAATTCCTAACGATTTCCGAAATGGCATGACCCATGCATCTAGCTCCAACTAACATTCCGCGTTCAAAGTCTGTTAATTCCCGCCGTGCGGTCATCATCACGTCAAAACCTCTTCACATGAATAACTTGAACAGAAATGAAAGCTCTGCGAAAGCACTGCGCATTTATACCTGTTCTACGCGATGCTACTGCCATCTGAAAATTTGCATATTGCTATCCCATGACTTTTGTCACTTCGGTGTATATATACGGAATTACAGAATTCTATTAACAAAAAATGAAAATTAAGGATATAAATTAGATACAGAAGTGCAGTTTACTCCAAGTTCAGCGATTTTCAAAGTTCAGGGGGTCTACGACGAATCTAAACTAATCTCTGCGGCAGACCTTAACTATCACACGGCGTGATTCACGAAGGGACTCACTTTGTAAATAGGTGAAAAATTCCTGTCTGTTCAGTCACTTCAGAGAATAAGAAAAAAAAAATCATTTCTATTCAACTCGTCGCAGAACTCTCTCCCTTCTTCACCAAAAATATCTTTTTAAGATGGGAGGGGGGAGGGCAGTCAACTTTCATCATTTCTCATTGGAGTAGACATTTCTCTGCTAGTAGTCTATCCCTATCACGATGGAACTGCTCATAGTATATAGTTCATATTCAATCAGTAGTTGTTTTGATCTGTGAAGGTCGCACAGGCATTCTCTAATTTCTCTCATTATTCACGATAACGAATATCTACTATCAGATTCGAGTGACAGGTTGTTCTCATGAGTACAAAACTCTAATTGTATGTAGTATAAATACCCACAATAAATCTCGTCTGCTGTCAAATTTGAGTGATGGGTTTATTATATACTTGTCAAACAGCATACATTCCTCTGTCCAGGGAATGAAATGGCAAAACTCTTCTCGTGAGAAAAATGCTACAATATGTGAACCTGATGGCCGAGGGGCTAGCTCTGTACTAAAGGTTTCGGGTTCGAGTCCCGGTGGTGCCATGGATGTTTGTACGGAATTTGTTGTTTGTTCGGAATTCACTTTAAGCCGTATTTCTAATAGGATCGTAGAGCGTTGCGGGGGTATTGTTACTCCGCGTCCGTAGCTTATCTTCAAGTTACACGGGCCCCCTGGGTAGTAACGTCGGTGCAGTCCTTATGCCATAAAAAGATCCCTGTCTAAGTATTTGCCAGCTGCATTAGAAAACAAAATGTGAAATGTATAAATCTTTATAGCTGATTTTATGATGCTCATCAAAAAGAATTAAATTCCAAGAAGAAAATAAATTATTCATATTCTTTCCATTAATTAAGAATGAATCATTTTATATTCATGTCACAGACTTTTGTATTTTGATTGCTAATATCGAATAATAAATTAAAATATAAGCAATTTTAATGAAAATAAAAAAATGCATATTCATTTAGATTCAATTACTTTTTAGCATAAACTATTTGAAAACATTAATTATTCATTTGTTGGAATGCTTTGGTGAAAACTGTTATATGAAATTCTGAAAATTGAGTTACATGCAAATTATATTTAGTATTAAATAATTACTATTCGTGAATAAAAAATTTCATTTATTAAAATTTGATTCACTAGTTTATTTTATATCTACATATTCCATTCAAATATTCCGAACTGTTTCATTAATTATTTAAGGCTTTGAAGTCTTTTTATCGCCTCTAGAAAAACTTGATAAGCAATACTCATGAAACGATAATGTCGCAGAAAATAATTAAAATAGTAAGATTTATTTTGCATATTTGAGTCGATAGTTAAACTTTAATTTGTATTATTCGACCATTTATTTTATGCAAATGTAAGAAACCATTTTAAAAGCAGAAATTATGCAAATCGATTACTTATTTAGATAAATACAGTGCAATCAGTTTTGAAAGTTGAATAGTTCTCGTGGAATTTGTTTTTCATCTCATTTTTCGTTTGATGGTATCTAATTTAAAATTTTAACTATTAAAAATTTAAATAATTTTTATTTTAATTAAAAATTTTCTCCGAATAAATCTTTCCTCCCTATTACGCCGTTTTGCTTAAATCCTCTCTATTTGGCAACTTGCCAATTTTCCACACAATCCGTGGTTGAACAGTATCTTATTTTAAGGTACATTGATATGCAAAATTTAAGCAACGATGATATTTTTAAGCAGAATGTCAGAAAGCTGTAGAAGAGCGTTCGACATGATGAGTGCAACGAAAAAGCCAACTCAGCAGAAAGCTAATTCGGTTGCAAATGTCAGGGATGTGACGTCATAGGTCTCGTGAGACTTTCGCAAAGAGATTTGGTTTGTCACTCCACAGTCATCTTGTACACATAAATACCCCGTAATACCTAAGCAGACCGGGATCTACAGTTTAAAGTGGATACCGAACCCCTCACAAGCATCCATGTCACTGCCATGATTCGAACCTGGAGCCTGTGGTACCAAAGGCCAGAGCGATAGCCAATTGGCCATCAGGTCGATGCCACAAAGAGGAGTGCAATGCAAACTTACTATAAAAAAATACTTACGACGCTTTTGACGCGATAGTCTAGGGAGGATGATTTGCTGTTAACGGAACTATTTTCAGTAAGTGATCCTCTCGATGATGCGCCCATGGTCATCCATGGTCGTCCATCAAGGTGCTACTGGTCAGAGTTCGTTTTTGTGGATGATAACGGCAATCCCCATCAGATGCATTCCTTTGAGTATTGGTTTGGTTTGTCACTCTACGGTCATTTTGTGCTCACTTTATGCTGATTAAACCAGGACCTACAGTTTAAAGTGGATACCGAAGCACTCACAAACATTCCTGTCACTGCCATGATTCGAACCTGGAGCCTGTGGTACCAAAGGCCGAGGCTTACGAGTCTTTTGACGCGATCGTCTACAACTTCATTTTGTGCAAATTTTTTAACTACCTTAAGATGTGGAGGTTTTTGTGGTTCTTAAAATCACATAGGAACTCCGTAACAGGTACGCCTGTTGCCCTTTGCCCCCTAGGGTGATTTTTTGTTAACGGAACTATTTTCAGTAAGTGATCCTCTCCATGATACGTCCATCCCGAAGTGCCGCTGGTCAGAGTTTTTGTGGATGATAACGGCAGTCCACATCAGACGCATTCCTTTGAGTATTGGTCTGGTTTGTGGCCCTACGGTCATTTTGTGCGCACTTTAGGCTGATTAGACCTGGACCTACAGTTTAACGTAGATTCCGAACACTAACAATTTAACGTTTGTTCCTATAGCTTAACGTTTGTTAGTTTCCACTAACAATTCTGAAGTCTGAGCGCTAGTTAATTGGCCATCAGGCCGCATATTCCTTTAAGGATTTTCTGGAGAGTGAAAATATCATTAGAATAAACTAGCCAGCGTACTACCACGATTTAAATCTCATAGAACATGTGCGGGAAGCTTTGGGAAGACGGCTTTCGATTATACTTGCGTGAGACTGTTTACGCAACTTCTACACCCACTGCATAAAGTATGTTATATATTATTAAAGAAATATATGAAAAGTCACCCACTTGGAGAGATTATGCTTACAAAATATTTACTTAAAAATGCTTACGAAATTTTTATGTATTTAAGTTGTAGTATATAGATTTAGTGATGGTATTAATTTTTGTAAATTTTGGGTTTCATACTGAACATCATATTGATCTAATATTAAAATTTGGAGAAATTTAGATTACTGACATACTTCAGTGAACTTAAAAGTAGGAAAAAAAGTAGCAATTAAATTTGTTTCATTGATAATTTCTGATCAAGTTCCCTTAAAAATTGTCAATATGTAAGTGAATGGATGGTTATTGTAACACTTCATATTGTACAACAGAAACAATACTTCATATTGTACAACAGAAACAATACTTCATATTGTACAACAGTAAATGATTATAAGCTGTTCTTTTTGCATAAATTGACACTGCGACACATCACGTAGTGTGTCAGTGTGTCTTAATGTTGTCAATTTCTTTTAATTCCTGCCCAACTTTAACACTGTAGGCAGGAAATTTTAGTTTCAACATAAAGCATTTTTCTTCACGAAACTCCAGACTGGCAAAATAATCTTACCAATGATTTTCTGAGAGATCCGAGTAGCGTTCCTTAAAACTTTCTTCAAACTTAATTCAACTTTAGGTTCCCCACTTCGACGTCTGTCCGTTACAGCACCAGTTCCTTTAAATTTCTTCACTCAATTTCGAGTCACCATCTTGGTTAGTATGTTTCTCGTTGTGAATTTCTTTTCGAATTCAATGGGCATCATAGCTTAAGGCCAAGTCTCGAAATAATGTACGATGATTAAACTCCTTTCTAGGAGTTTTCTCGTCGTACTTCTCTTTATCCTTTTGTAAAAATATTTTCTAGACAGCGACAGCACAGAAAAAAATGCCGTCAGTTTCGATCTATGTACATTAGCAGAATTCAAAAGGAATACTATGGGTTGAGCATGTAGACTATATGTAGAGTATAAATTAAAGTATCTGTGTAGATGTAATAAAAGTACATACTTTCTTTCTTTTAAAAAATATTTGTAAATTCATCATTTTATCGATTTTGGATAGTATGGTATTAAACATTGTAATTACACTAAATAAATTCATGTATAATGCAGATGTCACATGCAAGATAGCGGCTTGATTATTGCCACAAGTGTCTGATGGCAAATTCAAAATAGATGGCGTTTAAGTTTTATTGGATGCCAAAATACGATCAGAAGAAAAACTGTTGCATTAAAACTTCCGAATATTTCCTGAAGGCCTTAAACGCCGTGACGCATATTTTAAGGGCAAAATGATGGAGTTCCAAAATCCACCCACCCACCCACTTAAAAGCGAATAAAAATTTCGTGGAATGTCTCTGTCATTTGCATATTCATCTGAAAACCACCCCTGTCAGCCGGCTAGAACAGCGAAGAGTTACGATCGATACTAAACTTTTAAGCGAAAGCGTCGAGACCTTTTCCGAATCCTACAAACTTAAAAGAGGAAGCCCTACCGAAAAGTGCCCTTCTACTTCCCAAAAATTGGAATAAAAGCGGGTCTCTCTGGGAAATCACATCACTCGTCAAATTCGGTGGAAGGGCCTCCATAAAAGGAATCATCATCCCTTTTCCAGGACTCGTAAAAGTGACGAAGGGGCTCAGAATGGGGATGGAAGTTCGAAGCCCCTAAAATGAAATTTTCGAATGAATGATGGGGAGGGGGAGGGCGTAGGGGGGTAGAGGCTTTAGGAAATCTGGAAAAGGGAACGGAGATGACGCACAAATGGCATCGGCCCCCGCGAAAATGTAGCTATGGCAACTGGTGGTTTTTGCAAGTTCGTCCATGGATCTGAGGAACACTATCGTTCGAAACTACTGTGGGTTACCATTTTTGGCGGAATTTCGCCCGTTGGTGAGCATCGTCAAATTAAAATTAAAAGGCATCGTCAAGAATATGAAGTAGAAAAGAAATGATTTTTTTCGTTATATATATTCTTCTCTAAATATAATAACTAATTTTTTTGGTTTGTTTTATTAACTTGAAGCTCTTTTAGTATGCTTGAAATTGTTATAACTAAGAAAATTACCGCAGCAGATTTTTTTTTTTTTATTTAATGATACGATTAAAACATTACGTGTTAATAGTTTTTATAGAAGATAAGTTTTAAAATGAAAGATGAAATTTATCTAAAGGTACTAAAGATACGAAGTTTTTAATTTTCTTTCGGGAATATGACATATTTTTCAGCTTTTGATTGCTAGATAATTCACTAAAATATTCAAGATTATTTAGATAAAAATATAAAATGAATGAAGATTTTCAAACATGAATATTAAGAAAAGTTGATGAAAAGAAAAAATCCTTTGATAAATCACCTCAAACCTTGGTTACTATGAGAATTGAACCAGATACTACAACACTTATTAAATCGTTATTCTATATTCATTTTATCCTTACTTTTTTTCATTTCCCAGAATTGGATATGTTTTTGCATTTATATTTGTTAAACAACGTAATAAAATGCATGGAATTATTTGATTCAAAATATATAAATTTCCAGTGCTTTCCATTATGCTAAAAATATGTTTTATATTTTTAACTTATTTCATAATTCCATAACTTCAAAATTTGTGGATAAAAAAATGGAAAAATAAAAATTAATGGCTTTCATTAATTTTCTTCACTTTTTCAGTTAGAATACAGAATTTAAGAGAGATACTATTTATTTTTTAAATTAATTCTTTGAGAAGAGAATACACAATGTATTCGTGTAATTAATTACCGAATTTTTAAAAAATACAATTTACTAATCGGTACATTTTACCAAGCATTGTCCGAGCTCTGACGGCACTGTTGACGGAATTTTCGTATTTATTATTTTTCTAACATCAGTGAATAAATTCATGATTAAATAAAAAAACAAACAAAATTAAATCCTTTTTTTCTTGACATTTAAAAAATTCCTCCGCGAGAGAGGTTAAATGGCGGCGGTCGAGGTTCCTTCGCCAGATGTTGTTGCGAATCGATCGCAAATATCAACAAGTGAAGCCCTATCGGATAATATCGATTGCTTCCCTGGCCCCTCTATATATAGAAAGTCCGGGCATCCTCCAAGTTCTCTCCCGGACTGGAGGACGGGCGGCCCGGGAATCGTCTGAGGCAGCCGCCGGGGCTTAGCGTCCGCCCCGGTCTCGCTGTGCAGACCCCGAATTTTTACTTAGACATGTCTCACTTGCCACGTCCAAGGACAGGTTTAGATAGACAAGTCAAGAGGGGGAGAGGGGTGGAGATTCAGCTGGGCCTGGGGATGTTCGCCCCAGATGTTAGCATGAGATGAAGACGAAGTTGCGTGAAAATGATAATGATAATGAAGAAGAGCCATTATGAAAGGTGGTATGGGGCACTAACAATTTATTATAAAATAAAGGATAATTATTAAAATAGGATACTTTTATAACGATGAAAGTTCTGATGATGATAAGTTAATGATGGAAGTTCTTGAATTATGTGCAAAAAGATGAATATAGAATGAAGATGTAACAAAACACTGGTGCCATATAAGTAATGGTGTGGAAATTTTTGAAATATGTGTAATAAGTTGAGATGGGGAAGAAGATATAAGCTTAGATAATGTGATGATAAAAAAAAAGACGAGTAAATGATGAAGCTCAATGGGGTGATGATAGTTCTTTAGGCGGGAATAGAGATGTTTAGATATGTAAGGAATGCACGGACAAGTGAAGGCTACAAGCTGTACTATCTCATATTAACTTGACTGGGAGAAGGGAGGTCAACTTGGGAATACAAGCTTTTATTAACTTGCATTGCCAATTATTAAGCTATTATCATCATCATAATTTACTCTTTTATTTTGATGATAACATGGGATAAAAACGAAGTTAATATAATGATAATGAACGCGAACCACCATAAAAGCTGGTATGGGAAAGAAACAGAAAAGAGCAGAAGCAGCGAAAAGAGCACGAAAAAATTTATTGCAAAATAAAGGACGAGAGTATTAAAATGGGATACTTAAAAGTATAAAACTGACGATCCCATACACAAAAGTTAATTGCGAAAGTTATTGATACACGTTATTGTACATATTGTTGTGTACATATTATTGTACACAAATATGAGCTTAGGATGAAGAAAGTAACTGATTGAAGGTCAAATGCCATATAAGGTGATGATGATGAATATGCATAAGAATAAGATAAGACAGAATATGCATAAGAATAAGATAAGACAGAATATGCAGAATATGCATAATAATAAGATAAGACAGAATATGCATAATAATAAGATAAGACAGAATATGCATAATAATAAGATAAGACAGAATATGCATAATAATAAGATAAGACAGAATATGCATAATAATAAGATAAGACAGAATATGCAACGCTGATAACAGCATAAGATGACGATAAGGTGTGGTGGCAATATGATAGTTCTTTAGGTGAGGCTAGAGATGTAACATTACATCTTTGCATGTTACAGATAAGTGATACATTATTCAAATTCTAGAATCTCACTGTAACTTGACGGCACAAAAACCCCTCGAAAATGATCGAGCCTATTTTATTTAATAACTAATAAAACAGAAAATAAAGAAATGGATGCGTGATATTACTTTAATTCATTAATTTTTTATATTTAATTAAATTTTGTAGTAACAAAATGTAGTAGTGATTAAATGATTGAATCAATGGGAAAAGGGGATAAAATGGTAAAGAGATAAATTTTTTTTTTATTTGAATGAGTTTTGTGATATTCATGCTAAACATGCTTGTGAATTCCGCCATGATTGCATATTTTAATGTGTTACTTAGCAACAATCGCCATTGTTGGGATTAAGCACTATTGGGCAATGGGACTTTTGAAAAAAATATATCGCAGAAATAAAACACGAATTACTTAGATAAGGATCCTGTACCCATGTTGGAACATCACAGAGAAAGGTTATGGTTTTTGTAGTCTACTGTAAAATTAAAAATATTATGTAAAGTATTTTCTAATATTTTTAGAGTATATAATTTTCATTAAACTAAAGATTAACTATTAGATCTCGTTTTTTTTTTTAATATTTCATCAAAATTGGAAAATTAAAATAAAAAAATTCAAATATATTTATGGGCACAAAATGGATGTAGATCACAACCCAATGTAGAAAGAAGGAAGAGAAAATATTTTGTAGTTAAACCAATGTTGCATTTATTTTGCAGAAACAATTCCTTTAATGCAGTTTAACTTTATTTCTATATCAGTGGACCTTGTGTTACACCAATGTATAATATTAACAACAACAAAAAGAAATAACTTTCTTGTTTGTGTGTCCAATGGAAGAAAACCCACTAGGCAGCCTGATAGCTGAAGAAAAATGTTTATACGAGTATCACTAAAGCATCACCGAGTTTACTCATTTCTGAAAGCAATGACTGCGACGCGCACTGCCACAGCATTCGAAACAGAGCCCTCACACACGTTGAATCCCCATGGATTATCAATCAGGCAGCGGATATATTTTTGTATTTTAAACTGAAAAAAAATACTATTCATAAAGTTACGAAAAATCTAACAATTTTAGCTGAAATGTTCAGAATCAGTTTCGAAATCAAAGGGTCTTAATATTTTACTGCTTAATAAAATTTTTCGTAAAAGAAAAACTGTTGAATATGACAGGAAGTCGTAACGTGCTAGCTAGTTAGCAGTAGAGCTCAACTTTATAACCGATGAAGATAAGTGTCGTAGTCACTTATTTCAGAAATGGGAAACACGATGGCGATTTAAACAACATGTATAAGAATTGTTTGCTGTTCTGCCGATCGTGATTCGTCCAAAATTTTCCATATTCCAAAATTTAAGATAAAGAACAATAAATGAAAAATTTCAGTGATTGATTTTATGATTGATGATTGTATACTTTAATGAAAAATTAAAAATAATAAATATATAAATAATAGAGTCGAGTAAAACATTTATTTTGATGTCTGCAAAAACTAAAGTTCTTCTGACGATACGATGTCTTCTTTTTTCGAATAGAATTTCTACGTAACGAACTAATAATTTTTTTATTCCTTGCTTTGTAGGAAATAAAGAATCGCATGACTACGAGTTCTCGCAAGTCTTATATCTGGGTATTACTATATATAATGTGATATAAACAAATGGAAAATCCAAAAATTATAGATGAAAGTTGTAAAAAGGGTTATATAAATTAGCCAACCACTGAAAATTAGCCACCATTAAGATATGCATGCATTTATCATGAATTAGAGACCACATACTGTCACAAAACTTTAATAGGATTGCTAAAAAAACTATTATATTTTTTATGCATGTGAGAAATTATTAAAAGGATTCTAAAAGGTATAAGTTAGGCGACAACTGAAAATTAGACACCTTTAAGATGATTTATTTTTTTTTTTTTCATGAATTAGAGACCACTTACGTTCACAAAACTGAAATAGGATTTATATAGTTTAATTATATAGTTACATTATAAAATTTATATAGTTTTTATGATGTGACGAATGGCTAAAAGGACTCTAAAAAATATTGGCGATAAAAAATTAGCTGTCCTTAAAATATATTTTTATTTTTCATGAATTAGAGACCACCTACATTCAAAAGCTTTAATCGGATTGCTAAAATTGTTATAGAAAAATAATCGGTTTTCTAAAATTATAATTTTATTATTTATTTTACAAATCTCGAATTTAATAATAATGCACATCGGCAGTAAAATAACACAATTAAAAAAAAAAGAATCTTACTGTATAATTAAATTTTAAATTTTTTTTTTGCGTATTTATGCAATTCACAATATACTTTTGAGGATCTTTACAAATTCGTATGACCTTATCAGTTTTACAGTGAATATATCAACAAGGTTCTTGAAACACTGCCAACTTGAAATAAACTCGCCAAATAACATGTCTGGCAATGCACCAAGATTAATAACGACAAGTATTATAACGAGGGAATGGCTATACTAATCATAAAGTGCAGGCAACAGTTACGCAAGGCAGGGCCACTTCTGAATAAGAAGGTACTCAAGATAACGACTACTGTCGAGGTAGTATTAAGTTTCTCGTATGAATTATTAGTTGGAAATGAATCGGTGGCTTTTACACATAAACTAAATATTTATCGATAGGAGAATTTTAGAATTTGACTTATTTTATGCATACGTGGTTTTTAATTAACATGCCTTAAATAACACTTAGATGCATAGACCACGACTTGTTAGTGATATCTTCATTTTACATAAAAAAATAATTAGTAATTTTTTTGTTTAATTCAAATTTTGATGAAAGATTTACACAAAGGATATGATTCATTTTTGGTTTCACCAAAAAGTGAACATTTGAAGTATTAGAAAGATATTTTGTTTAATGTTTCCTATTTTATTGTAGACTAGAAAATCATTTGAAAAACTGAAATCATATGCGAATTTTTATTTATCATATGCGGGCACATTTTTTTATCACTTATAATGTTTAGTTTGCAAGACGTTAAACTGTGTTTAAATTAAATTTCATAAACATATCCTTAGACACTGCTTTGAGAAAATTCAAACAACAAATCTCTTAACATTCCGAAAGACAGACATTTAAAAGTGGAACACAGAACACGTGACTTGATGCTGGCCAATCGTTTGTCTCAGCAACGCATGTCTCGCGTCAATTTTAAAAGATACAAAAATTAAAACCACAGGGTATATGATTTGTGTTTATATTAAAGTAAAAGTTTCTGAAGTGAAAGATTCTCTGGCATTTCGCATCAAAACCCAGCCTTCTAAAGTCAGACTCAATAGATTTAGATTAACATCTTCTCCACTATGCTCAAGATGCAAAAAACCTAAAACGAGGAACATATTTTATTCCAATACACTAAATATGACATACAAAGAGAAAACCTAAATAGATAGGCTTTTGGATATAAAGTCCTATCCTATTCTTGGTTATTGAATGAGCGACGAACCTTATTATAAAACTATATCACTAATTAATTTTCTACGAAAAATTATGCAGTTTTTTTATGTATATTAACTTTTTGTATTGTTAAGTGACAGAATTTCTGCACGACACCATATTTCGGTGCTTCTTCATTAATACTTTTGGAATCAGTCCACTGATTATCTGAAGTTCTTTTTATTTATTTATATTATCTTTTCTTATTTCTTTTTCTGATTTAAGAGTAATTGGATAAATGGAGATAAAGCAGCTAACGCGAGCATAAATCTCAAAGACAAGTCAAGCTGTAGTTGTTATTGATATTCGGAAACTTCTAGCACTTCTCATAATTATGATCTTTAACTTTTTAATTTTTACAAGTTTTAATTATCTCCTTCAGTCTTTAAATTAAAAAAAAAATGTACTTTTTTTTGAAAATAAAACGAATTATCGATTAAATAAGAATGGAATTTACTTTATATAAATTTCAAATTTCAATCAAAGTCAAGTCTAGTTCTCTGACTTTGGCGTGGAAAATAATCTGCCTGAAATAATAACATACACTCTAACTCAAGCATGTGCACCACAGAACTCATATCTGAATATCATCATGTTGACATGATAATAAATGGAAATTTATTTGTCCATGAATTCTGCAGGTGTGTACAAAACCTTCTCCTTGAGTGCGTTGCGTGGTTTATTTTTACACGCTAGGCATTTAAATACAAAATAAAAGTCAATTGCAAAATACTGGTCATTTAACCCGTCTGCGTGCGGTATTCAAAAACGTACGTAATTAAAATGATAAAATTCAAAATATTTAATAACTGCTTTTATGGAATTATTTTTGGTTATTATATAGTAAAAGTTAGGCCCAAATATGGGTGTGTTCATGGATCAGTGTTGTTCATGGATATGAGCAAAAATATTTCTCAAAATAATTACGCGATGTAGCTGTCATATTTATTAAAATTTGCTAAGACAGCAAAAACACTGCACACATAACACACAAAATACAATTTCGTTCTTTTTGTACCATCCACACTGTCTGAAACTCTTCTCTCCACCTCCTATCAATAGCATGGATGTTTGCTAGTGGCTTGGAATACACGTTAAACTGTAGGTCGAAGTCTATTTAGTCCAAAGTGTGCACAAAATGACCGTATAGAGACAAAACAAATAAACCAAATGTTTCTCCACCGTTGTACTCTCAGTACTGTTTGGTACCCTTCAATTCACACCGCTTTTTTTTTCTTTCCCCCATTCTCGGTTTCAAAGTCTAACGGGTGAAAAAAAAAAAACATGCATAGTTCAGATAAAAAAAATGCATCCATTTATTGATTTTATATTAATTTAAATTTGTTTCGATTACGAATTCAAAAATTTAGCGAATTTACAGAGTATCCTTAGTAAATTACGATAATGTAAAACTTTTTCAAAGAGATAATTAATGGTTTTAATATTAAAAAGAGAATGAATTAATCGAGAAAAATGTGACAATATTTTTTCATACGCATCCCCGTAACTTCATTAAGTAATGTAATAATTTCAATTTGCATTGTACTTCATTATAATCTGAATTTTTACTTTAATTTCGCAAACAAATAGAATGCCCTTTGAATGTTTGATTAAATAAAAAAAAAAAAAAAAACTTTCTCTCTATAATTTGTGAAGTTCAAAAAAAGCATAAATCATTGGAATCCAGCATAAATCATTGGAGCATAAATCCAGCATAAATCATTGGAATCTAGTTTAGTTATTTAAAAGTATATTTCTTAAACGGAGTCTATGAACATTGTAGTTAAATTATTATTTCACCTCAAACTGAATTAAATTTAATTATTTGATGGAATTATACAATTTTTACAACGTTATAATTTGAGTTATAATGATGGTTTTATATTTGATGATTTTTATGTTGCTGAAATATGATTTACTACTGTGACCAAAAAATAAGACCAATTATTAGTTTTTCAAAAACTCTTTTATTTATTCTTCCAAATTTATTTCATCGTCTTCAAAGTAATTCCCCTCGGACACAATGCACTGATGCTAACTTTTCTTCAATCCTCAATGCATGCTAAAAAGACATCGGCAGGGATGGCCTTCAAAGCTCGCGATAGATTGTAAATCGCCGGTTTGCAATCAGAAAATGCTTAATTTTTGGACGCGAGCTTCGTCGGTTGTGGTTGAGAGTCGACCAGAGAGCTCTTCCTCTTCAACGCTTTCTCTGCTTTCTTTGAACTGTTTATACCACTTCTAAACATTTCTTACCGATATAGGAATGCTCACTGAATGCCTTCCACAACAATCTATGCCTTTCCGCAAACAAAATTGAATGCAAATTCTTAGCTCAATGAGTTCAGGCATTTCAATCATCGCCGGAATCAGTTTTAGCGTCTCACAAAGCCAAGCATAACTCAAACACTAATGAATAATTTGACTTGAAATTTCACACAGATGTCAAGGACAGTGCCAGCAACCTAAAAAGAAAAAAAAATTGAAATTCCATAAGCCCCGAGAATTTTAAATTGAAAATTGGTCTGACTTTTTAGACACAGTAGTATACTATATTGTTGCTCGGTTTGTAAAATGCTTTAATTTAAAAAAAATTTAAATGCTTTTGAAATATAAAACGCAGTTAAACAATATTAACTGGTATTAATTTGGCGATTAAAGTACAGTTGGCGAAATGTTTTCTGTAAACCAATTCTATCCTTCTTATATTGCATCTTTTCCGTATCTCACTTGAGCCAAATATTAATTAAATAAACAACAACAAAAAAATGTCCGATATTAACTGCAATAAAAGTAAGGAAACCCAAAGTAGTAGGAGGCTCGTTTTTCTTTTAATATCACTTGCGCGAGTGGTAAAAGGGAAAAAACTCATTTTTGCGTTCGGAGGGAGGGAGGGAAGAAGAAAAGATTCATTATTACTTGTAGCGTCGCAGGTGCTCCCTTCCAGGGAACATGTCTTTTCATTCTCCGGGACACCGGATCCCCGAGATTAAAGTGGCTATTTTTAGACGCAAGGGAAGAAGTCCGTTTTTTCCGTTGTTTTACCTCTTGTTTACCAGTCGAAAGGCCGGATTGAAATCGGAATGATTTACATCTCGTTCGATAAGAAAAAAAAGGAACCTTTAATATTAATATTCAATAATTTTATATGCACCATTTAACATACTGAGAGGAATACAGGTAATACACAGAGAGGGAGAGGTGGTGCAAAAACTTTGAGAAGTGGTGCAGCTTACTAAAATATTTTTATATTTATAGGAATGCTGGTTTTGTCGCTCTACGATCATTTTGTGCATACCTTAAACTAGCAGACCTAAACAGACCTACAGTTTAACGTGGATTTCCAAACCACTCACAAACATTCCTGCCACCGTCAGGATTCGAATCTGAAGCCTGTGATACCAAAGGCCTTAGAGCTAGCTAATTCACGATCAGGCCGCAATATAGGAATGTAGCATCGGAAGTGATACCAGAGGCCAGAGTAGTAGCCAGTCGGCAATCAGGCTGCAGTTGTTCATGGAACTTTATTGGAATGCATTATTTATAAAATGAAAAATTCTTAATCATGCATGAAAAATTAAAAATTCTGAAATGCATTTGAAATATTAAATGCAATTGAGCAATTTTAACTGCTATTAATTTGGCGTTTAAAGCTCAGTTGGCGACATTTTTCGGCCGCCCAATTCTATCTTCCTTATATTGCATCTCTTCCGTATCTCACTTAAGTCAAATATTAATGAAATAAACAAAAAGAAGAAATGTACGCTATCAACTAAAATAAAAGTAAACGAAACCCAAAGTAGTTGGAGCTCGTTTTCTTTTTATCACCTGCGCGAGTGGAAGAAGAAAAACTCATTTTTGCGTTGGGAGGGAGGGGAAAAAAGATTTATTATTACTTGTAGCGTCGCAAGCGCTCCCTTTCCAGGGAGCATGTCTTTTCATTCTCCGGGATCCCCCGAGATTAAAGTGGCTATTTTTGGACGTCAGGGAAGAAGTCCGTCTTCCATCCGAGAAGCTCTTTTTAACAAGTCGAAGGCCGAATTGAAATCGAAATGATTTGCATCTCGTTCGATAAGGACAAAAAAGACACTTTTATTGTTAGAAATCAATAATTTTACATCCGCCATTTAACATGCTGAGAAGAATATAGCTAATATACAGTAGTACAGTAATTAAATGCAGGTAATATACAGTTGTAGTTGTTGTCGTATCCATCATGGAAGGATCGAAGAGGGGTGCAGCTTCTGTTCTGATGAAGCACCCGTAGGTAGAAGTCTGACTTCTGTTCCGTGACGCCCTTACAGTCATAGGAGACCGGGAGCTTAGGCGTAAAGTGGATTCTGATGGCGCCAGAGCTCTAGACATTCGGCATTCGGGCCCCAGGTAATATACAGTAATACACTAATTAAATACAGGTAATACACAGTAATACAGTAATTATATACAGGTAATATATAGTAATACAGTAATTAAATACAGGTGAACAGTCATGGAAACACTTTGACGAGTGGTACAGCTTACTAAATATACAATAAAATATATAGGCCGTTAGCGTTTGTTTTGTTTGCCGCTCTACGGTAATTTTATGCACACTTTATGCTTATAAGATCGGGACCTGCAGTTTAATATGGATTCTAAAACAAAAGAACCCCAAACAAACATCCATGCTACCACCAGGATTCGAATCTGAAGCCTGTGATACCAAAGGTCAGAGAGCTAGCTAATTCGCCATCAGGCCGCAATATAGGAATGTAGCATCGGAAGTGATGTGTTGAGGCACGAACTCATAAAAAAGAAAAACATTGCAAAGATCTTCTTCGATTCAATGTTTGCAATAAATGCTCAAAATTGTGACCGCCCACAGTAATACATGCTGGATAGTGCTTGGTAGTAATACAATAAAATATATAGGCCGTTGACGTTTGTTTTGGTTTGTCGCTCTACGGTCATTTTTTGCACACTTTAGGCAAATAAGACGTGGTAACGACGTGGTAAGTTTAACGTGGATTTCGAATCATAAACAAATATGTCACCACCAGGATTCGAATCTGAAGCTGTGATACCAGAGGCCAGAGTGTTGGCCATTATTTACGAAAAGAAAAATTCTTAATCATGCATGAAAAATTTAAAAAGCTTAAATACTTATAATATCAAACACAGTTAAACAATTTTAACTGCTATTAATTTGGCGATCAAAGCTCAGTTGGCGAAATGTTTTCGGCCACCCAATTCTATCTTTCTTATATTGCATCCGTTCCGTATCTCATTTAAGACAAATATTAATGAAATAAATAAAAAGAAAAAAAAATGTACGCTATCAACTAAAATAAAAGTAAACGAAACCCAAAGTAGTAGGAGGCTCGTTTTTCTTTAATATCACTCGCGCGAGTAGTAAAAGAAAAACTCATTTTTGCGTTCGGAGGGAGGGATAAAAAAATTCCTTATTACTTGTAGCTTCGCAGATGCTCCTTTTCCAGGGAACATGTCTTTTCATTCTCCGGATCCCCGAGATTAAAGTGGATATTTTTAGACGTCACAGAAGAAGTTCGTCTTCCATCCGAGAAGCTCTTGTTTACCAGTCGAGGGCCGAATTGTAATCAGAATGATTTACATCTCGTTCGATACGGAAAAAAAGGCATTTTTAATATTAGTAATCAATAATTTTACATCCGCAATTTAACATACTGAGAAGAATACAGGTAATATACAGTAATGCTGTAATTACATATGTGGGATTTAACAATGGGATAAACTTGGTACATCATATTAAAATATATAATTTTTTTTTTAATGCCGCTTTCAAACATTTAGACAAAAGTCTTTGATGCCTTAAGGCGCTTCACAGATGCTACTTACTTAGGATTATCTAGGAGGTGCGTGTAGCTTGAAGATAAGCTACGAACGCGGATAAACAATACCCTCGCAACGCTCTAAGATCATCTTAGATCGGTTTAGTGTGGGAAATGGTTTAGTTTGGAAAAAAGTTAAAAAATGCATTCCAAACTACTACAAACATCCATGGCACCGCCGGAACTCGAATCCGAAATCTGTGGTACCGAGCTCCAGGGCGCTAGGCACTAGGCCGTTCAGGAACTATATATTTTTATAAGATCGTTAAAAAAATATATATTTTTATAGGGTTTTATGTAGGATCGGAAGTGATGTATTGACGCATTAACTAAAAAAAAAAAAAAAAACATTGCTTATTTAAAACAATATTGCAAAGTGCTTCTTCGATTCAATATTTGCAATAAATGCTCAAAATACATACAATTCACAGCGATACATGTTTGGTAGAGTAGAAGGTTTGGTTTGTCGCTCTACGGTCATTTTATGCGCTTTGGGCTAATTAGACGGGCATCTACAATTTAAATTGGATTCCGAACCACTCGCAAACATCCCTGCCACCTCCAGGATTTAAACCTTAAGCCAATGGTACAAAATTTACTAGCTAATTGGTCATCAGGCCGCAATTGTTCATGAAATTTTTTGAAATGTATTATTTATAAAATGAAAAATTCTTAATCATTCATGACAAATTTAAAAATATTTAAATGCTTGTTAATTGCTCAGTTGGCGACATTTTTTTGCCACACAATTCTATCCTTCTTATATTGCATCCGTTCCGTATCTCACGTAAGCCAAATGTTAATGAAACAAAAAAAATGCACGATATTAACTAAAATAAAAGTAAGGAAACCCAAAGTAGTCTTTTTCTTTAATATCACTTGCGCGAGTGGAAGAAGAAAACTCATTTTTGAGTTCGGAAGGAAGGGGAAAAATTCATTATTACTTGTAGCATCGCAGGTGCTGCCTTTTCCAGGGAACATGTCCTTTCATTCTCCGGGACACCGGATCCCCGAGATTAAAGTAGCTATTTTTAGACGGAAGAGAACTCTCTGAAGTCCGGTTTTTCTATCCGAAGAGCTCTTGTTTACCAGCCGAAGGCCGGATTAAAATCGGAAGGATTTGCGTCTCGTTCGATAAGAAAAAAATGCTCTTTTATTGTTAGTAATCAATTTTGCATCCGCCATTTAACATACTAAGATTAATACAGGTAATTCATACAGGAAAAAATACGGGTAATTCATACAGGAAATGGGCCTGAATGGCCGAGTGTCTACAAGTTTTTGGTTCGAGTCCCGGCGGTACCATGGATGTTTGTAGTGGTTCGGAATCCATTTTAAGCCGTAGGTCCCTGTCTCATATGAATGTAAGAGCGTCACGGAGCCAAAGTCGGACTTCTACCCCTTGTGCTCCATCAGAACAGAAGCTGCACCTCTCTTCCCTCCTTCCCTGAGGGATACGACGACGACGACGATGACAACAACAACAACACGTACGGTCATTCTGTGCACACTTTTAGACTAATTAGACTGGAACCTGCAGTTTAACGTGGATTCTGAATCACTCACAAACATGCAAGCCCCTGCCAGGATTCGAACCTGAAGCCTCTGGTACCAAAGTAGTTAATTGGTCCTCAAGCCGCTTTAGATCAAGTAGAACATGATTCGAAATCCAGCTAGCAAAACGAAATGAAATATCCAGTGTTAATGCAGGGAATGGGCACAACAGATCCTTAGGTTGGCAAGTTGTTGGCGATTCTCAGAGGTGGATTCTGCCAGCTTCCAGATGCCATTCTAGGAAGTGTTTGTTCATAATGTGGCTGCAACGTGGCAGGTCATGCATGACTCCTCGTATCCAACAGAAGCACATCACAACCTACGAATTTACCTCTGCTTAAGGCACGGAAGGTGGTATCACTTGTTGAGTTTCAAACTTAGTTATCTTTATATCAAGGTTTGGTTTGTCGTTCTACGGTCATTTTCTGCACAATTTTAGACTAATTAGACTGGGACCTACAGTTTAACACGCATTCCGAACCATTCACAAACAGCCATGCCACTACCATGTAGGATAGGAAGTGATGTGCTGAGGCACAAACTCATAAAAAAGTAAAACATTGTTTAGTTACGACATCATTGCAAAGTGTTTCTTCGATTCAGTGTTTGTAGTAAAAGCTCAAAATTGAGTCCGCGGTAATACATACTTGGTAGCTTCGAAGGTTTGCTTTGTAGCTCTACGATCTTTTTATGCGCATTTTAAGCTAATTAAACCGAGACCTTCAGTTTAATGCTGATTCCGAACCACTCACAAACATCCATGCCACAGCCAGGATTTCGATAATTGGAGCCTGTGGCCTCAACAGTCAGAGCGCTAGCCAATTGACCATCAGGCCGATAGCGTCGGAGGAGTCATTGACGAACAATTCCAAAGATTGCAGGCATTTCACGCATGATTGCAGTTGCAATGCATAGTTGAATCAATTGGGGCTTGAATGGTCGAGTGTCTAGCGCTCTGGTGCTCGGTATCATAAGTTTCGGGTTCGAATCCCAGCTGTACCATGGATGTCTATAGTGGTTCGGAACCCACTTTAAACCGTAGGTCCTGGTCTCATAGGATCGTAGTGCTCTATCTTGAGGTTTAGCCAGTCTTCTGCCCTCGTGGTTCCTCGCTAAAAGTGAAGCTGCATATCACCCTTAGGTATGGACATCGCCTGCGACGGGGTCCGTTGGACCTGGTATTGGCTTTCCTACACCAGGGGGATTAGTTACAACAGCAACAACATATAATAATGAGGTAGGAAACCGAACATGCCACTGGTATTGGAAGAGGGGAGATAAGGTGTTCTGAAGAAACTTTAGAAGGAATATCTCATGTTTGCGCGTCATATTAGTGAAAATCCCAAAAATTCGGTAGTTCCACCATTTTCCTTTCTTAATATCAACCTGCTTTAATTATTTTTCACAACAGTGACTCGCAGTAATGTTGGCAGCCTGCTGCAATCGAACCTTTATTTTGAAATCTACTTAACGGTAACTACTACTGGCTAAGACTAGAGTTTTTACATTAAACGTATAAATAGTAAAATATGTTTATCAACCTATTTTTTTTTTTTTTTGCTCGCTGCCCTGTGTTCCACTTATGTGCCCTACGTGTAGTTCTCTGACCGGTTTCCAGGAGAGGACAGTGCCTTCCGGATGAACTTTTCAGGGTAACTGCCCCGCATTTACGTAATAAATTCAAATTTAAAATATTTGTTCAAGTTATCAAAATCGTGAACGAGACTCCTCATTTCTGAATTCAATGACTGCAATGTACGTCGTCAGAGGATTTGAAACTAACACTTGTAAGTTCTCTCACGTTGCCACAAGGCGAAATATTAATTTAATACATAATATGATTTATCCCTTTAGCCCAATAATAGTATACATAGTTTGGGTGCTGGTGGGTGTTTTTTGGAACGGATCTTTAGGAGACTCAAGAATATTGAGAGACTCATATACATACTCAGTATGTATATGAGTGAGAAGGATATCATTGATATTATGAACTGATCATAATAACATATAACTTACATATAGATTACTATATATTTAACTTATATATACTATATATTTGATTTTATTATAGAGCCATTTCCGATAAAAATGAATCGTTATATTTCATGGGCTTGGTTTAGAAATTTGAGAGCCATAAACAAAATATTTCAGATTATATAAATTATCAAAATAAGTGAAATTCCTTTGTAATGTAAATACCAAATTGTTTACTAATTTTTGAAAACAATATTTTTTTTGCCAAAATTCTTATTTTTATCAACTTTTTAATGCAAAAAATATTTTATTTTATCATCAATGATATGTTACTACCAAAACGTTGTAGATTTTTTAAAAATTAGTTATTTATTTTTACTAAAATTCTATGTTCATTTTATTTTTCATTCGTTATTCGTTACATTTTGTATTCATTTTTCCCTTTTTTTTGTTTCGTTATTTATTTTTTACCAAAATTTTGCATTCTTCTCTTTTTTTTATTTTTTTTTTTTGCATTTGGTATTTATTTTTATTATTTTGTATTGATTTTTTCCAAAATTTTTACCAACATTTTATATATATATAAATATTCTAATTAATATTTTTTGTCAACATTTATTATTTTAAATCAAGAATACTTGGAAAATAAATTTTCCTTTAAATTTATTATGGTACATAAATATCGCACGTTTTAGTTTTTTTTTTTTTTTATCAATAATTATGTATATATATATACTAATATTAAACAAGTTAGTATTTGTTATGACAAAGAAAAAAATGACAGAAAGTAAGTATCAAATTAATTCTTTGAATCTTCCATTAATTAAGTTATTTATATGTAAGAATTACTTTCACAATATGATAATATAAATTACTTTGTAATTAAATTTCATTAATTGCTTATCCCCAACAGAAACCCGAGTTCATTGCTTAAGTTTTCGAAATTCTTTTCAGTTCTCAGACGTTAATTGGTATGGTGGTTATAATAAATATTTAATTCATCCCGTTACATTTCTTTTGTAACTGTAACTTGAAGTTCATACGATAAATTATCTAGTTAGTAGTTAGTGTTCTTAATTTTTTAATTGCTAATTATCTCCAAAATGTGTAATAAAAAAAAATGTTTTTACTGGAGATTCAGGATGGTGAATTGTTCAGCCAGAACAATAATATAAGGTTTTCTTTTTCTTATATATTGTTGAGGAATTTTTCATGTGTAACATTTTCAAACAAATCAGTTGAGAATAAATAATGCACATAAAAGTTGTGTAGGCTCTGTTAAGTGTGCGTATATCATGCCCTATACGATACATTTTTATTTTACTTTTACTATTTGTTGTCTATTGATTTAAAGACGAAGATTCACAGAAAACAAAGAATTGATAATAAATTTTAATAGAAAAGTTAATTATTAATAAAATAAAACAGTTATAAGTTAAAACAATAATATAAAATTTTTAAATAAAAAATAAAACTAATAATTTTTTGAAATTGAATAATAATTAATAATAATTAAGATTAAATACCGTAAATAGTTGTATTAATTTTTTTGAAATAAATAAATAAATTAATGATTTTTAATAAAAAGTTAAAAATTAATAAAAAAAAAAAATTTTTTTCAACAAAAATTTAAAATAACATAAAATAAAATAGAGAATGAATAATAAATAAAAATTAATTAATAAATAAAAATTGAATTTTGTTTTTACAAAGTCAAATTAACAGAAATTCTGGTCTATGTGGTTGTTTATAATTAAACAAATTTATATCTTATATTTTATGTATTTCTTGCAACATAAAAGAAAAATATGAAAATGAGATTTCTTTATTTTATCCATTTTGTTTGCTGTCTCGGACTTCATCGACAATCACGTCGCAATTCAGTCACGTCAGTGAAAAAGAGAAAAACAACACTCTTTGTCGACTCGTCGCAGAGCTCTCTCTTTTCTTCTCCAAACACCTCCTTGCAAGACAATTCGTCAAGACGGGAAGGGGAGAAGGGGTCAGTTTCCCTCACTTCCCATTGGAGTAGACATTTCTCAGCTCGTGGTCTATCACCCATCACGGTGGAGCAACTCATGGTGTAGTCCATATTCCATCTGTAATTATCTCGACCTGTGAAGGTCGCACAGACATCCGCTAATTTCCTGAATCTTTCTATACACGATACCGAATGATTTAAGTGACAGGTTGTTCTCATTAGTACAAAACACTAATTGCATGTAATATAATTACCCACAATACTACTTGTTGGTTGTCAAACTTGAGTGATCGGTTATTATTATACTTGTCAAATAATATACATTCCTCTCTCTGGGAATGAAATGTCGAAGCTCTCCGAGTGAGAAAAAAATGCTACAGTACTTACCTCCCATTTACGTGTCGTATGGAAAAAAAATATAGAAAACTCCAACCAGACAGCCTGACCATCAATGACAGATTATTTAATATTATCTCCTTGTTCTGCCGTAATAGACAGTATATGGGGCCTAAATGGTCTGGTGGCTAGCACTCTGGCCCTCGGTACCATTTATTTCGGGATCGACTCCCGGCGGTGCCATGGATGTTTGTAGTGGTTCGGAATCCACTTTAAACCGTAGGTTCCTTTCTAACAGGATCGTAGAGATTTGCGGGGGTATTGTTACTCCGCTTCCGTAGCTTATTTTCAAGTTACACGCGCCCCCTGGGTAGTGCTAAGTGAGTAATGCCGGTGCAGAATTTGCCTTAAGGCATCCAAGACAATTGTCTATGTGTTTTCCAACTGCATTAGAACAACAACAACAGAAAAATTATAGACAGTATTAGGCTCTTTTTGTTAAAAATATTTCTGCATTTTATTAGCGTTAGGTACTTATAGGAACACGATGCAAAGTTGGCAAAGATAAAAAAAAAAAAAAAAAAAAAAAAAAAAAAAAAAAAAAAAAAAAAAAACAGGGCATAAAATCAAGTAATGAAAGATTTTTATTGAATTAGAGTCATCTGAGAGAATTAATAAAATGTGAATAATTTTGCTTCTGCAAATTAAAATAGAAACTTGTTTGATAGATTTCTTGAGAAATTCAAGAGTTTTAAATAAAAATTTCTTCTTCTTGAGGATTTTATACATAAAAAAAAAAAAAGACGAAGAATGAAAAAAAAAAAAAAAAAAAGAAAAGGGAGAAATTTTTTCTTAAAAACTGCCAGACGCTTTTGGCAGTTTAATTTGATTTTTGTCATTATAATAACCATTTATGTATAAAGTAAATAAAGCAATAAAGAGCTTGTTACAAAAAGAAGATAATTTTGTAGAAAAAAAAAGTTTCATTCTTTTAAAACGTCTTTAAAATGTGGATAAAAAAAAACAAATTAAAATATTGCATCAAATAATTACTGAGAAAAATGATTATACACGAAAATTACTTACTAAAATAATATACTTTGATGCTGTGTTATTAACTACGATTAATTTTTCTATGGTTTTAAAATATAAAAAGTTTAATACAATGAATAAACCTGTTTAATTTTGTAGTAATTGTCTGTAATAGTTAATTTTAGATAGCTTAATTTTAGAATACTTGCAAACTAGCAAAATGTAATTATATGTTTTGTAAATCACTTCATATTTGTGCACGAAGGCTTTGGTTCTTTACTAATTGCATGGATGTGAAAGAAAAGAACACATTTGTATTACGCAGAAGGAAAACTAAGGTTTGGTTTGTCTCTCTACGGTCATTTTTTGCACACTTTAGGCTAATTAAACCGGGACCTACAGTTTAATGTGGATTCCGAACCACTCGCATGTATCCCCTGCCACTTTCAGGATTCGAACCTGTAGCCTGTGACACGGCCAGAGCGCTAGCCTATTGGCCATCAAGCCGCTGGAAATCCAAGGAAACATTCCCTAAGGAACATGAGCTATCAGGTTTGTAGAAGATCTGCTTTTAAAGAAGAACTTGACCATCATTTATTTAGCATTCGGTATTTTATGTTCATTTAAGAAAATTCGGTAATTGGACTACAAAAAGTTGTACTATAACCAATTCGTGGCCAAGTGACGTCATAACTGCAGAATAGCTGGCGGCATCCGTTATATTCATTACTTTCAGAAACGTGGAGACTTACTGACGATTGCGACAACATGTATAAATGTATCGCATCCACTGTCAGGTTGCCTGATGAAGGCTCTCCAGATTTTCTCCCGTATTATATTTACATCTGTAGCAGTTAACTTTAAAAATCCTCCCTTATGGCAATGTCCTCTTTTCATCACTCACTCAATGTCCTCTTTTCATCACTCACTCAATGTCCTCTTTTCATCACTCACTCAATGTCCTCTTTTCATCATTAGTAAAAATGTTGTACTTTACTAAATAACTATTAAAAATGCTTTTTAAAAGACCTTATCTGATGGAAGTGTTTCGTTACCTTCCGTATGAAGCGAACTGCCATTCAAATAGTGAGTTTAACGCTGGGCATGCATCCAACTTTTATCCTTCGTATTTCATTTCATTAAGCATTCTATCGTCCATTTTGTGGGGACCAATAAGTTAGTAGTACAATACAGTTTGTGGTTGCAGGTCTTTCCTCTCTGCGAAAGGGCAATTATCTATTAAAAAAGAATTCTTTCTGTAGTACAGCTTGTTTTCAGATGCTAATGAATAAATTATTAAAATTGAAAATTTTATTAAAAATTTTAATAAAATAATTTTTAATAACATTTTTTTCATTTATTTTTACATCATATAATGGAATTATTTTATATTCAGAGTCCCATAAAATACTATTTATAAATTATTATTCCATATATATACAAATTATTAGAAAAGAAAGTTATTAAACAAAAGTTTGAAAATATATTGCTTTAAAATCAATTTAGCATGAAGATGTTTTCATTTTATTAACATTTGTTTTAATTTTTTAGAAGAAATTTATTTTAAATAAAATAATGAATAATGGAAGAATTAATATCACTCACAATATGGTTTGAAGAAGAGCATTGAAGTCTATTAAAAAATCTTTGAACTATTTACTAAACAACTATTAGTGTTTTAGTTGAATATAAGCTAATTTTAAGAACGCTTTTTAATCATTTTGGTATAGATTCGAGATAATTTATAATATATTCGAGTTCTATATGTTCCATTTTTTTCATGCGTTACAAATGTAACGTTTCGGCCTATATTAGATTTATAAATGCTTCAAGAAGAGGACCACTTTCGCGTTCATGGGAACACTTCAAATTGTATTTATAAGTACTAATTATTTATATACAGAACTCTATTTACAAAAGATGGAAATTAAAGATAACTTGATTCACAAGAGCAGCTCACTCAAGGATGGAAATTTTCAGATTTCTTGAGTCTACATCGAATCCAATGCACTGATCTACGGCAGACATTAATTATCATACAGTGTGATACGCGAACCCACAAGGGAGCTCACTTTGAAAACACGCGCCATTGTCGAATTGTCGCAGGACTCTCTCCCTTCTTTATCGAAAAAAACTCTTTTTAAGACAATCCGTCCAGAGGTAGGCTCAGCTTCCCTCACTTCTCATTGAAGTAGACATTTCACAGCTCGTGATCTATCACACATTACAATGGAACAACTCATGGTATAGTTCATATTTAATTTGAATTTGTTTCGACCTGTAAATGTCGCACAGACATTCGCGATTTGACTGACAGGTTGTTCTCATGAGTACAAAACATTCATTGCAAATAATATAACTACCCACAATACTGTCTGTCCTGTTATGTATATCCTTTATGCATACCCTATCCTTATGGAAAAGTCCACCGAAGACGACGAAGGGGGGAGGGTCTTTTAGAGGTATCTGTTCTTTCCCTTTTGTATATCAGCGGGTTTATATATAACCCACTGATTCTCTCTCTTCACAATAAAATCCTTTTAAGACAATCCATCAAGAGTGAGTCTCAGCTTTCCTCACTTCTCAATGGAATAGACATTTCTCAGCTTTTGGTATATAACGTATCACGATGGAACAACTCATGGTATAGTTCACATTCAATATGTAGTTGTTTCGACCTGTGAAGGTCTAACAGATATTCACTAATTTCTTGACTCATCATACATAATACTGAATATTTGGTATCAGATTTGAGTGAGCAACAGGTTTTTCTCATTAGTACAAAACATTCATTACATGTAATATAACTATCTACAATATTGCTTATCTGCTGTAAAATTTGAGTGATGGGGTTATTATATACTTGCCAAATTACCTACATTCCTCTCTCATTAAATTAAAAATGCCAAAACTTTAGAACCGTGAGAAAAAAAAATTTACACAAATTTCATCCGAAATTTATAATTTATTATATAATTTTACTTTTTCATCACATTTATTTAATTTTTTTTATTTATACATCTTTTTCCTGTTTTTGATTCGGCGAAAAGCATCATGGAAAGATAAACAATTTTCCATTCAATATTCCATCCCACGTAAATTGTTCTTCATCAACAAAATTGATTTCACCCGAAACTAAACGCAATCAATCTAACATAATGTTCGTAATCTTCCACCATATCTTTGCCGCATTATTATTATTATTCTGATAACACAAACTTGAGAACTTTCGAAGGTGCCCTAAGCTAAAGTTCCCAAAAAGCAATTAAGATGAATAAAAAATTATTACGAAAGAAAAAGAAAAAAGAAAGGTCGAGCGAGAGTAATGAGACGTGTCTTAATTGTGTCGGGTAATGAAATGAAGAAAAAAAAAGGATTATTCTTCCATGCACAATGCCAGGAAGGCATCTCTTTTCTAATATCAATATTTCTCATCATTAATTTCTTGTTTGCTTTTCGCACTAGAGCAGGTTGTGGACTGATCGCATCAGGAGGCCGGAAGTTACGAAGTGGATGTGCACAACGCAAAGCGGGTGCTGCCATTAAAGTGTCTGAAATATCAATTAAGTTAAAAAGTTCTTCCAGAGGTTCTTTGTTTTTGCTTTCTTTTCTTTTCTGCTCGTTGGATTTTCATATTGATTGTTGAGGATTTTTTTTTATTTGCTTTCCGAAGAGTAGTAATTCTTCATGAAAATGTTGGTCAATATTTGGTTTAGGGAACTTTATTAATTCCGCTGAAATAGTTTTTGTGAAGGTGTATAATGAAAATATTTTTGCGAAAGTGTCTTCTTAGAGAAAAAATGGCCTTTTAGAATGCCACATTGAAAAGCATAATGAACTCATTTTTTTTTTTTTTTAAAGATATCTTTCACAGAAGTGTTAAAAAAGATCTTTTTGAAGAGTTTTGAACAGGAAAAATTCAAAAGACACAAAAACGGGAACGTGTAATCAATTGGATAAAAAAAGAATGCTTATATGCAATTAATAAAATACTCATAAAGTTATTTTAGTGGTTTTGTTCCATAATTTTACATTAATTAAGAAAGAAAAATAACATATTTGATGGATAAAATTAAACAAATTTTAAATATATATTTAATTCTACTTAGAATTTACATTCTTTTGTTTATCAGTGGGTTTATGTATACCACGAAATCCGCCAGCTTATGTAAATAAAGTTATTTTTGTTGGTTTTGTATTGGAAGATGGAAACCTGTCCGTAATTGTACATTAATTAAATAAAAAAAAATTTGTTTAACATTTTTGTTGAATGAAGTTTGACAAATTTTAAATCTATATATTTAATTCTACTTAGCATTCACTTTTTTTTTTTTTTGTATATCAGTGGATTTATGTATACCAAGAAAACCATGAACTCATGTATATTTTCTGTATATCCTTTATGCATACCCTATGCTTTATGGAAAAGCCCATCGACGGCGACAAAGGGGAGGTCTTTTAGAGGTATCTGCTCCTTCCCTTTTGTACAGTATCAGTGGGTTTATGTATACCACGAAATCCGTGAATTTATGTATATTTTCGGTACATCCTTTATACATACCCTATCCGTAATGGAAAATCCCACCGACGGCGATGAAGGGCAAAGTCTTTGGGGGTATCTGTTCCTTCCTTTTTTGTATATCAGTGGGTTTATGTATACCCACTGATTCTTTGTCTTTACAAAAAATATTTTAAGACAATCCGTCAAGACTGAGACTCAGCTTTCCTCACTTCTCTGTGGCGTAGATATTTCTCAGCTCTTGGTCTATCACGCAGCAGGATGGAACAACTCATGGTATAGTTTATATTGAATATGTAGTTGTTTCGACCTGTGAAGGTAAAGCAGATATTCGCTAATTTCCCTGAGTCTCATCATATATGATACCGAATATCTGCTATCACATTCAAAAGACAGATTGTTCTGATGAGTACAAAACATTCAATACGAGTAATATGATTATCCACAATAATACTCTTCCTATCAAATGTGAATGATCTTTATTGTATACAAATAGCATACATTCCTCTATCCTGAATAAATGCCTAATTTCCTGATCTCATCATACATGATACCGAATATCTGCTGTCAGATTCAAGAGACAGATTGTTCTCATGAATACAAAAAATTCATTGCAAGTAATATAACTATCTATCCCCATACCGCTTGTTCTTGTCAAATGTGAGTGATTGGGTTATTATTCACTTGTCAAAAAACATACATTCCTCTCTCACGGGACTGAAATGTCAAAACTCTTTTCGTGGAAAAAAAATGTACACGAATTTCACCTGGCATCTATAATTTATTATATAATTTACCTTTTCATCACATATATTTAATTTTTTATTTATTTGTCCATTTTTTTGTCCTGTAAAACATGGATGAAAAATAAACAATTTTCCATTCACTATTCCATCCTACGTAAATTGTTCTTCATCAACAAAATTGATTTCACCCGAAACTAATCGCAATCAATCTAATGTTCGTAATCATCCTACATATATTTGCCGCATTATTATTCTGATAACACAAACTTGAGTACTTCCGAAAAGGGGCCCTGAGCTAAAGTTCCAAAAAGCAATTAAGATGAATAAAAGATTATTACGAAAGAAAGAAAAAAAAAGAAAAAGAAAGGTCGAGCGAGAGTAATGAGACGTGTCTTAATTGTGTCGGATAATGAAAAGAAAAGAAAAAAAAAAAAAATGGGAATTATTCTTCCGTGCACAATTAAAGGTTTAAAGGTGTTTTTAAGAAACTTTTAAAAGCTGCGAATGTACTAAACATTTTAAATGAACTTTGACTTAAAAGGATGCGAAATATACAGTATGTTATTTTTTCGGGCCAAAAATTGCTGCCTGCGAATTCTACAACGATGCGCATTAAAGTGTAGCATTTTTTACTCCCGAGAAGACATTTGACATTTCATTCCCATTAGAGAGGAATGTGCTATTTGACAAATATGTAATAAACACACCACTCAAATTGGACAGGAGACAAGCTTTATCGTGGATAGTTATATTACATGTAATTAGAGTTTTGTACTAATGAGAACAACCTGTCACTCACATCTCATAGCATATATTCGGTATCATGTATAATGAGACTCAGAAAATTAGCGAACGTCAGTGCGACCTTCACAGGACGTAACGATTACAGATTGAATATGAACTATATTATGAGTTATTCCATCGTGATGGGTGATAGACCACGAGTCGAGAAAATGTCTACTTCGATGATAAGTGAAGGAAGCTGACCCACCCCTCTTGAAGGATTGTCTTAAAAGGAGGTTTTTGGTAAAGAAGGGAAAGAGTACTGTGACGAGTCGACGAAGAGTGTTGTTTTTCTCTTTTTCTCTGAAGTGACTGAGCAGGCCGGCTGAGTTTCCGCCTGTTTCCAAAATGAGCCCCTTGTGATTTCGTGTATCACGCCCTGTGATAAATTAAGGTCTGCTATAAACCAGGTGTTTAAAATTCGTCTTAGATTTGAGAATTCTGAAAATATCCATCCTTGCGTGAGTTGTACTTGTGAATAAAATTATTTTACTTTTTTTTTTTTTGTAAATAGAGTTCTGTATATATGTATATAATGCTTGTAAATAAGAATTAAAGTGTTCCCATGAACCTGAAAAAGTGGCCCTCTTCTTGAAGACGTTATATGTCTAGTATAGGTTAAGACGTTACAATAGGAAGAAAAGTGTGTTATTTTTGAGCTATTATTTTTTGAAAATATGAAAATTTTCTCTACGTATCACTTTAGATCATGGGTATCATCGCATTTTGTTATTCGATTTATAGCTAAGCCAGATCGTATTTGCTTTATCATCACATTTTATACGTATTCGACAAGATCTGAAACTTTGATTTGAAAAAGACTGAAAAGCACTTTTGAAAACAAATAGTTTTCAAAGTGCTTTTTTCAATTGAAATTTCTTTGAAAACAAATAGTTTTCAAAGTCATCGTTCGGCAAAAATATTCCTCTTGTTTAAGAAACTAAGAGCAGAAAGTATCTGCCAGCATAAATATTCAATAAATGTAAAAATAAAGCAAATACAACGTATCCTACAAAAAAAAAGCGCTTTTGTATGTCAGATGCAGAGATTGCCAAATGATAGGGAATTGTTGAAGAACAGCAGGAGTTCTGACGAGAAGTTAGTAGTTAAAGGAAAAGAGATATTTAACTACTAGAGACAGTTTTAAATAGAAAAATAACTTATTGAAAGATATTTCTTTCAATAAAGTATTTTCTTTTTTTAAAACTGGATGAGCTGAATTTGTTTTCATTTTAATAGGATCCTTTTTAAAAGAGTTCAAAGAGTAAAGGCTGAGCTTTATCATAGTATTTTTTAGCCATTGTAAAAAATTCTTTTAATGTTATGAATTTATTATGAAGTCATAGTGCTTCCCTGATTAATTAATGAGTGGAAAATTGGTAAAATTACCATGTCAAACGGTTTCAAACAAAAGCGTTGCAATAGGGGACAAAAGTAATTTCGGAAAGCGACACTTTTTTCCATTTTGATACCAATATCAAAATTTGGCTATTTGATGATGATTTGGGTAATAGACTCTTTACTTTGATACCGTTTTCAAAAGTGGAAAATCACGGAACAATTGACATTCTGGCCAAGGTTATTTCCGAATGTCGTTGGTTGCCTTTAACACATTCTATTATCTTCCATCTCCTGACATCTTTTAGATGATATCGTCTACTAATTTTATACGATTTCGCTATTTGATGACAATTTTCCTCACTCTGATACTTCATTTGCTCCGTTTAGAATAACTATTGTTTTATAATTACACTTATGACCAGAGTTATTTCGGATAGGATCTTTAACACGTTCTGTTATATTACCTTTGTCTGATGTTATTCAAATGATGTCTATGTGATTCTACAATTTCTTTACAATTTGGCTAATTTTTGATATTTTGTCTGACACGACGCATAATCTACCATGAGCAAGATAAATGTACAATCTTTGAAAGCCATATTTGTATTGATAATTTATTGTCACGGAACTAGTTTTTTTTCAAGCTTGTACCTATAAAGTATACACAATTTGTGTCTAACTGTTTTTTTTTTTTTGAATACGATATTTTTATATTGCTTCTCATTGTTGAGATACCAATGAAACAGTATCTCGCTAAAAGTGAAGCTGCATACTACCCACAGCCATGGCCCTGTCGTCAGTGACGGGGTCTTCTGGACCTGGTGTAGTCTTTCCTGCACCAGGGGAATTAGTAACAACAATAACAAAAAACTGGAGATGAGTCACAGTCAGCAAATTTATCCACTATGCTTTATAAAATGGAACGTTATTATTTAATAAAATTATTCAATTTTTAAAAATGTAATAAAATGTTTTATTTCTAAAACTGCATGAAGTGTTTGAAGAGAAATGGACTGCATTATTAAATTTGAGTACACCAGGCAATTGGTGTACAAATATGTCATAATTAGGAAGAAACTTCAGTTCCAAGCAATTATGCCACATTAATTTGTGTTATGGAAAATTCTGTTTTCCGGAGGCTTTCTTTAATATAATAAGGACATTACTTCTTTCTTGGAAACAGAAAAGCGACTTTTTTTTTTCTTCTGTTCACATCGAGAACAGATGTCGGCGTCGACACGAAACGAGAGTAGTTTTCCAACCTTTTTAATATTCAGAAAAATGCCTATTTCAAGAGAATGATAATTGGATTCATTTATGCAATATTTATAATGCGAGCGCTTGGATTTCCATAATGCTTGCATTTGAGAAGCCTTTATTAAATGACTGTCAATTTTTGGATTAATTAAAGAAATTGTAATCGTTTAATTTGAATGTTGTTTGCTAGAACTCGGCTTAAAGATTACTGAAGTGTGATTCTGCCTAAAGAAACTCGAGTTCATTTTGACTTTTAATCATAAATTTAGTACAGACAGTCAAATTTAATTTTTAAGGCACAATTTTTTTCATTTTTGCCTTAAAGAATTTCTGCATTTATTAATAAATAATTTTTCATTCTAATCCTAATTAATCCGCTCACTGACCTGAACGACTCATGGACAGGTGAGGTTGTTCTGGATCGAAAACCCTCGTATTGTGTCACTGTTATGTTTGGTGAGTTTACTTCTGGACAATGATTATCATGCTTTCTTTTATTACTAGAAATGGCCCAACCGTTGATGATACCTTGAAGGAGAGTGAGTAGTTTGGCAGAGAAAATACTCGCCAAGTTGTCATTTGGCGAGATTAGTTCTGGACGATTATCAAGCTTTCTTCCATTTGCTTAATGAAATGAAATTCGGACAGAGGCTCATAACAATAATATTTACAATTATTTGTTAAACTTATTAATTTTTAAATTTCACTGGTTTAAAGAATGTTTTTATTCGACAAAAATAAGCTAAGCACATAATACAGTACAAAACACCACGTTAGTGAGCATAGGTGTCAAATTTGGGGATTGTTTCAAATTAACGAGAATTTCAAGAAACGGTGAAATTTCTAGAAAAGACGGGGGATGCGCCATAACAATTAAAGCTTACATACACATTGCAAAAAAAACTTTAAAAATCTGAAATGAATGATTATTTATAATGATTAGAGATTTCCTTAATATTAAAAAAATCTTTTTTCAGACCTTCTTGATAAAGATTTCTAAAGTTGTATTTGTCGTCAACTGACTTTGTGCTTTTGTGGACACGGTGTTGTTGTGTATTAAGTTCCTTTTGCAAGAAATATTTGCATTTCGTATTGTTTGTTTTGCCTATAGCTATCATTTAAAACAATTGTAGTTTAATTTTATTTTTATAACAACTAAATCGGACATCTAGTGTCCTCACTATTGAATAAGGTTTTGTTTAGAAATTCGATTTTATTCGTCAACACAATCTCTTTCAAGAATGATACATTCATTACAACTCTCCTCTAACTTTTCGAGGCCTTTTTTTCGTAGAAAGATTTGTCTTTGTTCACAAAATAGGCATTATCTTCGGCAACCGCTTATTCATTTGAGCCAAATTTCTTTCCCTGAAGCATATTTTTGATGTCTGCAAAAAGCCAATAGTTGCTGTCAGATCTGTGGTGTACGGTTAGTGAGGAAACGATTCGTAGCGTAATTCATTTAATTTAGCCATAGTTTTCATCGATTTGTGATAAGGGTCATTGTCTTGGTGAAACAACACTTTTTAATACGCTTTTATTAGATTCACCTGTATGTTTGTATGTATGTATGTGTGTGTGTGTGTGTGTGTGTGTGTGTGTGTGTGTGTAACTGACTTTTCCCCTGAGATCTGTTTCTCCTCACATACACCATTTAAGCTGCAAAGAAACATTTACAGGCATCTTTCAGAAAGAAAACAGTTGATTCTTTTTAATACGCTTTTATATTAGTTTCACCTGTATGTTTGTTTGCTTGTTTGTAACTGACTCTTTGGGCTCGATTTTGCCCTACTTTAAGCGATCAGATTTAATTTACACGTTGTAGACTTATCAAAATATTAAAATATTTTGATAAGTTTATTATTTCATCAAGATTAGGATCGTCAGGATTAGAGATTTTATTTTAACTAATGAAGAGCAATTTAACCCATGTAGAATTAAATTATTCATTAAAGACATTCAAACCTACGTGGGAACAACGGATGACGCGCCGGACTACGGATTAGGAGATTCCCTGTTCGAATCCTGGCTGGCTCGATATATTCGCATTTAGCCATTGTTTTACTCACAATTACATTATTGTAATAACTATAGTTCCACTCCTCCGCACCGGGACCTCATTTAAATATTATAGTTTAAAAACACTAAAAACATGCTTTTAGAGTTAATCAAACTAAAAAATAAAAAAAAATAAATTTATAGTTTAAAAAAATCTAAAAACACGCTTTTAGAGTGAATGAAACAAAAAATAAAAATTCTTAGCATAAGAATAAAATGATTGAGGAGAAAATGAATGCCACTGTTCTAAAAACGTGGGGGCTTTGTATGACATTGTTTAAACTAACTCTGCATTTCGGAATGAACTAGTGAAAAATTATAACGATTGATATCGAGCACCCCACGCTTTAAGAACAGTGACAGTCATTTTCTCCTCAATCATTTTATTCTTATGTTAACAATTATTTTTAATACTTTTTAGTTTGATTCACTCTAAAAGCGTGTTTTTGTTAGTTTTTTTAAACTATTAATTAATTTTTTTTTTAATTTCTACACTCAGTCGATCCAAAACTGACATGTAATATTCGCTATTGACAGTCTTATCTTTCCCAAGATAGTCGATGAACAAAATACCATGCACATACCAAAATACGGATGCCCTAACTTGAACAGTTCCAAACAGCTCTCTGAATCATCGACGCGTTGTTGGTTTCGGTCTAGTGTGTGCAAACGCGGCACCCACTTCGAAAACAACTTACGCATGCTCAAATTTTCCTGTAAAATTGAAACACACTACCTACACACTGTCAGCTATCTCACACAACTTCACTTTAAGATCTTTCAAAACTATTTTGTTGTCGTTTCTTATGTTTTCAGAAACAACTTCCAATTTTGGGCGACCAGGGCGTTCAGCATCATCAGTGTTTGTACGACCGGGTTTAAATTCAGCAAACCAGTCAATAATAGGTGGTTTTTCTGGTGTAGAGTCCCTTTATTAAGTAACTGTTTCACTTGAACAGTATTTTTTCCATCGAAAAATAATGCTTAATTAACACACGAAATTCTTTTTTTATCCATTGTTTGAAAATTACAAAAATAAGGCCACTAAAACTAACCAGTGAACTAATTATCAGAATGTCATTGAATTTTGGCCTGCATCGTTTGAAGGATGCTACTATCCAGAAATTATATGGATCTGTCAACAGTGTAACCATATATGTGTTAGACTGGATACTTTTTTTGAGTAATGTATTATTTTTCTGAAAAAAACATTTACCACTGACATTTATAAAATTAACAGTGTTTAAAATATAATTTCGTTCTTTCTATTCGGAAACTTATTGCACTTCTCGTCATTATGATCTTTAACTTTTTATTTTTACGACTTTTAATTATCTATTTAGTCTTTAAATTTAAAAAAATGTACTCTTTTTGAAAATAAAACGAATCATCGGTTAAATAAGAATGGAGTTTACTTCATACAAATTTCAAATCGGAAAAATTTAACCTCTTTTTTTTCACCCTTTCTTCCTCACGGTTGTTAAGCCTCTCGCAGCAATGAAAAGTTTTAGGAATAAATTCTCGGAATTTTCTTTGAAAACTCCAGTTTATGGGGTTGAAAAGATGTATGCATTTCTTAGATAAACATTATTCTGTACACCTCGCAGACTTTTCGATAGCGTCGCCTTTTCAGAAAGGGCTTTATTTCCCATTTTTTCCTTCTTTTTTAAATGTTCTACAGCCTTTCGTCTTTCACTTAATTATGGTCGAATAACTTTATCGAAAAATATTTTGGAAGAGAAATATTAAACAAATCTATTTTTTTTTTTTAATTTCATTTTCCCTCTTTTCTTCACTAAGATTTCGGATACTTTAAAAAATTTGTACCAAAACATTTCTTTTTTTTTTTTATTTCTTCACGTGATAACGAAATAAAAAGTTAAGCGAAGGAATGTTTGATGTTATGAATCTGTCAAACATGAGGTTTGAAAGAGTTTTAAAGTAACAAACGTCCTCTTTTAATTCAAAATATGTTCTCATTTTTCTGGTTCACTGTTCTCATTATCCTCTGAGTACAACTTTCTGACCGTCCAACCCTATTTTTCGAATAATTCTAGGTAAATTTACGAATTTCGGATTCCTAAGAGCATGCGTTTTATTATTCAGGTAACAATAACATCAGATGGATGAATAGAAAATAAAATATATTTTCACTTTTTGAATTGAAAAGAAAAATTGGTTTGCGAAGTTTATGAAAAAGTGAAATAGTATTCCTATTAAAGTAAAGCAATTCCTGTTGAATATTTTTATTTGTCTTGTTGTACATTTTATTTTTCTTTTTTCTTTTAACGAAATTTGGATTCAATTCTGGTCATCAAACCAAAATAATTTTTCTTTTGATCGAATATCTCCAGAATTACCAGCAATATTGTAATAAAATTAGATAAGTTGATAAGTTCATATATAAAACTGTGAAGTTTGCAACAGTCATTGCTAATTTTTGAGTCTCATTTTACATTTTTACATGATACCGAATATCTGGTATCAGGTTTGAATGACAGGTTGTTCTCATGAGTACAAAACACTAATTGCATGTAATATAACTACTCACAATACTGCTTGCTGTCAAATTTGAGTGATGGGGTTATTATATACTTGTCATACATTACTCTCTCATGGGAATGAAATGCCAAAACTCTTCCCATCAGAGAAAAAAAAAAAAATACAAAATTCACCATTATTCTGACATCTATAATTCATCATTTAATTTCATTTTACATCATATTTGTTTAAATTTTTCATTTATTAACCTTTTTCTTTTTTTGATTCGCCTGAAAAACATCGATGAAAAACAAACAATTCTCCATTTAATATTCCATCCTACGTAAATTGTTCTTCAACAACAAAATTGATTTCACCCGAAACTAAACGCAATCAATCTAATGATTGTAATCTTCCTCCATATCTTTGCCGCATTATTATTATTCTGATAACACAAACTTGAGAACTTCAGAAAGGTGCCCTGAGCTAATGTTCCAAAAATCAATTAGGACGAATAAAAGATTATTACAAAGAAAAAGAAAAAAAAGAAAGGTCGAGCGAGAGTAATGAGACATGTCTTAATTGTGTCGGATAATGAAAAGAAAAAAAAAAAGATTATTCTTCCGTGCACAATGCCAGGAAGGCATCTCTTTTCTAATATCAATATTTCTCATCATTAATTGCTTGTTTGCTTTTCGCACTAGAGCAGGTTGTGGGCTGATCGCATCGGGAGGCCGGAAGTTGCGCAGCGGATGTGGACAACGCAAAGCGGGTGCTGCCATTAAAGTGTCTGAAATATCAATTAAGTTAAAAAGTTCTTTTTTTTTTCTTTCTTTTCTTTCCTGTTCGCTGGATTTTCATATTGATTGTTGAGGATTTTTTTGTGCTTTCCAAAGAATTATAATTCTTCCCGAATTTGTTGGTCAATATTTGGTTTAGGGATCTTTTATTAATTTCGCTAAAATAGTTTTGTGAAGCTTTATAAGGAAAATATTTTGCGTAGGTCTTCTTCTTCTTAGAGGAAAAATGGCATCTTAGAATGCCAGATTGAAAGAATAATGGATTCCTTTTTTTTTTTAAAGATATCTTTCAGCGAAGTGTTAAAAAAAAAAGATCTTTTTGAAGAGTTTTGACCAGGAAAATTCAAAAGACACGAAAACGGGAATGCGTAATCAATTGAATAAGGAAAAAGAATGCAATTAATAATAATTATTTGGTATTAGAAAACCGGTTTCGTTATTGTGCATTGATTAAGTAAAAACATTTAATGTTTTTGATGTAGGAAATAGACAAAATTTAAATATATTTTAATTCTACTTAGCTTTTGCATTTTTTTGTACATCAGTGGGTTAATGTATACCACGAAATTCGTGCTTATTTATATTTTCTATATATCCTTTATGCATACCCTATCTTTTATGGAAAATCCCACCGACGGCGTCGAAGGGTAAATGTTTGGGGGTAACTGTTCCTTCGCTTTTGTATATCAGTAGATTTATGTATACCCACTGATTCTCTCTTTCACAAAAAACTCCTTTTAAAAACAATCCTACAAGAGTGGGGCTCAGCGTTCCTCACTTCTCAATGAGTAGACATTTCTCAGCTCTTGGTCTATCACGCATCACGTTGGAACAACTCATGGTATAGTTCATATTCCATATGTAGTTGTTTCGACCTGGGAAGGTAGAACAAATATTCGCTAATTTCCTGAGTCTCATCATATATGATACCGAATATCTGCTATCATATTCAAGAGACAGAGTGTTCTGATGAGTACAAAACATTCAATACGAGTAATATAATTATCCACAATAATACTTGTCCTATCAAATGTGAATGATGGCGTTATTATATCCTTGTCATACATTCCTCTCTCCTAAGAATGAAATGCCGAAACTCTTCTCGTGAGAAAAAAAAATGTTACACAAATTTCACCTGACATCTATAAATTTAATATATAATTTTACTTTTCATCATTATATATTTAATTTTTAAAAATATATTCATCTTTTTTTCCTTTTTTGATTTCCTGAAAAACATCGTTGAAAAATAAACAATTTTCCATTCAGTTTTCCATTCTACTTAAATTGTTCTTCGTCAACAAAATTGATTTCACACGAAACTAAACGCAATTAATTTAATGTTCGCAATCTTCCGCCATATCCTTGCCGCATTATTATTATTCTGATAACACAAACTTGAGAACTTCAGAAAGGTGCCCTGAGCTAATGTTCCAAAAGCAATTAAGATGAATAAAATATTATTACGAAAAGTAAAAGAAAAAAAGAAAGGTCGAGCGAGAGTAATGAGACTTGTCTTAATTGCGCCGGATAATGAAAAGAAAAGAAAAAAAAGGATTATTCTTCCGTGCACAATGCCAGGAAGGCATCCCTTTTCTAATATAAATATTTCTCATCATTAATTTCTTGTTTGCTTTTCGAACTAGAGCAGGTTGTGGGCTGATCGCATCAGGAGGCCGGAAGTTACGCAGCGGATGTGGACAACGCAAAGCGGGTGCTGCCATTAAAGTGTCTGAAATATCAATTAAAAAGTTAAAAAGTTCTTTTTTTCTTTCTTTTCTTTTCTGTTCGTTGGATTTTCATATTGATTGTTGAGGATTTTTTTTTTTTGCTTTCCAAAGACTTATAATTCTTCCCGAATTTGTTGGTCAGTATTTGGTTTAGCCATCTTTATTAATTTCACTAAAATAGTTTTGTGAAGGTTTATAAGGAAAATATTTTGCGTAGGTCTTCTCTTCTTAGGGGAAAAAATGGCATCTTAGAATGCCAGATTGAAAGAATAATGGATTCCTTTTTTTTTTTAAATATATCTTTCACCGAAGTGTTAAAAAAAAATCTTTTGAAGAGTTTTGACCAGGAAAAATTCAAAAGACACGAAAACGGGAATGCGTAATCAATTGAATAAGGAAAAAGAATGCAATTAATAAAATACCCATAAAGTTATTTTAGTGTTTGGTATTAGAAAACCGGTTTCGTTATTGTGCATTAATTAAGTAAAAACATTTAATGTTTTTGATGGAGAAATTAGACAAAATTTAAATATATATTTAATTCTACATAGCATTTACAGTTTTTTGTACATCAGTGGGTTAATGTATACCACGAAATTCGTGCTCATTTATATTTTCTATATATATATGCTTTATGCATACCCTATCTTTATGGAAAGTCCCACCGACGGCGACGAAGGGTAAATGTTTGGGGGTAACTGTTCCTTCGCTTTTGTATATCAGTAGATTTATGTATACCTACTGATTCTCTCTCTTCACAAAAACTCTTTTAAAACAATCCTGACAAGAGTGTGGCTCAGCGTTCCTCACTTCTCAATGGAGAAGACATTTCTCAGCTCTTGGTCTATCACGCATCACGTTGGAACAACTCATGGTATAGTTCATATTCCATATGTAGTTGTTTCGACCTGAGAAGATAGAACAAATATTCGCTAATTTCCTGAGTCTCATCATATATGATACCGAATATCTGCTATCACATTCAAGAGACAGATGGTTCTGATGAGTACAAAACATTCAATACGAGTAATACACACTGAAGTGACAAAAAGTCATGGGATACCTCTTAATATCGTGTCGGTCCTCCTTTCGCCCGGCGAAGTGCAGCAACTCGACGTGGCATGGACTCAACAAGTCGTTGGAAGTCTTCCGCAGGAATATTGAGCCATGCTGTCTCGATAGACGTCCATAATTGTGGAAGCGTTGATGGTGCAGGATTTTGGGCACGAACAGACCTCTCGATGATGTCCCATAAATGCTCGATGGGATTCATGTAGGGCGATCTAGGTGGCCAGATCATTCGTTGGAATTGTCCAGAATGTTCTTCAAACCAATCGCGAACAGTTGTGGCAGGTGACATGGTGCATTGTCATCCATAAAAATCCCATCGTTGTTTGGGTACATGAAGTCCATGAATGGCTGCAAGTGATCTCCAAGTAGCTGAACATAAGCATTTCCAGTCAATGTTCGGTCCAGTCGCACCAGAGGACCAAGTCCATGCCAAGAAAACAGCCCCACACCATTACGGAGTCACCACCAGCTTGAACAGTGCTTTGCTGACAGTTTGGGTCCATGGCTTCGTGGGGTCTGCGCCACACTCGAACCCTACCATCAGCTCTTACCAACTGAAATCGTGACTCATCGGACCAGGCCACGGTTTTCCATTCATCTAGGGACCAACCGATATGCTCACGTGCCCACGAGAGTCGCTGCAAGCGATCTCGTTCTGTCAGTAAAGGCACTCGAGTCGGTCTTCTGCTGGAATATCCCAAGAAAGCCAAATTTCTCCGCACAGTTCTAACAGACAAGTCCCCTTGTACGTCCCACATTGAGTTCTGCGGTTATTTGACGCAGTGTTGCTTGTCTGTTAGAATTTACGACTCTTTGCAGACGTCGCCGGTCTCGGTCGTTAAGTGCAGGCGGTCGACCACTGCGCTGTTCATGGTGGGATGTTATGCCTGAAATTTCATACTCTCGGCACACTCTTGACACAGTGGATCTGGGAATGTTGAATTCCTAACGATTTCCGAAATGGCATGACCCATGCGTCTAGCTCCAACTAACATTCCGCGTTCAAAGTCTGTTAATTCCGTCGTGCGGTCATCATCACGTCAAAACCTCTTCACATGAATAACTTGTACAGAAATGAAAGCTCTGCGAAAGCACTGCGCGTTTATACCTGTTCTACGCGATGCTACTGCCATCTGAAAATTTGCACATTGCTATCCCATGACTTTTGTCACTTCAGTGTAATTATCCACAATAATACTTGTCCTATCAAATGTGAATGATGAGTTTATTATATGCTTGTGAAATAGCATACATTCCTCTCACTTGGAAATGAAATGCCAAAACTCTTCCCGTGAGAAAAATGTTACACAAATTTAACCTGACATCTATAATTTAATATATAATTTTACTTTTTCATCATTATATATTTAATTTTTAAAAATATATTCATCTTTTTTTCCTTTTTGATTTCCCTGAAAAACATCGTTGAAAAATAAACAATTTTCCATTCAGTTTTCCATTCTACGTAAATTGTTCTTCGTCAACAAAATTGATTTCGCCCGAAACTAAACGCAATTAATTTAATGTTCGCAATCTTCCGCCATATCTTTGCCGCATTATTATTATTCTGATAACACAAACTTGTGAACTTCAGAAAGGTGCCCTGAGCTAATGTTCCAAAAAGCAATTAAGATGAATAAAATATTATTACGAAAAGAAAAGAAAAAAAGAAAGGTCGAGCGAGAGTAATGAGACGTGTCTTAATTGTGCCGGATAATGAAAAGAAAAGAAAAAAAAAAAAGGATTATTCTTCCGTGCACAATGCCAGGAAGGCATCCCTTTTCTAATGTCAATATTTCTCATCATTAATTTCTTGTTTGCTTTTCGAACTAGAGCAGGTTGTGGGCTGATCAGCATCAGGAGGCCGGAAGTTACGCAACGGATGTGGACAACGCAAAGCGGGTGCTGCCATTAAAGTGTCTGAAATATCAATTAAGTTAAAAAGTTCTTCGAGAAGTTCTTTTTTTCTTTTTTTTCTTTTCTTCTTTTCTGTTCGTTGGATTTTCATAATGATTGTTGAGGATTTTTTATTTTTGCTTTCCGAAGAGTTGTAATTCTTTCCGAAAATGTTGGCCAATATTTGGTTTAGGGAACTTTATTAATTTCGCTGAAGTAGTTTTGCGAAGATGTATAATGAAAATATTGTGCGAAGGCCTTCTCTTCTTAGGGAAAAAAACACTTTAGAATGCCAGATTGGAAAGAATAATGGACTTTTTTTTTAAAAAGATATCTTTCCCCGAAGTGTTAAAAAAAAAAAAGCCTTTTGAAGAGTTTTGAACAGGAAAAATTCAAAAGACGCACAAAAAAAAGGCAATGTGTTATCATTTGTTTAAAAAAGGACCTATACATGCAATTAGTAAAATACTCATAAAGTTTTTTAGTGGTTTTTACTAGATGATGGAAACCGGTTCCGTAATTGTACATTAAATAAGTAAAAAACATTTTACGTTTTTGATTGATGAAATGAGACAAATTTTAAATATATATTTAATTCTACTTAGCATTTACATTTTTTTGTACATAACTTGGTTAATGTATACCACGATATCCATGTATTAATATCCTTTTATACATACCCTATATTTTTAGGAAAAAGACCACCTGTGGCGAGGAAAGGCAAATGTTTTGGGGTAACTGTCCCTTCCTTTTTTATATCAGTGGGTTTATGTATACCCACTGATTCTCTCTCTTCACAAAAAACTCCTTTTAAGACAATCGATCAAGAGTGAGGCTTAGCTTTCCTCACTTCTCAATGGAGAACACATTTCTCAGCTCTTGGTCTATCACGCATCACGTTGGAATAACTCATGGTATAGTTCATATTCCATATGTAGTTGTTTCGACCTGGGAAGGTAGAACAAATATTCGCTAATTTCCTGAGTCTCATCATACATGATACCGAATATCTGCTATCGCATTCAAGAGACAGATTGTTCTCATGAGTACAAAACATTCATTGCAAGTAATATAACTACCCACAATACTGCTTACGTGCTGTAAAATTTGAGTGATGCGGTTATTATATACTTGCCAAATAACCTGCATTCTTCTCTCGTGGAAATGAAATGCCAAAACTCTTCCCGTGAGAAAAAAATTTTACACAAATTTCACCTGACATCAATAATTTATTATACAATGTTACTTTTTCATTTAATTTTTTTTTTTTTCTTTTTATTTATTTAATTTCTTTTCATTTATTAATATTTTTCATTTTTTTTTATTCGCCTGAAAACCATAGATTAAAAAATAAAAATTTTCCATTCTATATTCCATCCTACATAAATTGTTCTTCATCAACAAAATTGATTTCTCCCGAAACTAAACGCAATCAATCTAATGCTCGTAATCTTCCTTGCCGCATTATTATTATTCTGATAACACAAACTTGAGAATTTCCGAAGGTTGCCCTGAGCTAGAGTTCCGAAAAGCAATTAAGATGAATAAAAGATTATTACGAAAGAAAAAGAAAAAAAAAAAAGAAAGGTCGAGCGAGAGTAATGAGACGTGTCTTAATTGTGTCGGATAATGAAAAAAGAAAAAAAAAAAAAAAGGGAATTATTCTTCCGTGCACAATGCCAGGAAGGCATCTCTTTTCTAATATCAATATTTCTCATCATTAATTTCTTGTTTGCTTTCCGCACTAGAGCAGGTTGTGGGCTGATCGCATCGGGAGGCCGGAAGTTACGCAGCGGATGTGGGCAACGAAAAGCGGTGCTGCCATTTAAGTGTTTGAAATATCAATTAAGTTTAAAAGTTTTTCGAGAAGTTCTTTTTTTTTTCTTTCTTTTCTGTTCGTTGGATTTTCATACTGATTGTTGAGAAATTTTTTTTTTTTTTTTTTTTTTTTTTTGCTTTCCGAAGAGTTGTAATTCTTCCCGAAAAATTTGGTCAATATTTGGTTTAGGGAAATTTATTAATTTCTCTAAAATAGTTTTGTGAAGATGTATAATGAAAATATTTTGCGAAGGTGTCTTCTTAAGAGAAAAATGGCATTTCCAGAATGCCAGATTGGAAAGAATAATGGATTTATTTTTTTTGTAAAGGTATTTTCATCGAAATGTTAAAAAAAAAGATTTTTAAAGAGTTTTGAACAGGGAAAATTCAAAAGACACAAAAAAACGGGAATGTGTAATCAATTGGATAAACAAAAAAGAATATATACAAGCAATTAATAAAGTACCGATAAAGTTTTTTTAATGGTTTTGTATTGGGCTATGGAAACCGATTTCATAATTGTACATTAATTAATTAAAAACATTTAATATTTTTGATGGATGATATAATGCTCAGTAATTTAAGTAGAATTACTTAGCATTTATATTTTTTGAACATCAGTGGGCTTATGCCTACCACGAAATCCATAAGCTTATGTATATTTTCTGTAAATCCTTTTATGCATATCGTATAACTTTTTATACAAAGTTTATAATAAATGTTCGAAAAATCAACCGCATACTTTGAGCTAATTAAACAGGGAACCTACAGTTTAATGTAAGAACAACTCACAAACATATACGCCACCACCAGGATTTGAACCTCAAGCCTGTGGTTCCAACGGTCAGAGAGCCAGCCAACTGGCTACATCAAGTCGCGGTAGCGTTGAAGGAGTGACTGGTGAGCAGTTCTTAAAGATGCCAGGCCGCAAGGCATAGTCGACCTAAGAGTCCTCAATTGAGGCAACTGGAGTCTTGTAAATCAAAACACGTGTAAGAATAAAAATAGAGTGCGCATGGGGTTGCCAGCCAGAGGACTTGAAACTCGTCACGACGGGACCTGTACCTCAAAGCTTCACTGCATACCGTACATTCTTATACAAAAAATGTATGTCTTAGTAAGATGGTACCTCCCTTTGAAATTCGTTTCGTGACCATTGTATCCTCCTGATCAAATTGAACAGTTGACAAATTGACTAGCTCTCTGGTCATTGGTCCCGTAGGCTTCAGGTTCAAATATTGTCGGTGGCATGGATGTACTGAGAGAGTTCCTATTCAGTTGAAGAGTTAGAGGAAGTCAGAGCTGATTAATGATGTCCAATACGGCACACAAGTACGGGACAGTTACCCTTAAAAGTCATTCCGAAAGGCACTTCCGTCGGTGGGCTGTTCATGGTATGCACAAGGCCCACTGATGTACCCCCCACCCACCCACCTTTGTAACTAGTAGGGAGCTATATAGCTCTAGGTACGTGTGTGAAGTGGAGAGAAAAGAAAAGTGTCTGATATATTTAATAACAGATGCAAAAATTTAAAACTTACTGGAAAAAAATTATGCACGAAGGTAGTTAAGAATCATGTTGAATGTTCTTGGAGGAAAAGGGGAAATTTCAAACACTCGTCAACAAGTGAGATAGTAGATACAGTCTTTCCCATCACTCCTTCGTGGATGGGCGGCCTGGCGGCCAAGTGGCTAGCGCTCTGGTCTTTGGTATCCCAAGCTTCAGGTCGAATCCTAGTCGGTGGCATGGATGTTTGTGAGTGGTTCGGAATCCACGTTAAACTGTAAGTCCCGGTCTAATTAGCCGAAAGTGTGCACAAAATGACCGTAGAGCGACAGACCAAACCAAACCAATCAAAATATAAGTGAAAGTGTTTCAAAACGGCTTTTTTTTTCCTAAGAGATAAAACTGAGACCTCAAAGACCTTTAATTAAATTAGTTAAAAATAATTTAACTATTATTAGCCGTTTAGTATTCACTACAAAAAGGGTAGTAAGTGCTCTTGTTATTTTGGTAATATACCATAGATCATTTGATAATATGCATCTGTCCTTGGTAATATGCCAGTAGCAACAAACCAAACCAAACCAAATCTGTACAAATTGAAGTTCTAATAATCGAGATTTTACAGATAAAGAATCGAAATATAAAAGTAATAGAGCCTCAATTTTTGAAAATTTCTTGTAAAATTAACCGGAAAATATTATTATTCTCGGAAATTTACAGCCTTGTAAAATAAAAACGTCCTAAAGTATTTTACAAGGTTGTAAAGTACCAGAGAACTTTCTTCTACGTTGCTTAATGCTAGTGTTATGATCCATTTTTATGTTTGCTAATAAAATTTCGCTGTTGAAACTCGTAAAAAATGCAAGCATTCTTCTAAATCAAAGTGGAGGAAAAAAAAACTCGAACAAGATGGTTTGAAGTTTTCTTAAAAGTTCTTTTAAGACATCGTTTAGAAATAATATGGACGGATGACACATTTGCGGAACTGAACAGTTTAATGACACCATTGTTTACGTGTAATTAGCAGTTTCTGGAAACCATAAAATTAGGAAATAAATCATGTTGCAATTATGACATGAGTCAATGATTAACATATTGAGTTATAGTAACTTTCTGTAAATATCTTGGATAACAATTTTCTTACAAAAGGCTTTTTTAAAGTTTTGATTTTTGTATTCTTACTGATATTGATATTGCAGCATTTTCATTCACAGGAGAGAGGAATATATGTTATTTAAAAATATATAATAAGCACATCACTCAAATTTCACAGTAGACGAGCTTTTATTGTGGCCAGTTGTATTGCATGTAAATATAGTTTTGTACTAATGAGAACAACCTGTCACTCAAATCGGATAGCAGATATTTGGTATCATGTATAATGAGACTCAGGAAATTAGAGAATGTCTATGAGACCTTAACAGGTCGAAACAATATGGTACATAGTTCATGATATATTTCAACTCATGGTATAGTTCAGATAGAATATGAACTATACCATGAGTTGTTCCATCGTGTTAGGTGATAGAGCACGAGCTCAGAAATACCCCTACTCCAACGAGAAGTGAGGGAATCTGACCGTCTCTTCCCATCTTGACAGATTGTCTTTCAAAGGAAGTTTCTGGAGAAGAGGGAGAGAGTTCTACGACGAGTCGACCAGAAGTATTTTTTTCTCTCTCTGAATTGACCGAACAGGTCAGAGTTTCAATCTGTTCCCAAAATGAGCTCCTTGTGATTTCGTTAATCACGCACTGTGATAATTAAGGTCTGCCGCAGAGCAGGTGTTTAAAATTCGTCGTAGACTCGAGAACTCTGAAAATCTCCGAACTTGGAATGAGCTGCACTTGTGAATCAAATTATTTTTTTCATTTTTTTTTTTTGTAAATAGAGTTTTGCATATGTTTATATAATGCTTGTAAATTATAATTAAAGTGTTCCAATGAATCTGAAAGAGGCCATCTTCTTGAAGCTGTTACAATTCTAGTATAGGCTGAAACGTTACAATAGGAAGAAAATTGCGATATTTTTTTGCGATTATTTATTTTATTTATTTATTTTTTGAAAATATGAAAATTTTCTGTACGTATCACCATAGACCATGGGTAGCATTACATTTTGTTATTCAATTTATAGCTAAGCCAGATTCTATTTGTTTTTCATGACATTTTATATGTATTCTACAAGATCTGAAAGCACTTACGAAAACAAATAGTTTTCAAAGTCATCGTTCGGCAAAAAAGATTTCTTTTGTTTAAGAAACTAAGAGCAGAAAGTATCTGCCAGCATAAATATTCAATGAATGTATCAATAAAGCAAACACAACGTATCCTACAAAAAAAAGCACATTGTATGTCAGATGCAGAGATTGCCAAATGATAGGGAATTGTTGAAGAACAGTAGGAGTTCTGACGAGAAGTTAGTAGTTAAAGGAAGAAAGATATTCAACTATTAGAGACAGTTTTAAATAGAAAATAACTTATTGAAAGATATTCCCATCGCTGGATGAGCTGAATTGGTTTTCATTTGATAGGATCATTTTAAAAAGAGATTTCAGTTTTCTTTTTTGGTAAAGGCTTTTTGAGGCTGAGCTTTATCATATTATTTTTTAGCCATTTTAAAAGATTCTTTAATGTAATGAATAACAAAGAAGTCACAGTACTTCCAGATTGATTATCGAGTGGAAAATTGACAAATTACCACGTCAAACGGTTTCAAACAAAGTGTTGTAATAATTGAAGAAGGCAATTTCGGAAAACGGCATCTTTCCTTCATTTTGAGCGGTCTGATGGCCAATTGGTTACGGCTCTGGTCTTTGGTACCACAGGCTTCAGGTTCGAAATCAATCTGATGGTGACATGGATGTTTGGGAGTGGTTCAGAATCCACGTTAATCTGTAGGTCCCGGTCTAATTAGCCTAAAATGTGAACAAGATGACTGTCACTGTCGAACGACAAACCACACCAAATCAAACCTTCATTTTGATACCAGTTTAAAAATTGGCTATTTGATGATGATTTGGCTAATAGACACTTTGATACCGGTTTCATAGAAGTCACGGAACGCTTAGCATTATGCCAGGGTTATTTCAGAATGCCGTTGGCTTTTCCTTCACCCCATTGCCTGACATCTTTCAGGAGATGCCGTCTACTAATTTTATACAATTTCGCTATTTGATGACAATTTAATTGTAATTAAAGCCCTTCCGAAATTGCATTGCTAATTTTGCACGAGATAGTTGGTCAGACCAGTGTGAGTGTAGTGTTCAAATTATGTATCCTGCAGTATTGAAGAACTGGTATGGGTGTTACTTCCAGCTGTTTGTCATCTTTCAATACTCATAAAGGCTGAGATTTCTTTTATAAACATCTGGTTTCTAATAGTCACCACAACATGAAATCGCAGAGTGAAAAACCAGGTGACCTAAGAGGTCTTTCATGTCCTCTTTGCCTGCTGAACAGGCAATCTGCGAAATCCGTTGCTGTTATGTAATTGATCCATGCCTGTATCAAATGGTATGAATAATTTTATCTTTCTAAAATAAAGTACTTTTGTAATCGCAAGGACAGGGGCCTGATGGCCGAGTGGCTAGCGCTCTGCGCTTGGTACCACATATTTCAGGTTCGAATCCCGTTGGTGTCATGGATGTTTGTAGTAGTTCAGAATCCACTTTAAATAATAGGTTCCGGTCTAATAGGATCGTAGAGCGTTTTCTTGAGGTTTGGCCAATCTTTAACCCCCGTGGTTCTTCTCTAAAGGTGAAGCTGCATATTACTCTTTTCTATGGACCAGTCGCCTGCGACGGGAGTCCTCTGGACCTGGTGTAAACTTTCCTGCACCAGGGAATTAGTAAAACAGCAATAACTAACTGGAGATGTGTCACAATCAGCAAATTAATTCACTATGCCTTTCAAAAATGGAATTTTATTACTTAATAAAATTATTCAATAAAAAAAAAATGTAATAAAATATTTTATTTCTGAAACTTTAACAAACTGCATGAATTTTTGAAGTGAAATGGACTAGTACATTATTAAGTATGAGTACTCCATGCGAATGATGTACAAATATGTCCTAATTAGGAAGGAACTTCAGTTCCACAAATTAATGTGACATAATTATGTCACATTAATTTGTGTTATGGAAAACTCTGTTTACCGGAGGCCTTCTTTAATATAATAAGGACATAACTTCTTTCTTGGAAACAGAAAAGCGACTTTTTTTCTTCTGTTTATATCGAGAACAGATGTCGGCGTCGACAAGAAACGAGTAGTTTTCCAACCTTTTAATATTCAGAAAAATGCCTATTTCAAGAGAATGATAATTGGATTCATTTATGCAATATTTATAATGCGGGCGCTTGAATTTCCATAATACTTGTATTTGAGAATCCTTTATTAAATGACTGTCAATTTTTGGATTAATTAAAGAAATTGTAATCGTTTAATTTGTATGTTGTTTGCTAGAACTCGGCTTAAAGATTACTGAAGCATGATTCTGCCTAAAGCAACTTGAGTACTTTTTAAACTTTTATCGCAAATTTAGTGCAGAATCAAATTTAATTTTTAATGCTACTTCTTTCATTTTTGCCTTAAAGGATTTTTGCATTTATAAGTAAATAATCTTTCATTTTTAATCCTAATTAATCCGTTCACTGACCTGAAGAACTCATGGACAGTTGAGGCTGTTCGGATCTAAATTGCTCGCTTTGTCCAACTGTCATTTGGCGAGATTACTTCTTGAGAAAGATTATCATGCTTTCTTTTATTACTAGAAAGGGCCTAACCGTTGATACCTTGAAAGAGAGTGAATAGTTTGTTAGAGAAATTCGGATAGAGGCACATAACAATAATATTTACAATTATCTGTTGTTAAATTTATTAATTTTAAAATTACTATGGTTTAAAGCATGATCTTATTCTGCAAAAATACGCTAAAAGCACATAATACTGTAAAAATCCACACGTTAGGGAACATTAAAACATTATTGAATTTGGCGATTGTTTCAAATTAACTGAGGAAGTTTCTAGAAAAGACAGGATGTGCGAGAATAATTAAAGCTTAAGAACAGATTTCAGATACTTCAAAAATCTGAAAGGAATGATTATTTAAAATGATTAGAGATTTTCTTAATATTTTAATTTTTTCCCCAAAACTTTATTCAGGCCTTCTAGATAAAGGTTTATAAAGTTGTATTTGCCGTCAGCAGATTTTGAGCATTCGTGAGCAAGGTGTCGTTGTGTCTGCAATTAATTTTGCAAGAGTATTGTTCGTTTTGCCTATTGCTGTCATTTAAAACAATTTTATTTTTACAACTAAACCGAACATCTAACACATCACTAGAAAATCTAGCTAAGAAAAACCCATTTTTTTTTTTAGAAATTCGACTTTATTCGTCAACATACTCTCTTTCAAGAATGATACATTCATTCCAACTCTCCTCTAACTTTCGATGCCTTTTTTTTTTTTTTAGAACTATTTGTCTTTGCTCACGAAATAGTCTTTAGTTTCGGCAACCATTTATTAATTTGAGCCAAATTTTTTCCCCTGGAGCATCTTTTTGATGTCTGCAAAAAGTAAAAAGCCAATGGTTGCTGGATTCAGATCTGTAGAGTACGGTGGGAGGGAAACAATTCTTTATTTAATTTAGCCATAGTTTTTAAAGACTTGTGACAGTTGTCTTGGGGAAAGAGCCCTTTTTTTTTCTTCATTTCTGCACTTTCATTGTCGATCCCAAAATGATATGTAATATTCGCCTATTGCAAATGTTATCTTTCTCAAGATAGTCGATGAACAAAATACACTCATGTCCATAATTAAGAATAATGAAGTTCAGGCAAAGAAAGAGACAGAAGCAAAACAAATTTGACTTATTTGTAAAGTCTTTTATTAAACAAAAGGTAAAGAGCAAAAAAGATGCTACATGTTTGACATAATAAATAAAAATTTTTTTACTCCCTGGAACAAATTTCAAAAAGAACCTTTTACAAAAACAGTGTAACATGGTTAATGATGGTTAATATGGAGTATGTCTCCCGGACGATGCAATACAGGCCTTACAACGCCTAGGCATGTTGAGTATCAAATTATCAATCTGATCTTGGGAATATTACACCACTCATCAAGCAATGCCCTCCGAAGTTCCGGTTGACAGGTGGGAGGGAGTTGACGGGCTGCAATTCGACGGCCAAGCATATCCCACACATGCTCTATTGGATTCAAGTCCGGTGAGTATGCTGGCCAATCCATACGGGTGATATCCTCCAATTGAAGGCATTCGTCTACAATGTTTGCACGGCGAGACGAATAAAAGAAATTCCAGCACCCATGGCGCCCCGAAACAAACGCACATGTTGTTTTAGAATGACATCCCGATAGATGTGGCCTGTCAGTTTTCTGAACATGCAGGTCAGTTCTGGAACCAAGAATAATTCCTCCCAAACAGTGATCCTGCACCACCGTAACGGGGTCGTTCAATGGTGTTCTCTTGGTGGTAACGGCCATAACTATTTATTGCACTTTTTAAAGCGCTTGTGAACAATTTTACTTCTTTGCCACCATTCATATCCCCCTCTCTTAACTCCCGTCATTGTGATGTACTATCCGCCTCTGGTGGTTTCCTGTAATTTGCATATTCTTCTTCAAGATGTGTGTGATAAATTCTACAGGTGAAATTTTTTATTTTTAGAGTTCAATTTCTGTGTGATTCTGAATTATTCTTAATTTATGGACATGAGTGTACTATGCATATACCAAAATACGTTTTGAGGTTTTGGTCACTTTGGACGACATTCACTTATGCTGTTCCCCAAATGGTGATCCTTTTGATTCAGGTGTATAGTAGTGGATCCATGTTACATTAATTGTCACATACCGATGGAAGAAATCTTTTATCTCGCTTGAATAGCTCCAACTTTGCTCTGAATCGTCGATGCGTTGTTTTCGGTCCGGTGTGGGCAAACGCGGCACCACTTCGAAAACAACTTAAGTATGCTCAAATTTTCCTGTAAAATTGTAATACACTAACTTATGACATCTTTAAGGTATCAGCTATCTGACGCAACTTCACTCTAAGGTCTTTCAAAACTATTTTTTTGACTTTTTCATGTTTTCAGGAACAACTACTGATTTTGGGCGACCAGGGCGTTCAGCATCATCGGTGTTTGCACGACCGCGTGTAAATTCAGAAAAATCAGTCGGTAATAGTTGATTTCCCTGATGCAGAGTCTCCATAACGTTTAACAAGCCACTGTTTGGCTTCAACAGTATTTTTCCCCCATCAAAAACAATGTTTAATTAACACAGGAAATTATTTTTTTATCCGTTGTTTTGAAAATTGCAAAACTGGGCTTAGTAAAACCACTGTAACCTGTAAACTAATTATCAGAATGTTAAGATATTAGCATATATCGTTTGAAGGATGCTACTATCTAAAAATCATATGGGTCTGTCAACAGTGTTGCCATATATGTGTTCATATGTAAACGATCCGTGCCCTTAGGCACACGGCATCTTCAGACCGTCGTCGCGACAGCAACCCTGGTCTGATATCTTTATATCTATCTCTTCTTTTCTGGTACGGGAATCTTTCAATGTTTCCAGTCTGGTATAACAGACCAGTGGTGAGATTGTCATTTTAGCTTTCTTAAATTTATTTGCAGCAATGAAACCTTTCGGGGATGAGCTTCATATTTGTCCATTGAAATTTTTATAAAAATGCTTTGGTGTGAATGTTTAGTCAAATGAACTAAATAAATAACTATTTAAGTAAATACATTGGAAATTTTTTTGAATAATTAAACATAATTAAATATAATTAATAATTAAACATCTTTTTTAAAAAAATGTTCTACAGCCATGCATTTCACTTAATTGTGGTTGAATAACTTTATCGAAAAATATTTTGGAAGACAAATATTAAACAAATGAATATATGAAATACATAAACAAATGAAATACATTTTTGTTTATTACATTTTCTTTTCTTCACCAAGAATACGAATGTTTTTTCGAACAAAATTTGTACCGAAACACCTTCATTTTTTTTTCTTCATGTGACAACGAAATAAAAAAAAAAAGTTAAGCGAAGGAATGTTTGATGATATGAATCTGTCAAATATGAGATTTAAAAGACTTTTAAAGTAACAAACGACCTCTTTGATTCAAAATATGTTCTCATTTTTCTGGTTCACTGTTCTCATTATCCTCTGAGTACAACTTTCAGACCGTCCAACCCTATTATTCCGAATAATTCTAGGTAAATTTACGAATCTCGGTTTCTAAGTGCATGAGTTTTATTATTCAGTTAACAATGACATAAGATGGATAAATAGAAAATAAAATATCCTTTTGTTCATTGAATTGAAAAGAAAACATGGTTTCCAAAGTTCATGAAGTATCATACGGTATTTTTATTTAAAGGAAGCAATGTTTGTTAAGTCTTCATGCGTTGAATATTTTTATTTGCTTCTTGTGCATTCTATTTTCTTTTTTACTTTTGACGAAATTTTACATACATTTCTGGTATTACAACTTCAGCGATTTTTTTCTTTTAATCAAATATTACCAGAAAGAGATATGTACATAATTTGATAAAAATCATACATAAGACTCATCAGTGTTGGGCGATCTAAAACAGAATTTAAACAAAAGAAGGATGGTTACCTGAACGGATTTGTAGACCCAATGTCAGAAAGAATCAGAATTCCCCAGTTTTCTTCTTATGGGTAGGAAAAAAACCATTCCAATATTCTTTTAACATGCATAAATGTAAAAAAAACATTGGATGATTATAACCCAATATGGCAGGTGACCATCTTTTTTTCTCCTAAATTCTTTTGTGGCCTCCTATTTATTATTGTCATCAAAGACACACGCCTGTAGTCACTGTGTTCCTTCTTCCAACTCATCGTGCACTCCCTTCAAGACCCCCTCCCCCAGAAAGGAGTCTTCGTCCACCTCTGTTCCATTCTGTTCTCCGAGATTCCCCATCCACAAAAGAAAAACGATGCGAGCGAGCTCCCCTACACGAGATCGGTTTCAAATCTCAATTAACATTCACGTTTTGGTTACAGACGTGCTTCAAAAATAGTGCACAAAAGAAACCTTAATTACTTGAAAAGAAGCACTTCGATGCTGGAAGAAAGAAAAAAATCAATCAACGTCTTAATTAAAAAAGAATAAGAGTCGAATCACAGATGCGCGTTGAATTTGTAATGGTTTATTTGTCGAATGAAAAATGTCCTCTTTGTGAATAAAAGAAATGCCATAGAATGGAAGAGCAAAATTATTCCATTAGGGATTATTTAATCTGAATGTTTCTATTATGTTTTTTTCTTTTTAGTTGTTGTTGTTAATGCATAATGAATGTAATGATGTTGGTTAAAAAAACTATTTTAATAAAAGGTTAATTTTGCAGTGCACAGATTTTTAAAATTGCTTTTGTGCGTTTAAACAGCAGAAAAAAATATTTCTCTTTGTGATTAATTCATCTGATGATGTAAGTCTTTGTTAAAAAAAACAAAAAGAAATTAAAGCAACATTTGTGTTAAGCAAAATTTTCTATTCCCTACATCTTGAAAGTCAAGAATAAAAAATGATTTAATTTATTTATTTAAACTTTTAAATTAGCCTGAATGGCCAAATGTGTAGCTCTCTAGCGTTCGGTATCACAGGTTTGTGTTCAAGTCCTGGCCGTGCCATGGATGTTTGAAGTTGCTAGGAATCCACTTTGCCGTAGGCCTCTGTCTCATATGAGCGTAGAATGTCACAGAATCAAATCAGGCTTCTTCTCACCCCCACATCATTCCCAAACTGTAAAAGTCTAACTCAGCTTTAGGCAATGATGTGGTGTTGTGTAGAAGTAGTAGTTGTTCAGAATCCTCGTTAAACTGTAGGTCCTGATCTAATTAGCCTAAAGTGTGTACAAAGTGAGCCTAGAGTGACAGAACCAAATCAATTTTATGGGTAGAGACTCTAGAAACAAACTCAAGACTGTGTTTTTTAAAATGAAAAGACCGACATTTAAAATAAATAAATGAAATAAAATTAATTTTCGGTCTCTTCACAAAATGTCACAAATCAATGTCAGAAATCATCAGAATTCCACCAGTGTTCTTATGTGTAGGAAAAAGACATTTCAATATTCTTTATCATGTATAAATGTAAAATAAAAGTATTGGATGATTATAAACCAATAGGGCAGGTGACCATTTTTTTTTCTTAAATTCTTTTGTGTCATCCTATTTATTATTGCTATCAAAGACACACGCCTGCAGTCAATTGTGTTCCTTCTTAGTGGCCTCCCTTCGTGCCCCCCCTGACAGAACAGAGAGAGTGTCTTCATCTGTTCCATTCTGCTCTCCGGAGATTCCCTCCACAAAAGAAAACGATGCGAGCGAGCTCCCCCTACATGAGATCGGTTTTGAATTCTTAGTTAACATTCACGTTTTGGTTGCAGCCGTGCTTAAAAAAAAAACACAAAAGAAATCTTAATTACTAAAGACAGCACTGATGGAAGAAGAAAGAAAGAAAGAAAAATCAATCAAATCTTTAATTGAAAAGAAGAAGAGTCGAATTGCAGATGCGCATTCAATTTGTAATGGTTATGTGTCGAGTGAAAAATGTCCTCTTTGTGAATAAAGAAATGCCTTAGAATAGAAGGGGAAAAATGATTCCATTAGAGATTATTGGTTCTGGGTGTTTCTGTTAAGTTTTTTTTTTTTTGTTGTTGTTAATGCATAACAAATGTAATGATTTTAATAAAAGGTTAATTTTGCAGGGCACACATTTTTAAATTTGCTTTCGCGTGTTTGTACAACGAAAAGATTTATTTCTATTTGCCATTAATTCATCTGATGAGGTAACTAAAGTTAAAAAAAAAAAAAAAAATCAGCGTTTGTTATTTTTCATTTTCCACACCTTCTTGAAAGTTAAGAATGAAAAAAAAGGTTTAATTTATTTATTTAAATTTTTAAATACAACTTAAAAAGTAATATAAATGAAACACAAACAAACTATTTCAAATGGTTTTTTTTTATCTTTACTGAATAACAAATAATTTTCCTTTTGTAGTAAAAAAAAAGTATGTCCATGTCGAAATCGCCATATAATTGCAAAATCAGCACATTGAAAATAAGCAGTCAGCAAGAAAAATTCGCTGAAATAGATAAATACCAGAAATAGATATAAAGTTTCGTCAAAAGAAAAAAAGGATATAGAATGTACAACAAGGCAAATAAAAAATATTCAACACATGAAGATTTAAATGAAATTGCATTTTTAAATAATAATATTGTATGACTCTTTCATAAATTTCGGAAACCCTATTTTCTTCTCAATTCAACGAGCAAAAATATGTTTTATTTTCTACTCATCCTTCTGATGTTATTAACTGAATAATAAAACGCATGCACTTAGGAATCGAGATTCGTAAATTTACCTAGGATTATTCGAAATAATAGGGTTGGACGGTCTGAAAGTTGTATTCGGTGGATAATGAGAACAATGAATGAGAAAAATGAGAAACACATTCTTCTGAATCAAAGAGGTCGTTTGTTACTTTAAAACTCTTTTAAATCTCATATTTGGCAGATTCATAACATCAAACATTCCTTCGCTTAACTTTTTATTTCTTTATCACGTGAAGGAAAAAAAAAAAAAGGTGTTTCGGTACAAATTTTTTGTTCGAAAAAACATCTGAAATCCTGGTGAAGAAAAGAGAAAAATTGAAATAAAAAAATATTTATTCATTTGTTTAATATTTCTCTTCCAAAATATTTTTCGATAAAGTTATTCGACCATAATTAAGTGAAACACGAAAAGCTATAGAACATTTAAAAAGAAGGAAAAAAAAAATGGAAATAAAGCCCTTTCTGAAAAGGCGACGCTGTCAAAAGTCTGCGAGGTGTACAGAATAATGTTTATCTAAGAAATGCATACATCTTTTCGACCCTATAAACTGGAGTTTTCAAAGAAAATTCCGAGAATTTATTCCCAAAACTTTTCATTGCTGCGAGAGGCTTAACAACCGTGAGGAAGAAAGGGTGAAAAAAAAAAAAAGGTTAAATTTTTCCGATTTGAAATCTGTATAAAGTAAACTCCGTTATTATTGGGTCGAAAATTCGTTTTATTTTCAAAAAGAGTAAAATTTTTTCAAATTTAAAGACTAAAGTAGATAATTAAAAGTTGTAAAAATAAAAAGTTAAAGATCATAATTACGAAAAGTGCAATAAGTTTCCGATTAGAAATATCAAAAATATATTTTAAAAACTGTTAAGTTTATAAATGTCAGTGTGTATAGGCCTTTCAGCAAAATAAGACATCACTCAATGAGTATCCGGTCTAACACATATATGATAACACTATTGACAGACCAGATGAGTTTTGGATAGTAGCATCCTTCAAACGATATATGTCAAAATATGACATTTTCCTACCCATAAGAAGAAACTGTTTGTTCTTGGTTGTATTTATGTTTTACTATAATTTATGTTTTTTTTGCATTAAAAAGTTTGTGTTGTTGTGGCTAATTCTCAGTGTCTTGCAATGTGGGACGACCATCCCATGAGTGATCTCCTCATGGATGGGTATTCCTGGCAGTGGCATAGATGTTTGTTAGTGGTTCGGAATCCCCACGTTAACTGTAGGTCCCGGTCTGTTTGGCCTTCGTGGGCACAAATGACCGTAGAGGGACAAAAGACCTCATGGATGGAGGCATAGGGGGCAGCTTCTGTTGGGATGGACTACCCATAGGCGGAAGTCTGACTTTGTACTGTAACGCTCTTACAGTCATAGGAGACAGGGACCTACCCCATAAAGTGGATTCTGAACCACAACACACATCTATGGCGCCGCCGGGATTCGACTCTCGGCCATTCAGTCGCCTTTAAAAGTTTAAATAAATAAATGAAAATTTTTTTTATTCTATACTTTCAAGAGTATGTAGGGAATTAAAAATGTTGCTTAACACAAATGCTAACAATTTTATACTTTTTTTTGTACTTTAGCAAATAGTTACATTATTAAATGAATTAATGATAAATAGAAATAACTATTTTTCCGCTGTAAAAACACACAAAGCAATTTTAAAAATCCGTGCACTGCCAAATCAACCTTTTATTAAAATAGTTTTTAAACCGCCATCATTACATTTGTTATGCATTAACAACAACAACAACAACAATACACACATGGCAGAGACATGCAGAATAAATAATCTCTAATAGAGTAATTTTTCATTACCTTCCATTCTATGGCGCTTCTTTATTCACAAAGAGGACATTTTTCGTACGACAAATAACCATTTACAAATTCAATGCGCATCTGTCATTCGACTCTTCTTCTTTTCAATTAAGCTTCGATTGATTTTTTTTTCTTTTTTCTTCCAGCATCGAAGTGCTCGTCTTTTTCTTCTTTTTTATTTTTTTCAAGTAATTAAGGTTTCTTTTGTGCACTATTTTGAAGCACGTCTGTAACCAAAACGTGAATGTTTAATTAAAATTCAAAACCGATCTCGTGTAGGGGAGCTCACTCGCACCATTTTCTTTTGTGGAGGAATCTTCTTTAGAACACAATGGAAACAGAATGAGGACTTCTCTCTGTTCTGAAGGGGTGGGGGTGGGGTCTTGAAGGGAGGGCACGATGAGTAGGAAGAAGAAATACAATGACTGTAGGAGCGTGTCTTTGACAGCAATCATAAATAGGATGACACAAAAAAATTTAGGGGAAAAAAAGGATGGTCAACTGCCATATTTGGTTGTAATCATTCCAATATTTTTTTTCATTTATGCATGATAAAAGAATATTGGAATGTTTCTTTCCTACCCATAAGAAGAAACTGTTTGTTCTTGATTGTATTTATGTTTTCTGTTTCATTTTAAGTTGGCCTTTAAAAGTTTGTGTTGTTGTTTCTAAATCTCAGTGTCCTGCAGTGCGGAACGACCCTCCCATGAGTGATCTCCTCATGGATGGGTAATCCTGGCGGTGACATGGATGTTTGTGAGTGGTTCGGAATCCACTTTCAACTGTATGTCCTGTCTGTTTAGCCCTCGTGTGCACAAGTTGATCGTAGAGCTACAAACCAAACCAAACCTCATGGATGGAGGGAAAGAGGGCTGCTTCTGTTGTGATGGAGCACCGTAGGCAGAAGTCTGACCTGGCACCGTGATGCTCTTACAGTCATATGATACCGGGTCCTACGGCTTAAAGTGGATTCCAAGCCACTACAAACATCCATGGCACCATCGGGATACGAACCCGAAACCTGTGGCACTAAGCGCCAGAGTGCTAGACACTCGGCCATTCAAGTCCATTTAAATAAATTGAAATCGTTTTCCATTCTTAACTTTCAAGATGTGGGAATGGAAAATTTTTACTTTAGCACAAATGTTGCTTATATATATATATATAGTACTGCAAACACACAAAAGCAATTTTAAAAATCTGTGCACTACAAAATTAACCTTTATTAAACTAGTTTTTAACCAGCATCATTACATTTATTATGCATTAGCCAGCAACAACAACAACAAAAAGAAAAACACACACATAATAGAAACAAGCAGAATAATGGAATAATGTTTCCTTCCATTCCATGGCATCTCTTTATTCACAAAGAGGACATTTTTCATTCGACACATAACCATTACGAATTCAACGCGCATCTGTCATTCGACTCTTCTTCTTTTCAATTAAGCTTTGATTGATTTTTTTTTTTTTTTTTTCCAGCATCGAAGTGTTCTCTTTCTTTTCTTCTTCTTTTTACAAGTAATTAAGATTTCTTTTGCGCATGTTTTGAAGCACTTCTGTAACAAAATGGAATGTTAATTAAGATTCAAAACAGATCTTGTGTAGGGGGAGCTCACTCGCATCCTTTTCTTTTGTGGTGGAGGGCACGATGAGTTGGAAGAAGGACTACAATGACTGTAGGCGCATGTCTTTGATAGCAATCATAAATAGGATGATACAAAAGAGTTTAGGAAAAAAAGGTGGCCACCTGCCTTATTTGGTTATAATCATCAAATATTCTTTTACATTCATGCATGTTAAAAGAATATTGGAATGTTTTTGTCCTACCCATAAGAAGAACACTTCGGAATGCTGATGCTTTCTGAGATTTTTGGTCTACAAATCCGTTCAGGTTAACCACCCATATTAAAATATCGATTTAGAGACGGAAAAAACAATGATTTTATGGATTTATTTTAAATATCAGATTTTTAACTTTCGAAAACAGTTTTGAGTTTGTATCTAGAGTCTCTACCCATAAGATGGGTTTGGTTTTGTCGCTCTATTCATTTCGTACCCATTTTAGGCTAATTATACCGGGACCTATTGTTTAACATGGGTTCCGAACCACCACCATGAACCCTACTACTACTACTACACCACACCACATCACTGTGCCTAGAGCTAAGTGGCTCCTTTACAGTTTGGGAATGATGTGGGTGAGAAGTCTGATTGGACTCAGTGTAGCTATACGGTTATAGGAGATCGGGACCTACTGCTTAAAGTGGATTCCGAACCCCACATATACATCCCTTATTACCGTCTGGACTCGAACCAGAAAACTGTAGCATTAAGCGCCAGGGCGTCCGCCACTCAACCATCTGGCCCCATTAGAAGAACACTGCGGAATGCTGATGCTTTCTGACGTGTCAACAAATCCGTTCAACACACACTCAATACCGAATTTTGTGAAAGATACCGAAAAAAAAATTTTTTTTTTTTTTTGTTGATTTATTTGAAGGATCAGACTTTCAACTTTCGAAAACAGTTTTGATTTTGTCTCTAGAATAAATTCCCATAAGACTGGTTTGGGGTTTTCACTCTACGGTCATCTTTTGCACACTTTAGGCTAATTAGACTGGGACCTACGAAGTGGAGTTTAACGTGGATTCCGCGCAACTCACATACATTCATGATGCAGTGAAGATTCAAACCTGAAGCCTATGGTACCAAAGGCCAGACCGCTAGCCAATTGGCAATCAGGCCGCCTACCCATAAAAAAGATACTTTAGAGAATGAAAAATTTTGCTTAACACAAATGCTTCCTATTTTTTTTTTTTTTTTTTTTTACTTTAGCCAATAGTTGCATCATCAAATAAATTAATGGCAAATAGAAATAAATTTTTTTTCGCTGCAGAAACACACAAAAGCAATTTTAAAAATCTGTGCACTGCAAAATTAACCTTTTATCAAATTTGTTCTTAACCGCCATCATTACATTTGTTATGCATTAACAACAACAACAACAAAAAAACACACACACACACACATAATAGAAACATTCAGAATAAATAATCTCTAATGGAATAATTATTTACTCCATTCCATTCTATGGCATTTCTTTTGTTCACAAACAGGACATTTTCATTCGACAAATAACCGTCACAAATTCAACGCGCATCTGCAATTCGACTCTTTTTCTTTTCAATTAAACCTTTGATTGATTTTTTTTTTTTCTTCCAACATCGAAGTGCTCTTTCTTTTTTTCTTTTTTTCAAGTAATTAAGATTTCTTTTGTGCACTATTTTGAAGCACGTCTGTAACCAAAACGTGAATGTTAATTAAGAATTCAAAACCGATCTCGTGTAGGGGAGCTCACTCGCATCGTTCTCTTTTGTGGAGGAATCTCGGAGAACACAATGGAATAGAAGGCGGAGTTCTCTCTGTTCTGAAGGGGAAGGTCTTGAAGGGAGGGCACGATGAGTAGGAAGAAAGGAATACAATGACTGTAGAAGCGTGTCTTTGATAGCAATACTAAATAGGATGACACAAAAGAGTTTAGGAAAAAAGATGGTCAACTGGCATATTTGGTTATAATCATGCACTATTTTTTTTATATGTATGCATGATAAAAGAATATTGGAATGTTTTTTTCCTACCCTTAAAGGAACATGATGCTTTCAGACATGTGGTCTACAAATACGTTCAGGTAACTACCCAAATTGAATTACGATTTTTGTGAAACTGACCGAAAAATTTTTTGTTATGGATTTATTTTAGAGATCAGACTTTTAATTTTCGAAAACAGTTTTGAGTTTGTATCTAGAGTAAGATTACCAGATCAACCATAACTGGTAAATTTAGAACGACCTAAAAGATCTGTTTGGTTTTGTCACCCTGCTCATTTTGTGCACACTTTGGGCTAATTAGACAGTTTAACGTGGATTCCGTACCACCACTACTATTACAACATCACACCACCACACCACATCACATCACATCACTGTCCTTAGAGCTAAGTTTCGCCCTTTACAGTTTGGAATTGTTGTGGGTGAGAAATAAGTCAAATTACGCTATGGTTATATGAGACAGGGCCTGTTCCATATTGTATAACATACCAATAGCATTGGGGTTTTTTTCAATTCCTTCTATTAGCTCACACTCTCCCTATATATGTCTTGTTCAAATTTTCAATCGTTCATAAAATACTTTTTATTCATCCACTCAGGTTCAAATACATTTTTTTGAACTTGTAGTGGATGACACTGGATGTTAATGCAGATTTTCGAATATTAATTCAGTAATTGAATTTAATTAGTCAATTTCAGGTTTTTTTAGGTTTAAGTTGCATATATCGGCCAATAGATGGCGCCAGATAAACTTAAAAAAATGAATGAAAATTATTTATAAAAGGACTTTCTGCATTATAGTGAAAAAAAAAAAAGTAGGAATTGGCTTAAAAAAAATTTTTTTTTTAATTACTTGTTTTTGTGATAATGGGTTAATCATTTCGTTATATCATATGCTCAATATTCTTTTGGCATAAGCCCCGTTAGGTAAGAACTCAAGGTACCACACTTATTCTGAAATTTCACCTTCCACCCCATTCCGAAATAAATAGTCGTCCTTTTCTCCGGAGTGCGGATAAAGTGTTCGGTGTCGTTTACCTGGTGCCGCGAGATACGAGGGGGCACAAAGCGTCCCTCGGCGGGAATCCCGTTTCTCTTTGTGGCCCCCTCCCCCGAAGCCGCCCCTTTCTTCGGGCGGCCGATTTCGCGCCTTCCGGTTCGAATCCATGGCCGCGGGAACCATCCGTCAAATGCTGGAACAGATATCGAGTGGATGGGGGAGTGAAAAGTATTTAAGGCTCCATTGAATTTTCCAGAGGAATAGGGGAGGGGGAGGAACCCCTGGATTTGTTTGGTAAAAATCTCCGAGATCCAAACTTCAGGAAAAACTTTTTTTTTTTATCTCGGTGAATTTGTAAAGTGGCATTTGTCGCATTCCGTAAACTGACATGAAAGAATGGATTTTCAAAATTATGACATATGTTGGTTGCTGTGGTCTTCGGGCATTTTAGCAGGGCATCTTTCGCCACTAGAAGGACCAATGTGTAGCAGGTTCAGCGTTGCCCAGGGTACGTATGGGGTTATTCTGTATCAAACGCTCAGGATTATGATCACAACAATTTGATTATGGCGTGATGGCCGAGTGACTAGAGCTCTTGCTCGGTGCCACAGGGTTCGCGTTCAAATCGCGGTGGTGTCATAGATGTTTGTTAGTGGTTCGACCACTTTTAAGCCCAGGCCCCTGTCTAATATGATCAGCTCAGGTTACCCACATCATTCCCAAACTGGATTTAATGTGGTGTGAATGTGGAATGAACTGAATTTTTATGCACGTACCTTGCATAAATTAATTAATTTCTCTTGTAGACGTTTGTTCTTTTTTTGTATTGCATGACATGTCAATAACAACAGGCTTTTAGTTAATGAATTAATTCTTCTGTCTTTATACCTTATGGGAAATATTTTTGTTGGTATACTTCTTGTTCGTCTTGTATAACATCAGAGGTTTTTTTCAAATTAGGGTTAGATTTTTTTTCATGTTAATAGATTAATAATTTCTTTATACCTTATGTAAATATTCGGTTGGTAACATATTGTATTGTAAAACACACCAATAACATTAGGGTTTTTTTATGTTAATAGATTAATTATTTCTTTATACCATAAGTTAAATAGTCGGTCGGTATACGCCCTGTTCCGTATTGTATAGCATACCAATAACATTAGGGGTTTTTCCTGTTATGGATTAATCATTTCTTTATATATGTTAAATAATCGGTGTCAATATGTTTTTGCTTAATGGATTAATCATCTCTTCATACCTTATGGGAAATATTCGATTGGTATACACCCTGTTCCGTATTAACATACCAATAACATCCAGGGTTTTTTCATGTTAGTGGATTAATAATTTCTTTACACCATATTTTAAATATTCGGCCCGTATACGCTTTGTAGCGTATTAACATAACAATAACATTAGGGTTTCTTTCATGTTAATGGATTAATCATTTCTTTATACCATATGTTAAATATTCGGTTGGTATACGTTCTGTTAGGCAAGAGTCAAGGAACCACAATTATTCTCAAGTTTCACCCTCTACCCATTCCGAAATAAACGTCGTCCTTTCCTCCAGGAGAGCGAGTAAACTGTTGGGTATCGTCTACCTGGAGCCGTGAGATACAGTGGGCACAAAAGCGTCTCTCCAGGAATCCCGTTTCTCCTTTACGCCCCCCTCTCTCCCGAAACCCGAGGCCGCCCTCCCCCTTTCTTCAGGCGGCAGATTTCGCGCCTTCCGGTTCGAATCCATGGCCGCGGAACCATCCGTCAAATGCTGGAACAGATATCAGTGGATGGGGGAGTGAAAAGTGTTTATGGCTCCATTGAGTTTTACAGAGGAATGGGGGTGGGGGGTGGGTGGAGGGGTGGAGGGAACCCTGGAGGGTTTGGTAAAAATCTCCGGCCTCCGAACGTCAAGAAAAGTTTGATTTTTTTATCTCGGTGAATTTGTAAAGTGGCATTTGTCGCGTTCCGTAAAGGGACATGAAAGAATGGATTTTCAAAATTGTGACATATGTTGGTTCCACTAGATAGGGGAGCCAATGTGTAGCAAGTTCAGCTTTGCCCAGAGTAAGGGTGGGAAACCTGCTTCACTGCATCCAGATGGCCAGTTGATTATGATCTCAACAATTTTAAATATGTCTCGACTGGCGCTCAGTGACAAATTTTTCTGACACATTTTTCGAGTTCTGAAGGTTCCATGGATGTTTGTAGTGGTTCGGAATCCCTTTTAAGTCGTAGGTCCCGGTTTAATATGACTGTTGAACGTAGGGCTGACAACCCTACCTCTTAAAAATCAACTTCTCAGTCAGACTTCTACCTAAGGGTGCTCCATCCGAACAGAAGAACGAATTCCCCTTTCTCTCTTCCCATGAGACCCCATGGCTTCTTGAACTTGGTCTAGTTGATGCTGCCTACCAAGTGAGATAAGAAACAACAACACAATTTTGAATTATGAATTACATTACCCAATTTGAGTTTTGAATTACATTCTACACTCTGTCTTTTTCCTTTGCTCACTTCTTATGTGAATATCTTCCGCAATCTCTCTCTTTTGAATGCACATTTCCTGTGTGTCTGTCTATCGCAGTCTGTCTGCTTTCACGGTAAGCTTTATCTGTGACCGAGCTTCTGTCTCCTTTCAACCCATACTTTCTATATGCCTGCCTTCTCTCCTTTTTCGCTGCAACTTTCCTCTTTCGCAGTCTGTCTCCTTTCACTGTTTCTCTCCTTTCCCTGCACACTTTCTAAGTGTCAGTCTTTTGTCTCTTTCACCGCACACTTTCTCTGTATCCCTTCAGTGCAAACTTTCTCTTTCTGATTTCTCAAACTGGAAAATTTCTCTATATATCTGTCATATACATATATGCCAGATATATAGAGAAATTTTCCAGTTTGAGAAATTAACTTTTGATTTAAAATAATGTTCTTATACATACAGATATATATATATATATATATATATATATATATATATATATATATATATATATATATATATATCTGTATATATGTACATCTGTATATATATATATAATATATTATTAAATTAACTATTGGAATATTTTTAAATTAACTTTGAATAATTCAAAATTTGATTTTAAAATAATGTTCTTATACATACAGATATTGCCAGATATATATATATATATATATATATCTGGCAATATCTGTATGACTTTAAAATAATGTTCTTATGCAAAGTTAATTTTTTCTCATCGTTTCGACAGTTCATTTTTGAATAGATGGATGCACACATAATGCATTTTGTCAATACATTGGTCTTTCACTACTTTGATAATTACAAAATAAATATATTTTGTGAAAGTGTGATAAATCTCACGGGCCAGAAAAATATTCAAGACAGGCCACGGTTTGGCCACCCCTGTATTAGTAAAGTGTGCAAGTTTTTTAAAAAAAGCATTTATCAAATTAAGAAATTAAGAAACTTGCAAATTAAAGGTACTTGTAGGGATATGCACAAAGATTTTTTTAACCAAAGCACAGATAAAATAAATTATAAAAAATAAAAAAAGCATTCAGAACTTTTACAATAAAAAATACTCGGTCCTCCCACACAGACATGTCCTGAATTTGACCGTGATTGAATTTACAATCGTGGACCAAACAAAAAATCTCTCATTCACAAGACAATTTCAAATGCAGTAAAAAATAAACTCTAAGAAAAGCATTTTTTCAATTCCTACTAATAGTTCACACTCTCCCTATATATATCTTGTTCAAATTTTTAATCGTTAATGAAATACTTTTCATTCATCCACTCCAGTTCAAATACATTTTTTGAACTTGTAGTGGATGACACTGGATGTTAATACAGTTTTTCAAATATTAATTCACTCATTAAATTTAATGAATTATGCTTTAGGTTAGAAAAAATAGAAAATAGAAAGCGAATTTCCATTTTCACACTTAATAGTGAATTCTGTCATATGTATATACATATTAATATTAATTAATTATTTAATAAAAAGTAACTAAAATAATATTTTTCTTTGTTGACCTAAGTAGGAATTGACTTAAAAATTTTTTTTTTTCAATTCCTTCTATTAGTTCACACTCTCCATATGTTATATTTATATATTGTTCAAATATTAATTCATTAATTAAATCTAATGAATTATGCTTTGGGTTAGAAAATAGAAAGCGAAATAGATAATAGAAAGCGAATTTCCATTTTCACACAATATTGTGATTCTGTCTTATGCACCTATATATTTATAATAATTGTCATTATTTATTAAAAGTAACTAAAATAAAGTTTTTCTTTGTTGACCTAAGTAGGAATTGAATTAAAATTTTTTTTTTTTTTATATTACTTGTTTAATGCATGTAGCTTTCAAGAACCGAAACAATCGCCTTTTCCAAACATTCAAGAACTTGGACTGCCCTCAATTAAAGACCTCTCTCTCTCTCCACAGCAAATTCCTTAATAGTTCATTATCCCTAATTCAGTGGCCGATGAATCATCCTTCCTCCCACGCACTCCCACCACAATGGAAGCCTCTGATAGATGCGGAGGATCCCGACGTCTGGTGATGCGCAGAACTGAAAGCGCTCCTTGAGTGGGTGGTTGGCTCCAAAGAAAACATCGGAGGTGTTGCTTTCCAACAGATTGGGCAATGAATATTTTAATTTCCATTTCCACATAAAGTGTCTCAAACAAGAATCTTAATTCCGTTGAAGTGGGTTTGTTAAGATGTTGGCTATTTGGAAAGTTTCTTTTGCAGGGAAGATTCTTTTTATGGATGTTAGTATAAAGCTGATTTGGATAGAGGATGCCTGGAAGATATTCAGTTCAACAGACATTTATAAGATTTTAAAACGGAAAAATGGGCATAAAAACAGAAATACTCATTTAGTGAAAAAATGTTTGAAACTGAAAATGGGTAACCTTTCTATATCATTACACTCTAACATGTATTAATTGATAATGGAACATTAAAGATACTAGATGTAATGTGTGGGACACTAGGAGCATTGTAGAACCGTCATTTATACTTTGAATTGAGACTCGGTACAATAATAAATCCACTGATTTCAAAGTCGAATAAGGATCGTTCATTTAATTTTTGAACTGAGTTTTTCTTGTTTAGAAGCCCTCTTTGATATTAAGGCGGCCTGATGGCCAACTGTCAATTGCTCTGGCGTTTGGTACCACAGTCTTCCGGTTCGAATTGTGCCGGTGGAATGTATGTTTTTTCGCGGTTCGGAATGAATTTTAAACCATGGGTCCTGGTCTATTAGGATCGTAGACTGTTGTCTTGAGGCTTAACAGTCTTCCGCCCTCGTGGTCAGTCGCTAAAGTGAAGCTGCATGTTAGCCTTAGCCTGCTTATTACCCAGAGGGCTAGTCAATTGAACATTGAGCTCATTATACGTGGAAGACTGTAGAGTATGATATAAAATTCGAATTGAAAGCGGTCCTTGAGTGGGTGGATGGCACCAAAGAAAACTTCCGAGGTTTCCGACAAATTGGCAACATATTGCATTTGGCAACAAATTGCATTTTCATGTAAAGTGTCTCAAACAAGAATCTTAATACACCGAAGTGGGCTTTGTTATGATGTTGGCTATTTGGAAAATTTCTTTTGCAGGGAAGATTATTTTTTGCAGATATTATAAAGCTGATTTGGGTAGGGGATGTGCGGAAGATATTCAGTTCATCAGACATTTAAAAGATTTTAAAACTGAAAAATGGGCATAAAAATAGAAATATATTTGTTTAGTATAAAAATGGTTAAAACTGAAAATGGGTAACCTTTCCCATTCCATTTTGGTTCCATTACCATCTACCACGTATTAAGGGATAATGGGATATTAAAGATACTAAATGTAATATCTGGGGAACTAGGGCACTTTAGAATCATTATTTAGTACGAATCGCTCATTGCACTAATACTACTACTTCACCACATCAATATGCCTAGAACTGAGTTGCCCCTTTACAGCTTGGGAATGATGTGGATGAGAGAAGAGTCTGATTAGGCTCTGTAACGCTCTACGTTCATAACAGATAAGGACCTACGACTTAAAGTGGATTCCGAACCACTACAAACATCCATGTTACAGCCAGGAGTCGAACGATTCTTTTTACCGTTATAAGCTGATTTGGATAGAGGATACGTGGAAGATATTTATAAGAGTTTTAAACGGAAAAAAATGGATATAAAAGCAGAAATATTCGTTTAGTAGAAAAATGGTTGAAACGGAAAATGGGTAACCTTTCTAACTCATTACCCTTTAACCTGTATTAAGGTATAATGAGATATTAAAGACACTAGAAGCAATAAGTGGCACTAAGGGCACTAGGACCACTGTAGAACCATCATTTACTTTAAACGGAGACTTGATCCAATCCTAAATCCGCTGCTTTCAAAGTCGAATAAGGATCTCAAATTGGGATTCGAACTGAGTTCTTCCTGTTCAGAAGCCCAAGGCTGAATTCCTTGACATAAAGGAAGTCTGATGGCCAATTGGCTGGCTCTCTGGTCTTTGGTACCACTGATTTAGGTTTGACTCCTGCGATGACATGGATGCTTGTGAGTGGTTTGGAATCCCCATTAAATTAATTAAGGAACTTGTACGGATATGCACAAAGATTTTTTTAAACCAAAAACGCAGATAAAAACTAATAAGCATTTAAAACTTTTTATAATAAAAAATATTTGCACGCATACATCTCGTTTTGATTGTGATTGAATTTCCAATCGTGTACCAAACAAAAATCTCCCTGTCGCAAGACACTCAGCAATAAAATAAACACCAAGAAAAGCATTTTTTTTAATGCATGCAGCTTTCAAGAACCGAAGCAATTGCCTTCAACCAAACATTCCAGGACATGGAGTGTCCTCAATTAAAGATCCTCCTGTCTTCCAAAGCAAATCCTCAATAGTTTATTATCCCTGATTCAGCGGCCGATGAATCATCCTTCCACCCACGCACTCCCACCACAATGGAATCCCCTAATGGATGCGGAGGGATTCCGACGTCTGGTGACGTCTTGAAAGCGCTCCTTGAGTGGGCGGTTGGCACCAAAGGAAACATCCGGAGGAGTTGCTTCAGGATTGCTTTCCAACAGATTGGCAATGAATATTTTAATTTGCATTTCCATACAAAGTGTCTCAAACAAGAATCTTAATTCCACTGAAATGGGTTCGTTAAGATGTTGGCTATTTGGAAAATTTCTTTCGCAAGGAAGATTCTTTTTACCGATCTTGATTTGGATAGAGGACGCATGTAAAATGTTCAGTTCACCAGACATTTAAAAGAGTTTAAAACGGAAAAATGGGCATAAAAGCAGAAATATTCATTTAGTAGAAAAATGGTTGAAATGGAAAATGGGTAACCTTTCTGTCCCATTACTCTCTTTCATGTGCTAAGGGATAATTGGATATTGAAGACACTAGATGTAATAAGTGGGGAGCTGTAGAACCATCATTTTAGTACGGATCGCTCATTTGAACCAAATTCTTTCTGTTCAGAAGCTCAAGACTAAATTCCTGGACATAAAGGCTGCCTTATGGCCAATTGGCTAGTGCTCTGTCCTTTGGTACCACATGCTTCAGGTTCAAATCCTGGCGGTGGTATGGATGTTTGTTAGTGATACGGTCTAATTAACCTAAAGTGTGCACAAAATGACCATAGAGCTACAAACCAAATCTTGATATAAACATAAGTAAGTTCGTAAGTTCGAAACTCAACAAGTGATACCGTATTGGAAAATTCCGTGTCAGGGATAAATTCGTAAGTTGGAATGTGCTTCTCTTCGATACGTAGGAATCATGCATGACCTGCTACTCTGCAACCACATTATAAACTAACACTTCCTAGAATGATATCTGGGAGTTGGTACCGTCCTCCTTTTAGAATCAAACCCAACAATTTCCCAACCTAAGGATCTGTTATGTCCATTCCCTGCATATACACTGGATATTTCATTTCGTTTCGTTACCTGAATTTCGAATCATGTTATTATTAAAGTGGCCTGATAGCCAATTGGCTAGCGCTCTGGCTTTTGGTATCACAAGCTTAACTTTCGAATCCTGGCAGTGACATGAATGTTTGTGAGTGATTCGGAATCCACGTTAAGCTGTAAGTCCTGATCTAATTGGCCTAAAGTGTGCACAAAATGACAGTAGAGCGACAAATCGACCCTTGGTTGAAAATCCAAGTCTTTATCCTCCAGACTGTTCTTTCCCACCCAGGTTAAAAATAAAAGAAATAAATCTGTGTAAAAGTTCAGTCCAAACTTAATGCTTCAAATATGAAAAGCATGTTTTATAAAGTGTAATACTCCATAACAACGCAGATAATTCATAAATCTCCTGCAGCAAAGCCAGCCGCTGTCGTTGAGTGATCGAGTTCATCCATCATAGCTGCGATTAATATGTAATGGGAAACTAATTAAGCCACAGATTAGTTAATCAGTGTTACTCCACAACATAATATAGCAACACGATTGTTGAAATGAATTTGATTCCTCGTAAAACATTTCACATCTAATGAAATGGTGTTTTAAAGATAAACAATAAATAACGTTCTGTTTGAGATTAAAGTATTTCCTTTTATAATCGAAATAAATATAGTGTAGAATTTTTTTTTCTCACATGAAGAGTTTTGGCATTTCATTCCCAAGACACAGAAATGTATATTATTTGAAAAATATACAATAAACCCATCACTCATATTGGACAGCAGACGATCTTTATTATAGGTAGTTATTAGTTACAAACACTAATTGCATGTAATATAAGAACAAACTGTTACTCAAATCAGAAAGCAGATATTCAATATCACGTATAATGAGGAAATGTCTGTGCGACCTTCACAGATCTAAACAATTACAGATTGAATATTAGAATTTTTTTTATTAAATTAGAATTATAAATTCATAAATTTATTTATTGAATAACAAATTTTTATGATCAATTTCATAACATTTTTTTTCCCTAAATGTAAAAAAAACCCCAATATTTTAAGACCAGTTATAACTGCCAAATTTATTTTTGGAATTATACATTCTTGTGTTCCTCATTATGCTACAAACAGCTCACCAGCAGATGTCGAAGAATGGTTGTTTCTGCTTACTGGGAGGACTTTTTAGGAATAATTGCTACTCATTTGCGTTTTGTATGTAAGCAAATCAGGGAAACCTTTCCCCTCAGGTAGCCTAACGCTTTGCCCCACTGTCACAATCACAATTTATTTCTGAAAACATCGAAGAAGCTTCGCCTTTTTTTCATTAACTGCGCGATTTATCACCGGACCACAAATTTGGACTCATATTATCTCCTGCTTTTCAATATTTGATTATTTACACAAGTACAAAATTGTAAAATTATTCTGATGCATATCAATAAAATGTTAGATATTTAAATGAAAATCTTTCTAGGACTATTATTCTTTGGTAAAATCCTCCTGTAGCTCCTAATCCACCAAAAATCTTATAACTTGCAATAGTTACTTAATCTTGTGATATTTAATTCTTAGTATATATTTAACTTTACAGATCTTGTAAATCATACAATATTTGTTTAAACACCATGTAATAAGATTTATTTTTACGAAATGGCATCATCTTAGGCAACGGTGAATATCAATACTACACTCAAGAGCCAAAACATTATGATCACCCCTACATTTTGCAATGAACTCGCCTGGATGACGTGGAAGGCACGTGATCAGGTGGAAGTGGTATTTAACTGCTGCTGGAGAGTCTGAAGAATCATTCTTTCACTTACTTCTGTGTGTGATGGGAAAGGCTGCGGATCTAAGCGACTTTGATAGAGGGCAGATTGTATTGGCTCGAAGGCTCGGAACAAGTATTTCCGAAACTGCCCGACTCCTGGGTTGTTCGCGATCTACAGTTGTTAGTACATATGCAAAGTGGATGAATGACGGTGAAACGAGCAGTAGACGACATGGTGTTGGACGTCCACACGCTATCAAAGAAAAAGGTCGTCGGAGACTGTCTCGCATGGTGAAGCAAAACCGGAGCCAGACAGTGGCTCAGCTGACAGCCCAATACAATGCAGGGCCAAGTAGAATAATATCGGAGCACACTGTTCAGCGGACACTGTTGGATATGGGGCTACGCAGCAAACGTCCCACTCGTGTGTCTTTGCTGACCAAGCGTCATCGCCAACTGCGCCTGCGCTGGGCCCGGGAACATCGTGATTGGTCCATGGATCAGTGGGAGAGAATTGCCTGGTCAGATGAATCACGGTTTGTCATTCATCACGCCGATGGCCGTGTCAGGATACCCCGTCTTCCACACGGACAGTTGCTCCTCAATGTACAGTAGATCATACACAGGCCGGTGGTGGCGGTATGATGCTTTGGGGGAAGTTCTCTTGGGCGTCTCTGGGACCCGTGGTTGTGGTAGAGCAGACCATGAATGCTACAGGGACAAGTCATGCGGACAAGTTGCACCCTTACATGGCCTCTGTTTTTCCAGCTGGAAATGGAATGTTCCAACAAGACAACGCCCCTTGTCACAAGACTAAAATTGTGTTGGAGTGGTTCCAGGAACATGATGCTGAATTCCAGTTAATGTCCTGGCCGCCTAACTCACCGGATTCTCAATCCGATAGAACACATTTGGGATGTCCTGGGACGGCAGCTCAGAGTTCAAAGACCACCACCTCGCAATATCTCAGATTTGCGTGACCGTTGCTTAAACATCTGGTACAATCTGTCTTCGGCCATCTACCAAGGACTTGTGGCCTCCATGCCAAGGCGGGTTGAAGCTGTGTTGTGCACCAATGGTGGGCCAACTCGTTATTGACAGGTGGTCATAATGTTTTGGCTCTTGAGTGTATATATATACAATTATAGCTTAATGGCATGATATTTTAAAAAAAATTAAATCCTTACTATTTTAATTTATAAATTTATTTTTTACAAAATTTAACTCCCGATGTTACAGTAAGATAAAGACGGGTGGTGTTCAAAAGCTAATTATCTCAAACATTTGTTGAAACACTTGTTTTTAATTGCAACTTTTTTTTTTTTAAAAAATGAAAAAAAATTAACATACTTTACTCTTTTTTTTCACCATTTTTAATTATGATTTGTTTACCACTATTATCATTATTTTGGAAACTAGACTACATCCGCGAAGGTTTGGTTTGTCGTTCTACGGTCATCTTATGCACTCTTTTTGGGCTAAACAGATCGGGACCTACAGTTTAACGTGGATTCCGAACCCCACAAACATCCATGCCACCGCCAGGATTCGAACCTGAAGACCAGAGCGCTAGCCACCAGGCCGCCCATCCACGAAGGAGTGATGGGAAAGACTATATCTACTATCTCACTTGTTGACGAGTATTTGAAATTTCACCTTTTCCACCAAGAACATTCAACATGAATTTTAACTACCTTCGTGCGTCATTTTTTTCCAGTAAGTTTTAAATTTTTGCATCTATTATTAAATATATCAAACACTTTTCTTTTCTCCACACTTCACACACGTACCTAGAGCTATATAGCTCCCCACTAGTTAGAAAGGTGGGTGGGTGAGGGGTACATCAATGGGCCTTGTGTATACCAGGAACAGTCCATCGGCTGAAGAGGGCAGTGCCTTTCGGAATGACTTTTAAGGGTAACTGTCCCGTACTTGTGTGCCGTATTGGACATCATTAATCAGCCCTGACTTCCTCTAACTCTTCAACTGAATTGGAAATCTTTCAGTATCATAGTGTGAGGAAAGTAAGAAAGGGGTCCTTAAGAAGTGGAAGGTGTCTATCGACACCCTGTGACGCAACTTTTAGAAAATGTTTTACAGTAAAAATCACTTTCTAGTTACAAGAACAGCTTTGGAAGCGTTCAAGATGGCTCAATTGGGTGCATCTGTCCTGAAATCGCAACTCGATCCATCACCCACGCGACAGAAACTTTTCACCTTGTTGAAGTGGGGCCGAGCACCCCCTCCCCGGGCAAGATCAGCCGATCGATCTCGGAAGGCCCGGTGTCCACCCACGCATCTGTTCGTTCTTTTCGCACACAGGTGGTCGAGCGGCAGCCAATGGGAGCTTTGGTTACCTGGGCGACCACCCTTCACCCCCCTACCCCCTTTCGTTCCCGGGGCTTCCACTGGGGATGCTTCATCGCCCGCCAAAATGCCACTCACTCGTTTTTGGGGAAAGAAGACTCCAGAAAGTCTGCAAAAGTTGCATTCCCCAGGGCTTGACGGGAGGATGAGGGTAGTTTAAATTGCGTGGGTGGTTCACACTAAAAAAATTAGTAATTTAGTGATTATGATTCATCGATAGAATCTCTGAATATAAAATATACAAAAAGTGTGATACAAAAAGTCAACTGGAGAAACATCTACTGTGAGAATTGCATTCAAAGTTAACAAATGCAAAAATGAATGTAGAAATTGACTAATAAGTAAAGTTTAAGGGGGAATTGTAGCAAAATGAGAGGTAACTATGCTGCAATTACAAATGAATATGTATGACAGGGGTGGCCAACCCCCAGAATATGTTTTATTTCGTTTACATAGACCATACACATATTATATATATTATATTTCATTTTTGTGTTATATACATATTTAGTTACAATGTTCCGTTTAGAATCATTATTATTATACACAGTCCAGTCACATTAATGTGAAAACTTGTCAAAAGCCAGAATAACCACCTTTGGCAGAGCGGACCGCTGCGAGACGTGCAGGAAGAGAGTCAATTAGGTTTCTGAAGGTGTTCACTGGGATCTTGAGCCATGCCGACTCCAGTGCCGGGGCCAGCTGCGCTAGATTACGCGGTTGAGGATCCATGGCGCGAACAACCCGCTCGAGGTGGTCCCACAGATTCTCGGTTGGGTTTAAATCCGGTAAACTCATCCTGGTGCTCTTCGAACCACGAACATACACTGCTAGCTGCATGACACCTCGCATTGTCCTGCTGGTAGATGCCATCATTCTGAGAAAAAAATAATTCGCATGTAGGGGTGGACAGGGTCCGCAAGGACAGATGCGTACTTGTGCTGATCCATCGGGCCTTCCACAATGATGAGTGCACCCGGTGAATGCCTGGAAAACATTCCCCAAACCATAATGCCCCCTCCTCCAGCTTGGATCCTTCCGGAAATTGTTGCAGGGTGTTTGCTTTCAGACGTTTCACGCCGTATACCCAACGTCCATCTTTCCGACGGAGCATAAAACGTGATTCATCGGAAAAAGCCACCTTTCGCCACTCTGAGGACGTCCAGTTTCGGTACTGGCGTGCAAATTGCAGCCTTCGTCGCCGATGAACAGCAGTCAGCATGGGTGCATTAACCAGGCGTCGGCTGCGGAGGCCGATGCGCAGCAACGTGCCCTGAACCGTTGTTGAGGATACACTCTTGATAGGCCCTTTGTTCATCTGGGTGGTCTGTTGCTCAACAATTGCACGTCTATTCACCCGAATGCATCTCCGTAGCCTTCGTTCGCCTCTGTCATCTATAGCTCGTGCTGCACCGCATGTGCCACGCCGCTGGATAGTGCCATTTTGCCATGCCCGGCATACTTTTACCACGGCGGCATGCGAACAGTACACAAAATTAGCCGTTTCCGAAATGCTTTCCCCCTTGGCCCGAAAGCCAATAATCATGCCCTTTTGGACGTCGGATAAATCGCTACGTTTCTACATTACGCCAACGATTGAAATGCTTTCTGATGCCCTAAGACTTCCTTTATATACACTACACTGCAATGTGCTGCCACTTGCCTTTTGTGATTGGTTATTTCCCGTTGAAGTCGAAAGTAGTGGTGGTCACATTAATGTGACTTGACTGTGTATTATCTTTGTTTACATATAAAAATATTGTATGTTTCAGTTTTCCCTCCAAAAAATGTGTATATAGTGGGTCTAAATCTAGTATGGGGATATATAATTTTATATGCTGCCCGCGGAGTTAGGATGCATTTCCAAAGTGGCTAGCAAGATCATTTGTGTGCCCCCCCCCTCCCATGTGCTATGGGGTTGCTTAGCAGTGTTTGTCAATTCGTATTCTTTTTTTCCTGATTACCAGCCGGATTTTCCTGTTCATTGAGGCCATTTTAAAAGTCGGACATTTTTTTTTTTTTTCAAGAAATACCTAATAGCTAGAAGACTGATGGTACTATATTTTTGGCCTTTCTGAGTTTTTCATGACCTTTTTGCCACAGCGATCTGCCTGAGAGCGACCTTTTCTTGCAATCCGAGGATTTTAATATTGTCTTAAATAGCATAAACTCAAACCGAGCAAGCATACTTCCTAATTGGCTGTCGTGCGCACAAGAATTTAAAAAGACTTACGTGTTGAAGAGTGTGGATTGATTAGAAAAAAAATTTGGATAAGATAAAGGCCAGTATAAGACATAAAGATTTTTGTTTCGTATCTCAGATGTAGTTTTGTTAAATTAGATGCTGGTTTTTTAAAACCCCAAAAGTATTTAATGAGGGTGAGCCTGATGGCCGAGTGGTTAGTGCTCTGGCGCTTTGTACTACAGGTTTCTGTGTTCGAGCCCGGCGGCGCCATGGATCTTTATAGTGGTTCGAAATCCACTTTAAACCGCAGGAAGAATTTTCAGGTCTGACGGTAACTTTAGAGGCTAATATAATTTTATTAATTTTAAAATAAATTGAATCATTCAGAGGGGAATCATTCATTTAACTCCCTCCTTTATTTAAAATAAATGGAAGTTAATTTATTTAAAATTAGTTCCTTCACTTTTATGCAATGTTGTACGTGGCTCAGGGATAAATTTCGCATCTAGTGTGCAGAAGATTCATATTAGAATCCGCTGGTGGCATCCACTGTAATCACTTTTTCAAAATCGCCGAGACACAATGGTGATTGTGATAATGTATGTAAAGTGTCTCGCACCGATAGTCAAACTACTTAATGGAAGTTTTCCAGGTTTTCACCCATTCTACAACCAAATGCATCGTCTACCAAAACTTCCTTTGGTAGACAATGTCCTCCACAGATGTTTTTTTTTTTTCTTCTAATGCAGATGGCAAACACTGAGACACTTGGTCTTGGATGCCTTAAAGCAAGCTCTGCGCAAACGTTACTCACTTTTCATTACCCAGGGGGCGTGTGTAACTTGAAGATAAGCCACGGACGCGGTCATCACTTTTTTAATAGTAACAGTAGTAACTTTAACAATAGTAACAATGCCCCTGCAACGCTCTACGATCCTATTCGACCGGGACCTACAGTTTAAAGTGATTCCGAACCACTACAACATCCATGGCACCGTCGGGACTCGAACCGGAAACCTGTGGTACCGAGCGCCAGAGCGCTAGCCACTCGGTCATTCAGGCCCCCTCCACAGATGTTAAAAATTAATATTTAAGCTGAATTGACGTAGAAAGGATTTTGGTTTTGATTATTCCGATTAACATTCCAGGAACATTCAGCACAAATTCTTGTCTAGACAGGGATTAGAACTCCTGAACTCCTGAGACAGTCATTTTGAACCTTCAAGTTCTACCACTTCCTTATTTTCCTTTTCGAGGAAGGAAGGAACCCTTAACTGGAGGAATAACAGGATTACGGCAACCAATCCTTGACATAACTAGAGGAATAAACAAGGTCTTATCTTGGTTCTCTAATAGAGTATTCTTTTCTGTTTGTTTAGCGTTTAAAAACTTATTCACCACTCAGACATTGAATTTATCCTTAGGTGAATTTCTAAGTGACAGTCAAAAAAAAATGTAATGGTTAGGTTTCATTATGTTTTATTCGTTTTACAGTAACAACAATTCAACAAACCAGGAAAAAGTTCAGAGACATTAAATACACACAAAAATTTTCGTTTCTATGTAATTACGAGTGAAAATAATTCCTGTATTCAAGACATTTAATTTCTTATATATATATTTTTTTTTACAAATGCAGAGATTTTTACCAATTTTTGCTGAGAATTCTTAGACAATATTCAAGTTTCATTTCAGAGATGATGTCTACAGAATTTCAAAATTACATATGCAAAAAATTATTTTATCGCTTATTTCACAATTGGAACCTGTATATATATTATTGTGGGGCATGATGGCCGAGTAAGTAGCGCTCTGCCCTTGGGGCCATAGGTTTCAGGTTCGAGTTCGGTCGATGCCATGGAGGGTTGTAGAGGTTCGGAATCCACTTTGAACCGTAGGTACCGGTCTCATATGATAGTAGAGCTTTGGGCGTAGGGCTGACAACCCTATTCCGAAAACCAAAAGCATCTCACAAAATATGCCAATTGGCAGACGGCCTTGTACCAACATGGGGCTGTTGACCAATGATGATAGAATAGAGAGTTTTTGCCTTGGACCAACATAGGAAATTATGTTTCCTATGAGCATACGCGCTGAGCAAAAGCTGGACGTCCTACGGTAACTAACGTACGGTATGCAAAAACTAATATAAATCTAATCTACGTAAATTGACATTCATAAGCATAATTGGTCTTTAGAAGATATTTTGGAATAACTAAATAATCGATGGCTTCCTGCTGAATTGGCAGTGGCATTTCTTAATATTTAATGTAAATATAATTTTAATGCAAAATATTTATATTTGGAAATAACATCATTAATGAAATGAGAAAATGTACCTTGACGATACATTTTATAACTTCTAAGCTACACTGATGTCCATAAATTAAGGATAATGAAGTTCAGTCAAAGAAAGAGACAGAAGCAAAACAAATTTGACTTATTTGTAAAGTCTATTTATTAAACAAAAGGTAAAGAGCAAAAAAAAAAAAGATGCTGTTTGACATAATATAAAAATTGCGATTTTTACTCCTGCAAATTGCAAAAAAAAAGTACCTATTTACAAAAACAGTATAACATGGTTAGTATGATGGTTAATTTGGAGCAAATGCAATACAGGCCTTACAACGCCTAGGCATGCTGAGTATCAAATTATCAATCTGAACCACTCATCAAGAAATGCTCCGAAGTTCCTGTTGATGGGACGGGGGTTGATGGGCTGCAATTCGTCGGCCAAGCATATCCCACACATGCTCTATTGCCGGTGAGTATGCTGGCCAATCCATACAGGTGATATCCTCCAATTGAAGTCATTCGTCTACAATGTGTGCACGGTGGGGACGGGCGTTGTCATTCATATGAAATTCAGCAAAAACAAACGTACATGTTGTTCCAGAATGACATCCCGATAGATGTGGCCGTTATCGTTACACTCTGAACATGAGGTCAGTTCTGGAATCAGGATAATTCTGCATCCTGCACCACCGTAACGGTGTCGTTCAATGGTGTTCTCTTGCTGGTAACGGGTACCTGGCGAATGAAAGTCCGGCGAGAATCACATCCTGGACAAAACATCACACCAGACCACTGTTGCGGTGTCCACAATGCATGCTATCTACTCCAGGTTAATCGCAGGCGACAGTGAGTTGCGGTAAGTGGAACACATCTTACAGGCCTACGAGCATATAGACCAATGTGCCCTAAGCGTCTGTGCACGGTCTGCCTAGAAACTGTCGTACCGGTAGCTGAAGAGAGCTGACGAGATCTGATGCTGTGCTCCGTCTGTTTCTTTTGGCAGTAACTGCTAAATACCGGTCCTCATTGGGCGTTGTAACTCGGGGGCGACCTGTGCTGTAACATCTACTCACATTACCATCATCTTGGAATCGTTGCCAAAGCCTGGAGATGACACTATGGGCGATTCCAAGTTCCTCGGATACTTCCAGCTGGGAACGTCCACATTCCAGTCGTCCGATAATTCTACCACGTAAAAATCATCCAAATGCTTCCTTTGTGCCATAACTATGCGGTTATTGCACTGAAAGGCTTTTTAAAGCGCTTGTGAACAATTTTACTTCTTTGCCACCATTCCTTATATACCCTCTCTTATACACTCGTCATTGTGACGTACTGTCCGCGCCATCTGGTGGTTTCCTGTAAATTGCATATTCTTCTTCAAGATGTATGTGATAATTCTACAGGTGAAATTTTTATTTTAGAGTTCAGTTTCTGTGTGATTCTGAATTATCCTTAATTTATGGACATGAGTGTATCAATAACAACCAAGCAATTTTATAGGTGCGAACCCGATTATATATATATTATTTTTTGTTTTACACCATTTTGTTGATTTTTGACATCCTTTGCATTGTATCGTCTCGGCCTGTACTAGACTTAAAACGGTTTGAAGATGAGGGTCACTTTTAGGATCAGGGGAACACTTTAATTTTTATTTACGAGCACTATATATATCTATATATATCTATATATATATATACAAATGCAGAACACTGGGTTATCATAATTTATTATTTACAAAAATTAAAAATTAAAGATTTAAATTTGATTCACAAATGCATGAATCAGACCGTAAGTATCAGATGGTGTGATACACGAAACCATAAGGGATTCACTTTCGAAAACAGGCGGAAGCTCCTGCCTATTCAGTCACTTGAGAGGAAAAAGAAAAACAACATTTCTGGTCGACTCGTCGCAAAATTCTCTCTTCTTCACCAAAATTTCCTTTTTAAGACAATTCGTCAAGGAAGGGAGGGGGGGAGTCAACTTTTCATTGAGTTAACTCGTGGTCTATCACCCATCACGATGGAACAACTCATGGTACAGTTCATATTCAATCTGTAGTTGTTTCGACCTGTGAATGTTGCACAAATATTCGCTAATTTCCTCATTATAGATGCTACGGAATATCTGCTATCAGATTTGAATGGCTGTTGTTCTCATTAATACAAAACTCTAATTGCGCGTAATATAACTACCCACAATATAAGATCGTTTGCTCTCTTGTTTTACTGATGGGTTTATCATATATTTTATTATATGTATCTCTTCTTCACCAAAAAGCTCCTTTTAAAACAATCCATCAAGAAGAAGGGAGTCAGTTTCCCTCACTTCTTGTTGAGTAGACATCTCTCAGCTTGTGGTCTATCACCCAACAAGCGGTAACAATTCATGGCATAGTTCATATTCAGTTTGCAATTGTTTCGATCTGTGAAGGTCGCATCGACATTCGTTCATTTCCTGAGTCTCATTACACATGACACCGAATATATGCTATCAGATTTGAGTTGTTCTCATTAATACAATACTCATTAATACAATTGCATATAATATAACTACCCTACTGCTTTTCTGTCCAATTTGAGTGATGAGTTGTTATTATATACATGTCAAATAACATACATTTCTCTCTTTTAAATGAAATGTCAAAACTCTTCTCATGAGAAAAAAAATGCTACAGTATAAATGAGGTAAGAAAAATATTTAGATAAACGCTCTTCATCAATCACCTTATTTTTCCACGTAAGATTATTGCTTAACGTAAAAATGAATCATTTTACTAGATTGCTAAATGAGGAGTTATTACAATAATGGGGTATGCCATATCACATTATTGCATTAATTGCGAATCATTGAAACATCATTAAATTTTCAACCCAAAGGAACCAAAATCATTCCAAAAATAAAAGAAATAGTTAAGAAAGTTTACTGCAAATCAAAGAGGATTGAATTTCTGCATGAAAAAAAAAACATTCCATAATAGAAACAGGATTTCTATCTATTTCAGCACTGTTATGTAACTGTGACCATAAGTTTTTTTTTTTTTTTCATGGTTGTAGTTTTCTCTTACGACACGTCTTTCGATGGCTTTGCAGACGAGGCGATGCAATTTTCCAAAGGGAAAAATTTTATCCTGCCATTCTGTAAACTCGCAGAAGAATATTTTCGAGTTGTTGCAATATTCTATCCGTTTCGCTTCTGTCTCCTATCTTGACCAATTTCTGGAAGTGGCTACTTGAATTTATTTTATTATTTGATTTGAAGGATTTCAGAAAAAAATGGGTTCAGATTTTGCTATGACCTTTTTTTCTCTGTAAAACTTAGATAGGGGAAAAAGAACAGAAAGATATTTGAAATCTCATTTTGGAAAATATTTTGGACTATTTTTAAATGATAAGGGGCCTGAATGGCTGAGTGGCTAGTGCTCTGGCTCTCGGTAACACAGGTTTCGGGTTCGAATTCAGGCGGTGCCATGGATGTTTTTAGTGGTTTGGAATCCACTTCAAACCGTAGGTACCGGTCTAATAGGATCGTAGAGCGTGGCGGGGATAGTTTTACTCCGCGTCCGTAGCTTACCTTCAAACTACACGCACCTCCTGAGTAGTGCTAAGTGAGTAACATCGGCGCAGCTCTTGTGTGAAGACATCAAAAACAGTTGTCTCAGAGTTTGCCAACTGCATTTGAACAAAAAAAAAAATTTTTTTTTAGAAATATATTAAAAAAAAAGTTATTTCCTTTAATAGATGTTTTAAAAATAGATTATCGTAAGATTTGGTTTATTAAATATATACTAGCTATAAGCTTATTTAGTCTTATTGGAAACATGAGTTTAAAGTGTTTTTCCACTAGATACTAAAATATCATGACCCATAACGACATCCAAAAGAAAGCAGCAACTCCTAAACACCCATGCTTCCGCTTAGCTGGTGTTATACGTCAATTTTATCCAGCAGAACTAGTTCATTTTTTAGATTTATATAAGTAAACCATTGAAGCTTTCATAAAATCAAACCGCCAGTGAAAAATATGGCCCAGTGGTTATATATCAAAATTTTATTAATGAAATGAACTGTGTCTAAAAATCATCTAAAATTATTGGATATTGACTTAAAAAAAAATATATATATATACACTGAAGTGACAAAAGTCATGGGATAGCTCTTAATATCGTGTCGGCCCTCCTTTCGCCCGGCGAAGTGCAGCAACTCGACGTGGCATGGACTCAACAAGTCGTTGGAAGTCTTCTGCAGGAATATTGAGCCAAGCTGTCTCGATAGACGTCCATAATTGTGAAAGCGTTGATGGTGCAGGATTGTGGGCACGAACAGACCTCTCGATGATGTCCCATAAATGCTCGATGGGATTCATGTCGGGCGATCTAGGTGGCCAGATCATTCGGTGGAATTGTCCAGAATATTCTTCAAACCAATCGCGAACAGTTGTGGCCCGGTGACATGGCGCATTGTCATCCATAAAAATCCCATCGTTGTTTGGGTACATGAAGTCCATGAATGGCTGCAAGTGATCTCCAAGTAGCCGAACATAAGCATTTCCAGTTAATGTTCGGTCCAGTCGCACCAGAGGACCAAGTCCATGCCATGAAAAACAGCCCACACCATTACGGAGCCACCACCAGCTTGAACATTGTCTTGCTGACAGTTTGGGTCCATGGCTTCGTGGGGTCTGTGCCACACTCGAACCCTACCATCAGCTCTTACCAACTGAAATCGTGACTCATCGACCAGGCCACGGTTTTCCATTCATCTAGGGACCAACCAATATGTTCACGTGTCCACGAGAGTCGCTGCAAGCGATGTCGTTCTGTCAGTAAAGGCACTCGAGTCGGTCTTCTGCTGGAATAGCCCAAGAAAGCCAAATTTCTCCGCACAGTTCTAACAGACAAGTCCCTTGTACGTCCCACATTGATTTCTGCGGTTATTTGACGCAGTGTTGCTTGTCTGTTAGAATTTACGACTCTTTGCATACGTCGCCGGTCTCGGTCGTTAAGTGCAGGCGGTCGACCACTGCGCTGTCCATGGTGGGATGTCATGCCTGAAATGTCATACTCGGCACACTCTTGACACAGTGGATCTGGGAATGTTGAATTCCCTAACGATTTCCGAAATGGCATGACCCATGCGTCTAGCTCCAACTAACATTCCGCGTTCAAAGTCTGTTAATTCCCGTCGTGCGGTCATCATCACGTCAAAACCTCTTCACATGAATAACTTGAACAGAAATGAAAGCTCTGCGAAAGCACTGCGCATTTATACCGGTTTTACGCGATGCTACTGCCATCTGAAAATTTGCATATTGCTATCCCATGACTTTTGTCACTTCAGAATATATATATATATATATATATGTATGTGTGTGTGTAAATATTATAATGTATGTTATTTGACAAATATATGTAGTAAACACATCAATCAAATTTGATAGCAGACGAGCTTTATTGTGGGTAGTTATATTACATGCAATTGTTGTTTTGTGCTAATGCGAACAACCTGTCACTCACCATCTGATAACAGATATATCATGTATAATGAAAAAATTAGCGAATGTCTGTGGGACCTTACAACTACACAACTACACATTGGATATGACCTATACTATGAGTTGTACCATCGTCATTCGGGATAGACCACGAGCTGAGAAATGTCTATTCAAGAAGAAATGAAGGAAGCTGAGCCCCTTCTTGACGGATTGTCTCAAAAGGAGCATTTTGGTGAAAAAGAGAGTTCTGCGATGAGTCAACCAGAAGTGTTTTTTTCTCTGAGTGACTGAATAGGCCGGAGTTTTCCGCCTGTTTTTCAAAGGTAGCCCTTGTAATTTTGTAAATCACATCATGTGATAGTTAACGTCTTACGCAGGTCAGTGCACTAGATTCGTCGTAGACCCTGAACTCTGAAAATATTTGTCCTTGGTGTGAACTGCACTTGTAAATCAAATTATCTTTAATTTTAATTTTTTTGTAAATAGAGTTTTGTATATACATTTATAATGCTTGTAAACAAAAATTCAATTGTTACCGTGATCCTGAAAGTGGCCCTCATCTTGAAGCCGCTATATGTCTTGTATAGGCCGAGACGTTAAACTATTAATATATAATATAAAAGAAGAATCACATGCATTTATAAATTAATCATCTCAAAAATTTTTATGAGTGTATTATTCGTCAATTTTATTAATTCGTAGTAATTACTAGTGAATTATTCTAAATCTATATTCTAAATGAATATTATTCTTAGTACTTACGAGTGTATTATTCTTTACTAGTGATTTATTCTAAATACACTTGTAATGAAATGAATTATTCTAAATGATCTTCAAAGATTTACACGAAATTTTAACAGTAGAGCTTTCTGTAAATGGACACTTCTCATATAGAAACAGAGCTTATTCTCTCTCCAAACTAAGTAGTTTTCCACAGAATTTCTGAAGGTCCATCACGGCTGTCAGATGGGATTATGAAATCCGGGTCTAGAATTACTTTAATAACTTCCCTTAATTATTCTCCTAGTCCGCCTTTCGTCGTAAACCTCCACGAATTGCATTTGCTCTTCGACTGCATCGAGTTCTCGGGTTTCGCAACCCCACTGAACGACGACAGAAAATCCAAGACGGCCGCAATTTAAATATTCGCAATCAACCTCCTATTGCAATTCCTGCGGCCGTCGCCTACATCCACTGCTGCAGCAATGAAATGCTCGAATTATTCAGTCAATTCGGATTTGGAGTTGAATCTTTGTTACCGGCCATCGTTTGAATATTCATCGTAAGTTATGTACAGTTTTCATGAGATAACGCATTTAATAAAGTTAATGTTATACGGTCAAAAACGAGTGCAGGACAATATTCGTAGAATTAACAAATGTCCATTTACTGGACACAGATTTCTAAGGCGTAGCTGAAAGATTTTATATTGTTGTTGTTACTTATCCCGCTTGGCAGTCATCAGACCAAGCCCATGAACCCATATGGATTCATGGTTGAAGGAAAGACGGGTTCTGCTTCTGTTGTGATGGAGCATCTGTAGATAGAAGTCTGACTTGGCTCCATGACGCTGACTTTTTTAAGGGTAGGGTTGTCAGCCTTACGCTCAACTCTGTACATTCATATTAGACCGCCACCTACGGCTTAAAGTGGATTCAGAACCACTAAAAACATCTGTGGCACAGCCGGCACTCGAAAACGAAACCTGTGGTACCGAGCGCTAACCACTCGGCCATTCAGGCTGCATTTAAATCTTTAATTTCCATTTTTGTAAAAAATTATAACAATGAGTTCTGTATTTGTATATATATGCATTCATGCCCATAAATTAAGGATAATGAAGTTCAGGCAAAGAAAGAGACAGAAGCAAAACAAATTTGACTTATTTGTAAAGTCTATTTATTAAACAAAAGGTAAAGAGCAAAAAGATGCTATATGTTTGACATAATTAATAAAAATTGCGATTTTTACTCCTGGAGCAAATTTCAAAAAAGAACCCATTTACAAAAACAGTATAACATGGTTAGTGACATGGTTAATTTGGAGTATGTCTCCCGGACGATGCAATACACGCCTTACAACGCCTAGGCATGCTGAGTATCAAATTATCAATCTGATCTTGGGGAATATTACACACTCATCAAGCAATGCCCTCCGAAGTTCCGGTTGACAGGTGGGAGGGGTTGACGGGCTGCAATTCGTCGGCCAAGCATATCCCACACATGCTCTATTGGATTCAAGTCGGGTGAGTATGCTGGCCAATCCATACGGGTGATATCCTCCAATTGAAGGCATTCGTCTACAATGTTTGCATGGTGAGGACGGGCGTTGTCATCCATAAACAGAAATTCAGCCCCATGGCGCCCCGAAACAAACGTACATGTTGTTCCAGAATGACACCCAATTTCTGTGTGATTCTGAATTATCCTTAAATTTATGGACATGAGTGTATATAGTGCTTGTAAATAAAAATTAAAGTGTTCTCATGATCCTAAAAGTGGCCCTCTTCTTGGAGCCATTATAAGTCAAGTATAGTCATGTGTTAAAATATTAATATATATTATAAAAGAAAAATTATACGTATTTGTAAATTAATCATTCAACAATTTATACGAGTATATTATTAAAAATTAGTGAATTATTCTAAATACACTTGTAAGGAAATGAATTATTCTAAATGTTCTTGAAAGATTTACATGAAATTTTAACAATAAAGCTTTCTGTAAATGGACACTTCTCATATAGAGACAGAGCTTATTCTCTCAAACTAAGTAGTTTTCCGCAAATTTCTAAAGGTTCATCTTGGCTGTCAGATGGGATTATGAAATCCCGGGTCTAGAATTACTTTAATAACTTCCCTTAATTATTCTCCAAGTCCGCTCTCCTCGTAAACCTTCTCGAATTGCGTTTGCTCTTCGACTGCATCGAGTTCTCGGGTTTCGAAAACTGAACGACGGAAACGCAAGACGGCAGCAATTTAAATATTCCCAATCAACCTCCTATTGCAATTCCTGTGGCCGTCGCCTACATCGACAGCTACAGGAATGAAATGCTCGAATTATTCAGTCAATTCGGATTTAGAGTTGAATCTTTGTTACTGACCATCATTTGAATATTCATCGTGTACAGTTTAGATGAGTTATTGTATTTAATAACGTTATACAGGGAAAAACAAGTGCGTGGAAAATTTTCATTAAAGAATCAACAAATGTTCAGTAATTGGACATAGATTTCTAAAGCAGAGCTGAAATATTTTATTAAATATACTGAAATATTTTTATTGTTAGTTATCCCACTTGGTAGTCATATAGACCAAGCCCTTGAACCCATATGGACTCATAGTTGAAGGGGAAAGCGGGGGCTGCTTTTGTTGTGTTGGAGCACCCGTAGGTAGAAGTCTGACTTGTAAGAGTACTCGGATAGCAGATATCAAATCGGATATTCGGTATCATATATAATGAGGAAATTAGATAATGTCTGTGCGAATTTCACAGGTCGAAACAACTACAGATTGAATATGAACTATACTATGAGTATTCCATCGTGATGGGTGATAGACCACGTGTTGAGAAATGTCTATTTTACTGAGAAGTGTAGATACAGACAACAGTAGCCAGTTAACTGAGCTACCGTTGACAATTCTTCAATTCTGGAGATATAAAAGAAAAAAATTCACTTATACGCTGACAGGGTCTTGCTTGAAATTTTTATGACTTCTTCCCTCAAGTTGCGTCAATAAATCTATGCGCTGGACATTTTTCTATCAAAGAATGGTGCTCGATTTGAAGCAGGCGAGGGTGAAAAGTATCCTGGAGATATAAATATTTTATTATCCTATGAAATATTTCTTTATCGTTTGCATTGTCTTTCGGTTCAGTTCTTCACTTCAGTTCGAATCATTCTTACTAGAAAAATATTCTTTGGTAGAATCTGTAGGAGAAGATGTTTTTCTTTTTGTATTTTTTTCAAACAGAAGAAAATCATGCAATTCGTATTGAATGATATATCTAAAAAAAATAAATTTCAACATGTGTTATTTGCTGTTTTGAATATGTTTCTGTTGGTTTTAGGACATAATTTCGTAAATCACTTTAGCTCATGATTATTTTTTGGCTCATCATTTTTTATTTTGTGAAATGTTGTGGTATTAATGCAAACTAGCTTTCAGAACAGTGAAAATTAAATTTGGAAAATCACTTGAATATTCTGAGCAGGTATATAAATGGATAATTCACTTGTTCTAAGTTAATAATTCCTTTGTTAAAAATATGTAATTAATAGTTGATATTTTTATTACTTAGCATTTAAAACATTTTTTTATAATTTTATTGAGACTTAATAATAAATAATGCGTTTTAAACTGATTTTTTTGACAGCTTAATTAAAAAAATATTGTCACGTGCTAACTTAAAATTAAATCCACATTTAAAATGCAATATAAAATTCACGCTAATTAATAATAAAATTTCTATTCTTTAGAGATCCAGTTTCAATTTTTTTGCAACTAATTTTTCCATCTATTGTTAGAATAGTTATTTACATCTGTTTAATTTTATTCTGATCCATTTTTTTTACACTTTTTCCTTGATAACTTCTACTTCTCTGTTTTTCAATTTATTTTTTTTAAACTTTCAATGATTTGCGATTTAAAATGCAATATAAAATTCACGCTAATTAATAATAAAATTTCTATTCTTTAAAAGTTTCAATTTTTTTTTTTTTGCAACTAATTTTTTCCATCTATTGTTAGAATAATTATTTACATCTGTTTAATTTTATTCTGATTTTTTTTTTTTAGTTTTTCAATTTATTTTTTAAACTTTCAATGATTTGCGATTTAAAAATAAATAAATTTTGAATTTTCGAAAAGTAATATTAAATTGATTTAAATAATTATTTCTGGTTAATTAATTTTAACAGATTTCAAGATTTACATTTCGTAGAAAATTTTGACTTTTTTTGAAAATTCTATACAAATTTTTTTTATTGATATATTTACATTTTTTTCATTAAAATTTTTTAAATATTTTCATTTCGTATACGCTATAATTACTAATATTAATATTTGATGTCATTAATACAATTAACAAACTGCACTGTTAACTTGTTGAATGAAACATTATAAAATGGATGATTTTCAAGCAAATTAATAATAATAATAATTACTAAATGTTTTTCCTAATAATGGTAAAATCTTTTTGGTGCTTTAGTATAAATTATATTTATCACAAAATTAAATAATAATTGTAATACAAAATTAAATATACACTTTTCTGCTGAATGTTAATTGAGAAACTTTCTAGAATCGAAATAAGTGAGACCAAAATGATATGAAATAAAACGAGGAGAGAACATTTGATCGAAATTTAAAATTCAAAATGTTTCTTTTCCTACTTTAAAATAAAAAAAAGTGCACATATTTTGTAGTGAACCCTTTAAATGAAAAGATCACATCTGAGTTAGTGGCTTAGATACAGTCAATGCAAAGTGAAGCCAGTTAACTGAGCTACCTGTTGACAATTCTTCAATTCTGAAATAAAAAAGAAAAAATTCACTTATACGCTGACAGGGTCTTGCTTGAAATTTTATGACTTCTTCCCCTTGCGGAGTTGCATCAATAAATCTATGTGCTGGACATTTTCTATCAAAGAATGGTGCTCGATTTGAAGCAGGCGAGCTGAAAAGTATCCTGGAGATATAAATATTTTATTATCCTATGAAATATTTCATTATCGTTTGCATTGTCTTTCGGTTCAGTTCTTCACTTCAATTCGAATCATTCTTCCCAGAAAAATATTATTTGGTAGAATCTGTTGGAGAAAATGTTTTTCTTTTTTTTTGTATTTCTTTCAAACATAAAAAAAAAATCATCAATTCATTTAAATAAAGACAATGACAATGATATAGTTAAAAAAAAAAAATTCAACATGTGTTATTTGTTATTTTGAATATGTTTCTGTTGGTTTTAGAATACAATTTCGTGAATCACTTTAGCTCATGATTGTTCTTTAGCTCACCATTTTTTATTTTTGTAAAATGTAATGGTATTATTGCAAACTAGCTGTCAACGCCATGAAAATTAAATTTGGAGAATAACTAGAATATTCTGAGCAGGTATATAAATGAGGTAATTCACTTGCTCGAGGTTAATAATTCCTTTCTTAAATTAGTAATTATTACTTATATTTTTATTACATTTATCATTTACAACATTTTTTAATATTTTTTTGAGACTTAATAATAAATAATTCCATTAACAAAATCTTTCTTAAAAGTATCTTACGACCTGATGGCCAATTGGTTATCCCCCAGGTTAAATCAAATTAATTCGTTTGCTGTCACTAGAATGTCAAATTTTTAGCAGATTCAGCCTTGCCCAGACTGCACCGGGAGAAGCATAGTGAACTTCGCCTATATTGTTCCATCACAGATTGTATCAAATATCTCCAGGAAAGCATATGCAGATTTAGCCCACACTTATGGCCCAGCTATAACATGCGGTTCGGAGGACTGAAATCGGCTTGGGGCTTGTTGCAGTCATGGTCTTCAAAATGAGGGAACATGGAAGCTATTGCATCTTGCATCGATTGTCAATTCCGTGATAGTTTTTCTGGATTTCTCCAATAAGAATGGTGGCCTGAGGGCCAATTGGCTAACACTCTGACCTCTGGTGCTCCAGGTTCGAATGCTGGCGGTGGCATGGACGTTTGTGAGTGGTTCTGAATCCACTTTAAACTGGAGGTCCCGGTCTAATTAGCCTAACATGTGCTCAAGATGAATATAGAGCGACAAATAAAGTAAACAAAGTAAACAACCGACAAATCTTATTAAAGTAAAATAATAGTAAACTGGAAAATGCATGTTACATTTTTAATATAATAAATATATTTTTCATATTATGAGAACTCGTTTAATAATAAGACTGAAAATTCTTGAATTAATTTCTATAAGGTGAATCTATTAAAGAATAAATCCTTCTTAGATGTATTAATAGTCTTTATAGAAATCTAAACAAAAACTAATTAATAAAATAAACAATGTAATAAAATTATAATTACGATAATATTACGATTATTTATAGATTTTTTCATTACTTCAATATTTTGATAGATATGATTAAAGTATTAAAAAGTATTTTTGCAGTTAAATCATGATAGTAATACAATTTTATTTATAATTTGCTGTAGGAATTTCCTCAGAAATCTCCAAATCAGATTCAAATGAATTGTCACGCGCTGAAATGGAAACTATTCAATTGGTTTATTCCCGCATTTTAATGGAAAAAATTCCAACAAATCTAATCTATTTAACATGAAAATGTTTTTTAAAAAAAAAAAGCTTATTGCACCGAAAAATACGTTCTTTATTTTTTATTTTTATAAGTTATATAAAGTAATGTTGAGCAAAGTAGACGGAAAATTTAACATTACTCAATCTCTGTTTACTTTGTGGTCTCACAAAGTGATTTCATACGAGTCTGGGATTCTTTTAAAGTTTTATGGCTGCAGAGAAAAACGTTTTATATATTTTCTTTCTAGATATATAAACATTTTATAGCTTTAGAAACTTTTTTTTTGAAGTAGTTAATATTATTATTCATTCGAAAGAATTCGTTTTATCGTAATGTTAGTTGTAAAGAGTGTACCAAAAATCTTTTGAGACAACATGAGATCTCATTTCGAGATTTGTATGCAGGTTTCAAGTTCAATTCCTGAAGGTGGTAGGGATGTTTATGAGTGGTTCGGAATCCACATTAAACTGTAGGTCCCGGTCTTTTTTAGCCCTTGTGTGCAAAGATAACCGTAGAGCGACAACCAAACCAAATCGATATTTATATAGTTCAGGGCTTCCGTGCCCCAAATTCTCGCAAGAATTTTTGCGGATTCTTTTCTTCGTAGAGTGTAAGAGGTCTTCAGGTTTAAATCTGCTGGTGGTGTTCGTTGCAGTCACTGCTTTTAAAAATGAAGAAAGTTGATGGTTTGTATATGCGTCTTTTATTGACAATCAGATTGCTTAATGGAAGGAAATAAGAGCAGTTATTCCTAAATGTCTTTTTGGAAAGCGATGCCTTTCTTTGCTCATCGATGGGCTGTTCGTGGGCCACCGATATGATACAAAACATATCAATAAACCATTAAAAAGTTTAATTATACCCCCCTATTTTTATCTACGTCATTGACTGGACTATTGGAACAGTGTCGCATTTACACATTATGGAAAATCATGATGAGGAAGCAATCAACCGAGTGGTCTGTGTGTTGGTACTTAGAACCAGGGGTGGCCAACGAGAATGATCTTGCGGGTCACTTAGGAAATGCACCATTAATCCGCGGGTAGCACATAAAACTATATATACCCATATTAGATTTAGACCCACAATAGACATTTTGTTAGGAATGAAAAATTGAAACAGAATGAGTTATTATTGTTGTGTTTACTATTATTCTTACATGTAAACGTAGATATAATAATAATAACGATACTAAACGCACATTGTAAAGAAATATATAACACTAAAACTAAAATATAAAAAATATATAAATATCTGCGAAATAAAAAAAAAAATGAAATCCCTAAAAAAATCTATTTTACTGGAACGATAGTTGTTTCTCCCCTCTTTCACTTAGCTTTTGCAAATTAATCTCACTTTGGGTATTCGTACATCGTAATGTCCGTTATGTTTGAGCATTTCTTGTGTTAGAGTCCTTTAGTTTAAAATATAATATTTACTCTGAATTTTGATGTTAAAAAATGATCCCTTTTTATCGTTGCTTTTAAATAACACTATGCACTTCTTTTGTGAACATCTTGTAAAAAAAAATATTATCATTATTTTGCAGATTTATTAAATTCTACAACTGAAGAGGACTAGTATTTAAAGTTTTTTCATACTATCATTCAATTAATTATATTAAAAAACCGTTACACGTTCTTTACTAAATTAATTTTTTCCAACATGTAGGCAGTTTCACATATGTTAAGTAACTAATTTCCCGTTAAATCGCTCCTGTCTTCACGGATTTGTCGGAATTTTGTGGGCAGGGGATCCAATGAAGCTTGCAAACACGAATTATTTGGGCCTCAGGTCAACTGAATTGTGGTGGCGACACAATTTGTGCCAGGTGGCCGAACCGATTGATTGTGTTCGGCCACATAATCCCCGCTGTCCAATGAGCTTCGCCGATTCTCAAACCAGATTTAATCGAGGCCCCCGCGAAGCAAACCGTTATTCCATGACTCGTTCTCAGTTACGCATTACGAAAATGAGTTAATTGAACGAGACCGTGATTCTTTCCCGTTTTCAAGATTGGATTAAATTTAATAATTGGTTTTCCCGTTTTTAAAAAAGAGTGTGTCTGCATTTTCTCCTGCAAGAGGATTTTATTCATTATGATTTGTGCTTCAAATTATTATCAATTTTGTGAACTATACTTTGAATAAAAATGGTTTTAGGTCCTGTATGATATTAGTTTATTAGGAAATTTAAAATGAAATTTTATAGAATGATATTTTACGAAGCAAATTTGCCAAAAAGCAAAGAGAGATTGGATTTCTGCTGATGGAATATTACACAGACGAAATTTAAAAAATACCCGTGGTTGTAGAATGTATCTTGCGTGGGGCCCTATGGCCGAATGTCTAGCGTTCTGGCACTCGGTACCACAGGTTTTGGGTTCTAGTCCGGCGGAGCATGAATATTTTTAGTGGTTCGGAATCCACTTTAAACAGTAGGTCCCTGTCTAATAGGATCGTAAAGCATTATGAGGATAGTGTGATTTGCGTCCGTAGCTTATCTTCAAGCTATGCGTGCCCACTGGGTAGTGCTAAATGAGTAACTGCGGTGCAGCCCCTTGCTTATGGCATAAAGATTAACTCTCTCTAGATTGCCAATCTGCGTTAGAACAAAAAACAAAATGTGTCTTCGTCAACAGTTGGACTGCTTGAAGGTAATTTTTCGAAATTTCACTTTTACTACGAGCAAATACCCATTAGCCTCATAAAGTTCTACCGGAAGATATGTTTCTATCTCTCTAGGAAATAACATATATAAGCACACAAAAGTAAAGTTGTCAATTAATTCAAGAATAAATTCTTATAAATCAAAGCATCATAGTAGAAAAAAAATCCCCTGCTCAAAAACACAATCTTCTTTAAAGAAAAAAAAAAAGACAAGGTTACTTATTTTGTTTTATGCCTACTCTAAAGCAGTTTTAGTTGGAAAGTATCATTTAAATGTAAAGATTTGTTTTAACTATCGTAGCTTTTTATAAAACACCAATATGTTGTTGGAAACTAAAAAAAAAACCAATAAAAAAAAAAAAAAACAATACTGTAAACTTATATTTAAAATTAAAAGAATATCGAATTTCCGAAATATTGAAATCTAAACGAATAATGGTGAAATTCTGACATTAAAACTTTACAATGATAAAAAAGAAAAAACATGATAATAATAGAAAAATGAAAAAGAAAAATTTAAAAGAAAAGAAAGATGAAATCCAGATCATTTTGATTACCTAACATAATTGGGACAATAATTAAAAAAAAAAAAAAAAATCAAAACTCACAATACTTGAAAAATCATTCATACCAATCAATATAATATTTAAAAATTAATAAGCAAATATTCTGATCTCCGTGTGGCTATTAAATATGACGTCATAAAAAAAATCGAATTGCTATATCCCAAGTTATTGATACAAAAAATCCGACTCGTTTAAAGAGTGAGGGAGAGAGCAAGAGCAAGAAGAAGAAGAAAAAGACATTTCTCGAGGCACAGCTGTTTTTTTTTTTTCCATCTCAGAAAATCTTCTTCTCAGCAAACTGGATAAGGAGAAGGAAGACGTTTCCTCCTTCAGATTCCACGCCAGATAGCTGGGTTCGAAAAGGGAACAAATGTCGATTTTGGAAAGGGGTGGGAGGGGGAGGGAAATGGAACGCTTTTCCGGTCCATCGATGCTTTTTTTTTTGTCCATCTTTAGTTCGACAGTAAATTGAATTCAAAAATGGTTTCGAAAAGTATGCTTTTCAAAATTTGTTATGATCAACATGTCAAAGTTGAAAATCATTTGCTTTTAGGAAATCAGTACTTATGTGCAATTAATCGAAAATGACTGATTAGTTGATTTCGTTCTGAGATAAATTCGCTGCATTGAATCTTAATTTTCAATACATAAAAGTAGACATAAAAGGAGTACATAAAATGATGCCACTATTTGTTCAGTTTTCAGAGAAGAAAACCGCAGTATAAAACGTGGTCTGATGGCCAATTGGGTAGTGCTCTGGCCTTTGGTACCATAGGCCTCAGGTTCGAATCCTTGTAGTAATATGGATGTTTGTTAGTAGTTCGCAATTCACGTTAAACTGTATGTCCCTTTTTAATTAGCCTAAAGTATACAAAAAGTATGATCGCAGAGCGGCAAACCAAACCAATCTGTATAAAACTTCGTCTTAGACAAAACCCCATATTATTTATTAAATCTTTATTGTAATCTATGTCTAGATCAGGGCTTCTTAACTCTTTTTTTTTCTCCAATAGTCCCTTTTATTAAAAAGGTAACGGTCATGAAGGGAGAAGGTTTGGTTTGGTTTATCGCTCTACGGCCACCTTGTGCACACGGGGGCTAAACAGACTGGAACCTTGTGTTTAAAATAGATTGCGAACCACTAACAAACATCTATGCCACCTCCAGGATTCGAACCTGGAGCCTGGGGTTCCAGAGGCTGGAGCCCTCTAGCCAATTGGTCATCAGGCTGCCAAGGGAGAAGGAAGCCACGGATCCCTTTTGGCAGGATCATAGGATAAGAAACCCTTATGCTAAGAAGGTGGAAGCCCCGGATAATTTTTGCTAGAAATATAGCAATCACAGTCTTCTTTATGCAATTCCCGCTTTAGAAAAATAGAATCCACGGATTCCTTTTTGCCAGGAAGGTAGAAGAAGAAGCCACGGAACTGCCTTATTCCATGAAGATGGACATCACGGATTCCGTTTTGCTAGGAAAATGGAATCGAAAAGTAACAACGAACAATAAAAAATTACGATGATAAAAAAAAAAGAAAAATTATGATAACGATAGAAAAGCGAAAAAGAAAAAAAGAGGAAATTAAAAAGAAAAAAAGTGAATTCAGATAATTTTGATCACCTGACATAATTGGAGCAATAAATAAAAGACCGACATTGAATAATTAAATCTGACATTAAAATATTACAATGATGAAAAAAAAATCATGATAACGATAGAAAAATGAGGATGAAAAGAAGAAGTTAAAAGAAAAGAAAGTTGAAATTCTGATAATTTTGATTACTAGACATAATTGGAACAATCTTTAAAAAACAGACGTTGAATAATTAAATCTGACATTAAAAAATTACAATGTTAAAAAAAAAACAGTAATATAAAAAAATTTTTTAAGTCAATTCCTACTTTTTTCCACTATATTGCAGAAACATCCTTTACAAATAAATTTGAAGTTTCCTCTTACATCTATTGGTAGATACCTGCAACATAAATCTAAAAAAAAAAAACTAAAATCAATGAATTAAATTTAATTACTGAATTAATATTTGAAAAAACTGAAATAACATCAAGTGTCATCCACTACAAGTTCAATAAAAAAAAACATATTTGAACTTGAGTGGATAAATAAAAAGTGTTTTATGAACGATTGAAAATTTGAACAAGATATATATATAGGGAGAGTATGAACTAATAGTAGGAATTGAAAGAAAGTCAAATCCCACAAGTCTTGGAAAATCATTCATACCAATTCTCACCAGTCATACTAAAATATTTAAGAATTATTAAGCAAATATACCGATCTCCATGTGATTATTAAATATGACGTCAGAGTAAAAATCGAACTATATCCCAAGTTATTGATACAAAAATCCGATTCGTTTAAAGTGAGAGAAGAAGGAGATCGCCATTTCTCGAGGCACAGCTGTTTTTTCCATCTCAGAAAATCTTCTTCTCAGCAAACTGGATAAAGAGAAGGAAGACGTTTCCTCCTTCAGATTCCACACCAGATTGCTGGGCACGAAAAGGGAACAAATGTCGATTTTGGAAGGTGGGTGGGAGGAGGGAAATGGAACGCTTTTCCGGTCCATCGATGTCTTCTTTTTTCCCCATCTCTAGTTCGACAGTAAATTGAATTCAGAAATGGTTTCGAAAAGTATGCTTTACAAAATTTGCTATGATCAACATGGTAAAGTTGAAAATCATTTGTTTTTTTAAATCAGTACTTATGCGCAATTAATCGAAATGACTGATTAGTTGATTTCGTACTGAGATAAATTCGTTGCATTGAATCTTCATTTTAAATAATTGGCGTACATAAAAATATACCACGATTTGTTCAGTTTTCAGAGAAGAAGACCTGAGTTAAAACTCCGTTTTAGACGAAAACCCATGTTATTTTCTAAAATCTTTAATCTATGTCTAGATTAGGGCTTCTCAGATATTTGTCCTCAATAGACTCTTTTATTAAAAAGATAAAGGTCACGAAGCCCTTTTTTGCAAGGAAGAAGAATGCCACGATCAGGATAATAGTTTTTATTGAGAAATAATAGAAGTTTTAATGGAAGGATAATAGAAGTTTTTACTTTTACTACCTTTTGGCAGGATAATAAAAGACAGGAACCCCTTATGCTAAGAAGATCAAAAACACTGATACTTTTTACTAGAAATGTGGCAACCACAGTCACCTTTATCCAAGTCCCCCATTAGAAAAATAGAATCGATGGAATTTATTTTTTCCAGGAAGATAGCAGTAGCAAAACGCCCTTATGCCATGAAGACATCACGGAGGATTCTGTTACTCATTCCCTTGGTACAGGAAGCCTACATTAGGCCCAAAAAGACTCCTTCGCTAGCAACTAGGCCATGGCTAAGGGTAATTTGCAGATTCACTTTAGCGAAGAACTACGAGGCCTCAAAAACAAAACACCCAACGAGCCTTTGACAAAACCTCAAACAACACCCAACGATCATATTAGACGACCTATGGTTTAAAGTGGATTTCAAACCACTACAAATATCCATGGGATTCTAACCCGAAACCTATGGTACCGAGCATCCCTCATTTACATTGGAGTACAACATAGATAGCTTAGGGTAAATCTTAAGATTATTTATAAGGATGGATAATTTGAAAAGTGTTTACTTTCCTCATTAACATTGGAATATAACATGGATTGTATCTGAAGATGAATTCAATGAAACAACTTCAAAAAAGTCAGAAAGTCTTTTAGAAGTAGTTTGAAGGAAAATTTCAACGACACATAAATGAGAATACTTTTGAAGCAATTTTTTAAATTATATAATTTTATTCCAATATATTTGTGACTCGATGTATAAATCGATCGAAGTATAACTGATGTATACGACGGAAAACTGATACAACATAAAACTCGAGACACATTACTCGACGTATAACTGATACACATATAAAACAGGCGACACATAAATGAAATTTTATAGTGAACGTATTTATTTATGACCTTTATGTGTCTTTCTGGTATGAAATCTAAAGTCTGAACTATGTTTCAGACAGTATTCGAACCAACATACTTTTTTAAAAATATATTTTCGAATGAATGGATACTTCTACGAAAACAGAGATAGAAATAACGAGATTACTAGACAGAACGTCTCAGACGAAAGAGGTAAAGCAACGAATCGAATCATCCCCAAGGGTTCACAAAAACAATACAAGATTCACAAGAACAACTATTTCGAGGGATGTCATCTTCCTGTAAGACTATTAGATTTTCTTTTGAAGAAGTGTAACGCAGGAAGTAATATTGATCCTTCTAAGACTTCTGTCCAGTTTGCCCTATTATTTGAGTAACAAAAGAAAGTGTATTTATACCTTTTTTGGTTTCTTCTTGATAAGTAATTTTTTTTTAAAAAGGTTTGTGAATGTAAATTTTTTTATTAAATAACCCTACTTTACGAATAATATATTAATTAAAAAAAAAGCATGCTTCTTAATTGTTAGTAATGAAAGTCTTATTTTTACATGTTTTTAACAAACTCAGGTAAAAAAATTGTTTAGTTGTTGTTTCAAAATTGTTCAATTCTAAATTGTTTTTCTTTGTTATTCATTCAATTTTGAATTTTGGTGGAATTTTATTTACAACTATTATGTTAAAAATATGTATTTTTGAATTTGGCATTTTTACTTTCAGGAGATATAATGAACAACTCATCACTGAAATTTGACAGCACACGAGCTTTATTGTGGGTAGTTATATTACATTCAATTAGAATTTTAAGAACAACCTGTCACTGAGTTCGGATAGCAAATATTTAGTATCATGTATAATGAGATTCAAGAAATTAGCGAATCTTCGATCTTCACTGGTCAAAACAACTACAGATTTAATATGAACTATAGCATGAGTTTTTCCATCGTCATGGGGGGATAGAACATGATCTAACAATACTATTCCAATGAAAAGGGGTCCAGGGAAGCTGTCTTGATGGACTGTCTTAAAAGGAGGTTTTTGTTGAAGAAAGGAGAAAGTTCTGCGACGAGTCGACCAGAAGTGTTGTTTTTCTTTTTTTTCACCAGGCCGGAGTTTTCAAAGTGAGCCTCTTGTGGTTTCGTGTATAACGCCGTGTGATAATTTATGTTTGCCGCAGACCAGGCAATTAGATTCGGCGTAGACTCGAGAACTCTGAAAAATCTCCGACATAGAAGTGAATTGTATTTGTGATTTAATTGTGCACTTTTATTTATTTTTATTTTTAATCTTACATTTCTTTGTATAATAATGCAGAGTTCATTATTTGTTTATTTATATATATATATATATATATATATATATATGCATGTAAATAAAAATAAAAATATTCTAACAACCTGAAAATGGCCCTCTTTTGAAGCCGTTGCAGGTCTAATATAGACCGAGACGTTTCAGTATAGATGTTTTTATGAAGAATTTATTGAAATAACATTTTATAGCATAAAATATTAATGAGTAGAACTATGCAAAGATAGCCTTAATTGCACTGGATATGGATTGAAAATGGTATTAAAATCTCCCTGACACAAAGTTCCTCCTACCTGAAATATCAGAAGTTAAGGAAGAAGAACAATCATTGAAAGATTTATTTTTACAGATTTACTGTGCGTATGTGTCATGTACACACTAGTATTAAGTGATTAGATATGAACTTATGAATTTTTATATCCTGCATTCGAGATATTCTAACAGGTAATCCATAACAGAATTTCGTCGAACAGTTTACCATAGTTCATGTTTCAATCTAAGCCCCTAATAAAGCACAGCAAAATAAATCTAGAATGTCTAATGTTCTTGAAACAACAATTCCGAGTAAAATTTCATTTTTATACAACTTTAAAAACAATTTTGAATTCGGGATCGAAAGCCAACAAGCAAAACCTTCCACGGGAATACCAGGGATCCTCATAATAAATTTGTAGATCGTAAAGTTCTTTCGTTGGGTTCGATGAAGAGAGTACATGGGGATGTTCGTTTAGAATTATGATGGAAAAATGTGAGTGGCAACGTAACAGCTCCTCTGTGGTTTGGTGTGGTTTGTCGCTCTACGGCTATTTTTTTGCATACTTTGGACGAATTAGAACGGGGCTTACAGTTTAATGTGGATTACATCGATGCCACAGTCAGGATTCGAATCTGAAGCCTGTGGTACTAAAGGCCACAGAGCTAGCCAATTGGTCATTAGTCCGCTACCCCTCTGCGGTGTATCTTACTAATGCTGTACATCTGCCATTCTAGTAAAAAATGATGCAGGTAAAAGTGCTTGTCATGCATAGAAGCATCAACTTTGCAAAAATATATGCATGCGAAAATTTATAAGCACTTAATTCTTCCAGTCTGCACAGCGACTGCCGTTTTAGATGTAACGGAAAAACTCTCTCAAAGTCTAGCAAAACTTTGAAGGACTTCCTATTCTTCCTGCTTAACATATCATAATTCCTGTGACTGTCTAACCCCTAAGAAAGCCCAACAATGTTTTCAAGGGCATTAGACATTATGCAGCTCTTATTTAACCATTCAGAGTAAAATTTCCTATTTATACAATTTTCCAAACAATTTCGAAGTCGGGATTGAAACCCAACAAACAAAACCTTCCACGTAAATACCAGGGATGCTCATAATAAATCTGCAGATCGTAAAGTTCTTTCGTTGGGTTCGAAGAAAAGAATGCACGAGTCTGTTCGTTTAAAATTGTGATGGGAAAATGTAAATGGCACTGCAACAGCTCCTCTGTGTTTTTGTTTTGTTTGTCGCACTCGGGCTATTTATTGCACACTTTGGACTAATTAGACTGGGACTTACAGTTTAATGTGGATTCCGAACCCCTCCCAAACATCCATTCCACAGTCAGGATTCGAACCTGAAGCCTGTGGTGCTAAAGGCCAGAGGGTTAGCCAATTGGCCAATAGACAATCACCTCTCTGTGGTCTTACTATGCTGTACATCTGCCATTCTAGTAAAAAATGACGCAGGTAAAAGTGCTTGCCATACATAGAAACATCAACTTTGCAAAAATATATGCATCCGAAAATTTTAAACTCTTAATTATTCCAACTTGCACAGCGATTGCCATTGAGATAGCACGGAAAAACTCTTTCTGAAAGTCTAGCAAAACTTTGGAAGACTTCCTATTCTTTCTGCTTCGAGGTGAGGCCCTACATCCGGTAACACCTCCTCCCGGACCAACTTTCTCCCCCTTTTCTTTGGCGAACTCCAGAATAATCCGGCAACCCTTCTGCACAGGATTCCCCTCCCGGAACCCACCAGATGGCGCTCGGCAGTCACAGCTACCGGATATTTTTCTCTCTACTTGTTGAATAGCAGGTCCGGGATTTTACCAGCATGTGAGGTTGCAAAAGCCCCCCAGTTCACCGTCCTGTAGTATGTAGTGAAAGGGACTTTTTAAGGTAGCCGACCCCCTTTCGTAGGCTGGGGAAGTTATCAGTAGTCCACTAGGACTGAGTACTAGAAACTTGTGTTAGAGAAGTTCGAACTAAGTTGTCAACAACATGTCGTGTCAATTTCACAGATGTACTAATTTTCGTGATTGATCGTAATTTCTGTCACCATCGGCACACCTATTGGTTTTTTTTTTCTTTTCCAGCGGCACGAGCTTCCATATGTTATTCTTCTAGAAGTTCACGACAATACCAAGTATTTGTTTTTATAACAGAGGAACTGGCTCTTTATAAGAACTACTTACTGGATGGTGTGAAAAAGTTTTTCAAGACTTGACAAACTTTTGTCGAAATACTTATACTGACTGACTGATCTACAGAAGTTCATTGGAAAGTCGGTAAGTTGGAATTTTTTCTCACAGTTTGAGTGAGCGTTTTGGCATCACTTTTAGAAATGTATTTGTTTTAGGAACTTGTTTGTTAATGTTACTTGAAACTTATTGGCTGTTTTAATAATTGTTTTATCATTTGACTAATGAGGTGAATACTAAATAGGATAATTTTTTTATATATCACAAGACCTTTTTTTTGTTTTGTTTTACGTTTCATAAATAATTATAAAAAATATAGATGTTGACTATCTTATTTTTAGATTTTAGTTTTTTATAGATATTGACTATTAGGTTTTTTTTTTTTAGTTTTTTTTTTATAGATATTAACTATTAGTTTGTTTTTTTTAGTTTTTTTAATAGATATAAACTATTTATTATTATGTTTTTTAGTTTTTTTATACATATTGACTATTTTTTTAATTTTTTTTATAGTTTTTATAGTTATTGACTATTTTAAAACAATTCTAGCAAAAATTAAGCGTATTTTTGTAACTTAATAATGCATTTTATTCTTTTTTTGTGGGATAATTTTAAGCGCTATTTGTTATTGGGGACTTGATTGCGGTAACTTGTGTTAATTTAACTTTGTTTAAACTTTTCTTGTGTTAATTAACATAACTTTGGTTTGTATGTAACTTTAAAACATATTGGCTATTTTAAGAATTTTTTTTATCATTTGATTGATATCGTGAATATTAAATAGAATAATTTTTTTTATATCACAAGGCATTTTCTTTTTGTTTCACGTTTCATAAGTAATTGTAAAAAATATTCTCATTTTTTTATGGATGTTTACTAGTTTGTATTTTTATTTTTAAAGCAATTCTAGCAAAATTTAGTAGCATTTCAGTAATTTAATATGGGATAATTCTAAACGCTATTTTTTAACTTGAAGCTTATTGGCTCTTTTAAGAATTGTTTTATCATTTGACAGAGGCGGTGAATATTAAATAGAATAATTTGTTTTATATCACAAGGCATTTTTTATTTTATTATTATTATTATTATTTGGTTTTACGTTTCATAAGTACTTATAAAACAAATTTCTCATTTTTTTTATAGATTTTGTATTTTACTTTAAAATAATTCTAGCAAAAATCAGGCTCATTTTAGTAATTTAATAATGTGTTTAATTTTTGTGGGATAATTTTAAGAGCTATTTGTTTTTAGGGACTTGTTTGTTAATGTAATTCAAACTTATTGTCTGTTTTAAGAATTGTTTTATCATTTGATTGATACGGTGCATATTAAATAGAATATATATTTAAAATTACAAGTCCTTTTATTTATTTTACGTTTCATATATAATTATAAAAAATATTCTCTTTTTTTTTTTAATAGATGTTGTCTATTTTGTATTTTAATTTAAAATAATTTTAGCATAAATTAGGAGCCTTTTAGTCATTTAATAATGTGTTTAATTTTTTTTTGTGAGATAATTTTAAACGCTATTTGTTTTTAGAGACTTGTTTGTTAATGTAACTTGAAACTTATTGGGTGTTTTAAAAATTGATTTATTATTTGATTGATATGGTTGATTGATTAAATATAATAATTTTTTTTTTATATCACAAGGCGTTTTTTTCCTTTTACGTTTCATAAGTAATTATAAAAATATTCTCATTTTTTATAGATGTTGACCATTTTGCATTTTGTAATAATTGTAGCAAAAAATTAGGAGTATTTAAGTAATTTAATTAAGTGTTTTGTTTTTTTCTGGAATAATTTTAAACTCTAAAATGTAGTTCATAAGATTATATAATTTTTTGTAGTAAAAGAAACAAAGCAGTAAAAAAAAAGTTTGGAAATTCACCAATTTAAAATTTTTAAACAATAAAAAATCATGAAAAGTGAAATAATTAAACTTATTTTTACTGCTTTGTTTATTAATAGATTGCTGTTATATTAATAATAACAATTGATGTAATTAACAATAAATACAAGTAATATATAAAAAAATTTTTAAAGTCAATTCCTACTTCTTTTTCACTCTATTGCAGAAAGTCCTTTATAAATAAAGTTGAAATTTTCCTCTTACATCTGGCGCCATCTATTATTAGATACATACCACTTAAATCGAAAAAAAAAAAACTAAAATGAATGAATTAAATTTAATGAATGAATTAATATTTTAAAAAACTGTATTAACATCCAGTATCATCCACTACAAGTTCAAAAATGTATTTGAACTTGAATGGATGTATAAAAAGTATTTTATGAACGATTGAAAATTTAAACAAGATATATATAGGGAGAGTGTGAACTAATATTAGGAATTTAATAACTTTATTAATCTTAACTCTAGTTTGTATACATAATATTAACCATAAAATAATAGTTAAAAATGTTAAAAATTAAAATTTACGTATTACGAAATTTTAATTATTATTTCGAAATAATTTTAGATTATATAATAGTTTTCAATTATTTGCAGGAAAAATATAAATTTTTGCTACAGATGATTTTGTAATTTTTTTATATGCAAACATTATTTATTTAAAAAATATTTAATTGATTTTTTTTTTTGAAATTTTATATTGAATTTTATTTTTATTTGGACATTGAGCATCTCAAATTAAAAGCTGCCAAAAGGCTGGAATGTTTACGTTGGGTAAATATATTGGAACTTCATATAAGAATTTGCAATACTTGTGGTACTTGTTAAAATATATTGGAACTCTTTTAGAGAAATAAATTAGCTTACAAATAAGGAAAGAATTTAACCCAAAGAAAGATAATTTCAGTATATAAATTATCGATTTGAAACAATTATCGATTTGAAACAATTATCGATTTGAAAATCTATTTATAATATTCTTAGTTCATTGGAGTATTGTTTAAAAGAAGCAGTACTCTCAATGAGTAAAAAAAAGGTAACTCAGAAAAATTGTACCGAATAACAGAAAGGCTAGCAAAAAGCTGTCTTATGATAAATCAACATGTAGTGTTAAAATGAGATCTAGTTTATAAGGTATTTACAGTAAAAGGAGGTCAAGAATGTCTTGGACTGTCTTGATTTTATTTCACAGAATATTGGTGCTTCAATATGTATAAAATAATTTTAATTTAAAATGTGTCAGTTTTTCTATTCAAATGTTTGGTGTAACAGAGAACTCCAAGTGAGATGAAGAATATATTTGGTTTGTTTGTCGCTCTATGGTTATTTTGTGCACACTTTAGGCTAATTAGACAGGGACCTACAGTGTGAAGAATAGGAGAATTAGGAGTGGTACAGACTGTGTTATTCGAAATGTCAAGTATGGAACATGAAGTAGATTGATCTAGGCCCGCATGACGATTAATGATGTAGGATAAATTATTATTAGTAACAATCCAGTGAGTTGCTGAATTATTACTAAATATTCAGTATACATTAACTTGTTTGTAGACTTGTAGGAATCCTGTATTTATAAAATAATCAACGCCACCAACACACATGGTCTTAAAATCTATTAAGATAAGGCAACATGCAAAATATCCAGACTGAAATATAATAAGGTGGATAACATTAAAATTTTTGGTTAGTCAACTCAGTTTACCCATTTTGATCCCTATAAACATTTGGGGAGGTTTCTGAAGCTACAGTTGTATAAATATTCAATAACATATAAAGTTTCTCTTAGAAATAATTTCAAAAAAGTATGGAATGATACAAAGGCAAAATAGTGTCACAAATTCGTATTTAGTATGACTCATAATACAAGAACAAGGTCACGAAATATTAAAAATTTTCATAATTAGAGCACATGATTAACGATGAAAAACTTTGTTTTGATTTCTTTTGAAAAAGTTTCAAAATATTTAAATTTTTACAACCATATTTTTGACCAATGCACTAGGTTACAAATTTAAATTTTTAAAAAATGATTGTAGTTGTTCTGAAATTCAACAAAGAAATCATTTTCTAAATGTTCTTATGGTCTGTGAAGTAATTTTTTAAAGAAAAGTTCGTGATTCTTATCATTGATGTCAATCATTAAAATGTTTCCATAAAAATATATTAGTTCATTTTATTTTTATGTTGTTTTTACAATATCACAATACAGTATTTCATTTAGAAATTTTAATTTTTTAATTTTTTTTTACAAGATACTGTTAAAATAGATAGATTTCTTTCAAATATTCTTCAATAATTTCTTTCGAATAAATTCTAAATGTATATATATATATATGTGTGTATGTGTGTGTGTGTGCATGTGTGTGTGTGTGTGTGTGTGTGTGTGTGTGTGTGTATGTGTGTGTGAGTGTGTGTGTGTGTGTGTGTATAACAATGAGGGTAAATGATACATTCAAGAAGCACTTTCAGAGTTATATTTATTTGACGCATGATTGAAAATTGGATTTAGTAGCGAAAACATTACACCTATTATCACAATTGCTATTAATCTCGTTCCAGAAAACAACGACTGTACTGAAAGCAAATACTGGATTCGAACCTGAATCGTCCTTACATTAATTGCCCATCTTGCCTCTGATCTATGAGTAGAATAAATAAAACTTTTGACAAAGCTGATTTCGAATCCAGTGCTCTTTCCACCAACTACCATTTTGGGCATTTGAATATCGATATCTATCTATCTATCTATCTATTTATCTATATCTCTCTCTATATATATATATATGAATACAAGGGAACAAAGGGGAACTGACAAGGAATGCACTAGAAACACGACCATTTTGCACAATAAAATCCGCAACTGTATTCGCTACACGTAAAGTATCATGTGCTTCATAGAAACACAATAAAATTCCATAACAAAACCACCATAACATTCTGAATGCAAAAACAGTGAAATGTCTCGTATTCACATCCCTCAAATAAAGAAAAGAATTTATTCAAGATGAGGTGCCGCATAAGCTTCAGCAAGTAAACTGAAAATCATTCAATAAACACAAGTATGTAGAAGTTGAAAGGTCAGAACTGTACTGGCTGATAAAAAAGGAACATATATATATGTTCATGTATATGTAGCTTTTGCATTGCAGAGTTCGAGCCCATTTATGTGGTTAAACTGTAAAAATTTTTTCCGTTCTAATGCAGCTGGCAACCACTTAGACAATTGTCTATGATGCCTTAAGGCAAACGCTCCACAGACATTACTCACTTTGCATTACCCAGGGGACGCGTGTAACTTGAAGATAAGCCACGGACGTGGAGTAACAATGCCCCCAGCGCTCTACGATCCTATTAGGACCGGGACCTACGGTTTAAAATGGATTCTGAACCACTACAAACACCCATGGGCAACGTCGGGATTTGAACCCGATACCTATGGTACCGAGCGCCAGTCACTCGGCCATCAGGCCCCTATTAAACTGTAAGCTATATACATGTATAAACTTTAACTACTCAACCCAGAGGTAGTCAAACTTCATGCCGCATCAAAATAATATTTTATTCCAACTCTTTTAATATTTTTCATCATTTTTATTTCCAATGGCAGGCTACAATAAAATAAAAAGAACACAAGGAATATAAAAATAACAGCAGTGAGAAACGAAGGAAATTACATAGTGACATGTTTAACCCATAAGGACCCTAGCCACCCATTAAAGACCCTACACAGTAGAGGAAACAAGTGCAGGGCAGACAGGGAGGTGGGATGAATCCATGTCCTCTCCCAGGTTGCAGAACATGCATTTTGGGCTGACAAATATTCTCATTCGAAAAGGTGATAGGTCAAGCAATCTTGGCCCGTCAGGAGTCTGAAAAGGGCAACAGCTTTAAACCTGGGCTGATCAGGCATGTTTAGACTAAAGTTAAACCAGGTTTTAGATGTATTGACTTCACGGAAATTATCAGATAAAGTGTCCCGGAAAAAGTATCCTACTGCACTTGTGAAAAAATTATCTTTAATTTTCATTTCATTTGTAAATAGTGCTTGTAAATAAAAATTAAAATGCTCCCGTGAACCTGAAAGTGGCCCTCTTCTTGAAGCCGTTATAGATCTAGTATAGGTTGCAATATCAAAGACTGTTAATTAATTTTACAGTAAGAAATTCAATATGTATAAATTAGTTATTTGTCGCTCCATTTCTATAAAAACTTGTTATTACGCCTTGCATTGTTTTAACACCTCATAAAGTCAATAAAAAAAAAAAAAATCCTTCCATGCATTATATTGTTAAAATTAAATGGAGTCAACAAAATAACAAAAGTATTACGTATTTAACGGAAAAAGAATTGAGTGGGTTAAAAGTTTGCGAAAAGACAAGACCAATAAAAAGTTATAAATTAAAATAAATTGGAACATTATTTTAAAACGAGTCAAGACAAATTTGAAAATATAAATTCATGTGCTTTAATTATACTACACTGTTTTTGTAAAAAAATTTAATTAATTAATCTTGATTGTCGTAAAAAAAAATAAATGTTTATTAATTGAAATACAAGCGAAATTCCTTTCATCAATTAAGAAGATTTTTTTTCGATATATTGTTATATCGATAAAATAAAAAAAAAATTCAACAGATTTCCATTCATTTATGAATTTCTAAAATCAATATTGTATTATATTGGAAAAATTTAGATGCACTGCATTTTACACACCAAAAAGAATTTAAGTTTTTCTTAAAACAATAACTTCATTACAATACAAACATTAAATTTAGTTTAGTGTCCCTTAAGGGGTTTCGAACCGAACTACTTTAGTTTAGAACTTAAATATGCTATACATCAGTTACCTGCGGCAATTGTATGAAGAAATTCAAATATAAAAGAACTTGCATACTTTATACAATGCGCCTGGAAACAATGAATTGTTGCAAACAATGCTTTAATAAATAACGATATTAATATTAGAAGAGCTATCAACAAAACTCTTTTTTGCAAATGACGAAGTTTCAAATATGTTGAAAAGTGAAAAAAACTTGTAGCATAGCATCTCCTAAAAGGTTTGCGTAAAAAATAACTTTTCAGCCGAAAACTTTTTGCTGTAATTAAACGAAATGAATGAATAAGTACGTACTTAAGTTTATAACAGAGACACTTCACCCAAATGCATATCAAAAGAGGTAAAAAAAAAAATGCATCATAAAAAAAAGTCGAGTTTTTACAAAGATTTTGATAAAAATACTTATTAGCGCGAGAAATAATCGTATCGCTAAAATGAACAAGAACATTACACCTGTTTAATTAGACAACTTTTATAGTTTTTTTTAATTAACATTTAAAAGGATCTAAATGAATAAACCAGTTTCAAAATGTAGTATCCTACTTTTTCATTATCAATATTTTATTAAGGTTATTCATTAAGATCATTCATTAGCAATATGATCATGTATAGAGATAGCTTAATAGCAATATGATTATGTATTTAATGAAAAAAAAAATTAAGGGAATGCTCAAATGTTAAAAGTTTGCGAAAAGGCAAAACCAATAAAATGAATAAATTAAAATAAATTACAATATTATTTTAAAACGTGTCAAGATAAAATTAAAAATATAAATTCATGTGCTTTAATTATACTACACTGTCTTAGTAAAAAAATAATTAATTAATCTTGATTGTAGTTGCAGAAAATAAATATTTATTAATAGAGATATAAGCAAAATTTCTTTCGTCAGTTAAGAAGATTTTTTTCGATATATTCTTATGTCAATGAAATAAAAAAAAATCAATAAATTTCCATTCATTTATGAATTTCTAAAATCAATATTGTCTTTATACAGGAAAAAATTCAGATGCACTGCATTTTCAAATAAAAAAATTGAAGTTTCTTTAAACAAAAACTTCATTATAATACACACATTAATTTTGGTTTAGTGCCACTTGAGGGTTTCGAACCGAACTACTTTCGTTCGGAACCCTAATAAACCTACGGTAATTGTATAAAGAAAGGTAAAAATAAAAGAATCTACATACTTTACAATGTATAGTTGAACAATGAATAATTGCAAACAATGCTTTAATAAATAACGATATTTCAATGTTAGAAGAGTTATCAACAAAACTCTTTTTTTTTTTTTTTGGCAAATGACGAAGTTTCAAATAGGTTAAAAAGTAAAAAAAAAACTTTTAGCATAGCAACTTTTAAAGGTTTGCTACAAAAAAAAATCTTCAGCGGAAAAATTTTGCTGCAAATAAACGAAATGAGTGAATAAGTACGTACTTAAGTTTATAACAGAGACACTTCAACTAAATGCATCTTAAAAGAAGAAAAAAAAATGCACCTTAAAAAAAGTCGAGTTTTTGAACAAAGATTTTGATAAAATACTTATTAGCGCGAGAAGTAATCGTATCATTAAAATGAACAAGAATATTACACCTGTTTTATTGAACAACTTTTATAGTTTTCTTTATGCTTACTAGCATTTACGCTTACTAGCATTTAAAGGATCCACATGTAATATCATATTCTTTCATTATCAATATTTTATTAAGGTAATTCATTGAATATTTATTAATAAATATATATCTATGTTTACAAAAGCAAGACATTTTTACATGAGTATACTATGTGAGTATCTAATTTTTTTTTTTCAGTGATTCCACAACTTTATCTAATGCATTTAAAGAAAAATCAAAGAAAACTATGATTTTATTTATTTTTTAATTAAATAGAAATCATAATTTTGGATATTAAGTTTCACTTTTAAATTATTCATATAAGATTACGTGTTTTTGTTGGAATTTGCATGATATTTTTTAAAAATAAACGCAGCAATTTATTGATAAATCATTAATAAAGTAATTGCAAAACTAAAATACTAAAACTTACATTTTTTTATTAATAGCAAAAATACGAAAACTTTCTTATTAGTTATTTTTTAATTAAATATAATCTGCAATTTCTGATATAAATTATAATTTCTTCAGATTGATGATAAAATAAAATGAAAGCTTTTAGTAATAAAATGAAGCTCAATAGTTGTCTTGATACACTTATTTAAATATAGTGAACAATGAATGAGATTATTGATTGATTTTAGTTTTCTTAGTTTAGCTGTAGCTTTTTTTTTCGCCGGAAGAGTTTTGGCATTTCATTTCCATGGAGAGGAATGTATGTTATTATTATGTACTAGAAATGTATGTTATTTGAAAAATATATAATAATAACCCATCACTCAAATTGAACAGCAGACGTGCATTATTGGGGGTAGTTATATTAAGTGCAATTAGTGTTTTGTACTAATGAGAACACTTGTCCCTCAAATCTGATAGCAGATATTCGGTATCATGTATGATGAGGAAATTAGCGAATGTTTATACGACCTTCACAGATCTAAACAACTACAATTTGAATATAAACTATACCATGAGTTGTGCCATGGTGAATGGTGAGTGATAGACCACGAGCTGAGAAATATCTACTTCAATGAGAAGTGAAGGAAGCTGCAGCGTCCCCTTCCTTGACGATTTGTCTTAAAAGGAATTTTTTTTTTGGTGAAGAAGGGAGAGAGTTTTGCGACGATTCGACTAGAAGTATTGTTTTTCTTTTATTCTCTGAAGTGACTGAATAGGTCTGATTTTCCGACTGTTTCCAAAGCGAGCCCCCTGGTTTCGTGTATCACGTCATGTGATAATTAAATTCTGCCACAGACCAGCATTTAGATTCGACGTAGGCTCGTGAACTCTGAAAAATCTCTGATCTTGGAGTGGACCGTCTTGTGATGTAATCGTGCATTTGTGAATCAAATTTAAATCTTTAATTTTCATATATATATATATATATATATATATATATATATATATATATATATATATATATATATATATATATATATATATATATATATATATATATATATATATGTATATGTATATATACATATATATATATATATATATATATATATATATATATGTATATATGTATATATATATATATATATATATGTATATATATATATATATGTATATACATATATATACATATATATATATATATATATATATATATATATATATATATATATATATATATATATATATATATATATATATATATATATATATATATATATGTATATATACATATATGTATACATATATATGTATATATATATATGTATATATATATATATATATATATGTATATATATATATATATGTATATACATATATGTATATATATATGTATATATATATATGTATATACACTGTATATATATATATGTATATATATATATATATATATATATATATACTCATATATATATATATATATACATATATATATATATATATAGTTTTATATATATATATATATATATATATATATATACATATATATATATATATATATATATATAATAATAATATATACATGTATATATATATATATATACATGTATATATATATATATATACATGTATATATATATATATGTATATGTATATATATATACTTTATAATGTATCTATATATATATGTATATATATATATATGTATATATGTATATATATATATATATATATACATATATATATGTATACATATATATATATATATATATATATATATATATATATATACATATATATATATACATATATATATATATATACATATATATATATATATATATATATATATATATATATAACATATATATATATATGAACATATGATATATATGTGTATTTCTTCTTGAAGCTGTTATAGGTCTAATATAGGTCAAGACGTTACAACGCTAAATTGATACATTTCTGTGTAGTACTATTTTTTTAATATCGTTTTATTTCATTTTCAATGTTGCATTATTATATATAGATTAAATATTTATGTTTGGTCTTCAAAATTGCTTACCTTTTTAAGATATTACTAATTTTGATTTCGTTGCTGTATTAAAAATGCATTCGCTGATTTTCAATATTAAAATGTGAGCAAAATCGATATAAAATATCGGCCAGTCAAGTTTATATTAAGACTCGCTTTTTGTCCTGCATAATGAAATTTTCAATTTGACGTTACTAGATGAGAATATTTTCCTTTCAATTTCTTTTCGATGACATTCTTTAGTAATAATTCATTTTTTATTAATTATCAAACTAAAAAGATATAAATATATAAATTAAAATATATGAAGAGCAGTTTATATCATTTATTTCCTTATAATTAGTTCAACTTTATTAATTGGCATTTTAATTATATGCGAGTTAACATAAATTTATGATAAATGTTTGCCCCTGGTGTAACCTCGATACAGTCAAGACCGGCTGATGACCAATTGGTTAGCACTATAGCCTTTGTTATCACAGGCTTCAGGTTCGATCCTGGCGGTTGCATGAATGTTTGTGAGTGGTTTGGAATCTATGTTAAATTGTAGATTCTAGAAAAAAAGAATATGTGGCAGAATCAGCGTTATTCCGGGTGCACAACTGGTATGCTGCTGCACTGCAACTCTATTTTGCCACCATAATTTTCAACGAAATGTCCCAATGTCATTTAGCAGTCTTTTTTTCTTCCTTCCTAAAATCAAGTTAATTCGTTTGCCAACACTAGAAGGGCAAATTTTTTTGGCAGATTCAGCTTTGGCCAGACTGCACCAGGAGGAGCCTAGTAAACTTTGCCTACCTTGTTTCATCCCAGATTGTATCGAATATCTTCAGGAAAGCATATGGTGGTTCAAACAATGTATGAATTATGCCAATTTCTTTAATAGCCTCACCCACAGGGTTTAACATGCACCCACATGGATAATATGCAATTCGAGTGGACTGAGGTTCGAATCCTCTTGAGGGGGTCGTTACAGTTACTATCTTCAAAATGAGAAAACTTGAAGGCGATTGCATCTGGCATCGATTGTCAATTGCGTAGATTCGACGTAGACCGAGAACTATAAAAAATCTCCGACCTTGAACTGTACTTGTCATTTAACCGTGCACTTGTGATCAAATTTTATTTTTAATCTTTATTTATTTGTATAATGTATAATAACATAGAGTTCTTTATTTGCATATATATATATATAGTACTTGTAAATAAGTGCTCTCACGAACCCTCTTCTTGAAGCCGTTATAAGTCTAATATAGGCCGAAACGTTACAAGGACTAACTGATATGTTTGAGTGATTCATCGCCATTGCTCTAATGGAAGCAATAGATTTTACTATAGAAGAAGCAACGATCTATTGTGGACCAACCATCCTTATTAGAGTTGTAATCATAGGGATGGTAATCGTAGGGACTAATGGTAATCGTAGGGGAATAATAATGCCATAAACATCCTCGCTGTTAATGTAAACACTATGAAATAAACCATTGGATATTTATGATTTTTTTCGCTGGAGTTTTACAAACCTATTTTGATTTCTGATTGAATATTAATGCCAAAACGAGGACAAAAACATAAATCGATAAACATAGCTATAACGAAATTGCTTGATCTTAAATTGTGAGTTACCTAAAGATAGTATGAAAAAAATTTATTTTTTTCTTCAACATTACTTTTCGAAAAATAAAACAAAAAAAAAAATTTGTAATGAATGAGCTTTATGTAAATAATATAATAAAAACATTATATTCATGGGTTTCTAAATATTTAGGGTTTAAAATTTACTCCCATGAAAGCCAATTTATAATAATAAATTTTTTATTAGAAATTTACAATTTATAGTAAAAAAATTATAAATTATAAATTATTATAAAATAATAAAAAAAAAATATTATAAATTGTGTTTTTATGGGAACATCGTGGACCTATTAGTTAAGAAATTAGTTAATTACCATTACCATTATTAGTTAAGAAATAGTTTTAAAACATTAAAAACTTACTGATTGTTAAATAGTGCATAAAATACTTCTATTTATATAAACTAATAAAATAAAATATCTGGTACTCGGTGCCACGGAATGTTTGTAGTGGTTTGGAATCTCCTTTAAATGGTAAGTTCCGGTCTAATATGACTGTAGAGCGTTGCGTGTCGAGCTGACAACTTAAAAAAAAAAACATCGCCTGTCTCGATATCTGCCAGTAGCCAGACGGTCTTGGTCTACCATGGGGCTGTTGCGCCAATGATGATGATTATGAATAAAATAAACGGAACTAAACAAATACTAAGCCTAAAATAACAATGATTTTAATAATGAAAATGATTGGAAAAAGAAAAACAAAAAATTTTTTAAGAAGTTAAAAGGGTGAATGGATTCTATAAAATTAAAAAATGGCAACTGATAAATTAAAGAACAACGATAATTATAAAATAGTCTAAATTGATTTCAAGGACCAAATACACAACTGTTTAAGTATAAAACAAAAATTTTTATCAGTCCCTGTCAATAATTGGGTCGTTATCTAAACTAATCTAATATTTAATGGCAAATTGAAATATATGTGAAAAAAAAGGAATCCAAAAGTCTTTTCAATTAGGGAAAAATATTTTCCCCTTCCATAAATCAACAAAGGAAAGTGTGAATATTTGATGGAAAATAATATTGATAAAATATTCATTACGAAAAAGTTTCCTTTCATAGCTACCAAAGTAATCTAATAAAAGTAGATTGCATAATAAATATTAAATAACCGATGGATTTAAAGACATCTCTTTTCCTTTTTTTTTTTTCGTTTCATATAATAAACTAATTAATTTGCACGTTTTAGCAATTGCGAAAAATACTCGTATTAAAATTAAATAAAGTATTTGTTCTCCAGTAAGTTTTTTTTTAAAATTTTGCCATATGAAAGAGTATAATGCCTTAATTGATCTGTTAGGAAGAAGAAACATTCATTAATCATTTAATAAAACACCGTGCATACAAATATTCCGAAACATCAAGCTAGTTTAAGAAAGACATATTCTGAATAAATAACTTATATAAAGGGTGATTATAATTAAAAAGTCCCACTTTCAAAATGCTGTGAAAAAGGAATCACACGTCACAACGAGTTTAAATTTGAACCGAAGATACTTGATGAAGGGAGGAAACGGTATGGCATCAAAAAAAGTAAAAAAAAAAAAAAAAAAATTCCACTGATTTTTCCCATTCAATTTGGTATGTGGCCTTGCCGTGATGAATGGGCTTTTCACTAACAGTGTCATAACTGTTGAATGATTTGGAAGTAATTTTTTCTTCAAAAACCGAAATAATCAAGCACATTGAACACTACAGTTGGTTTAATGTGCAGCTCATTCCAAGTACGTTATCATTTCGATTCAAAATATCACTGGCAGCTGAATTCACTTTCTTTATGCCATCTATTAATACACTTTGGAACTTTCTTTTTGATGCCGTACCGCTTCCCCTTCTTCAAGTATCTTCAGTTCAAATCTGAACTCATTGTGACGAGTGTTTCTTTTTTATTTTACAGCATTTTGAAAGTGGGACTTTAATTATAAACACCCTGTATAAAAACATATATTTTACAATTTTCTACTTATGCATGCCCTGTTATATATATGACTATAATTACAATTGAAATTTTCTTTTGAAACTGAACTAACCGAATAATAAATCTAAAATAACAATGATTTTAATAATGAAAATGATTGGAGAAAGCCAATAAAAATTATTAATAAAAAAGATAAAACAGTGAGAGGTTATAGTCACTGACTTAATGGATTCCATAAAATAAAAAACACTAATTATAAAATAATCTAAATTGACTTCAAGAACAAAATACACAACTAATTAAGTATTAAACAAAATTTTTGATCAGTCCCTGTTAATAATTGGGTCGTTATATAAACTAATCTAATATTTAATGGCAAATTTAAATATACGTGAAAAAAACTGGAATCCAAAAGTCTTTTCAATTAGGGAAAAATATTTGCCCTTTCCATAAATCAACAAAGGGAAGTGCGAATACTTCATGGGAAATAATAATATTGATAAAGTATTCATTTCGAAAAGTTTCCTTTCACAGCTACCAAAGTAATCTAATGAAAGTGGAATGCATAATAAATATTAAATAACCGATGGATTTAAAGATTTCGTTTCATATAATAAACTAATTAATTTGCACGTTTTAGCGTTTGCGAAAAATACTCATATCGAAATTAAATAAAGTATTTGTTCTTCAGTAAGTTTTTAAGAATATTTCGCCACATGAAAGAGTATAATATCTATCTAATACATTAAAAAATTTATTTGTTTGGAAGAAGAAAAATGTATTAATTATTTAATAAAATATCATGCGTAAAAATATTCCAAAAAATGAAGCTAGTTTAAGAAAGATAATTATTATTGATTATAATTACTTTCTCACTTTCAAAATGCTGTAAAAAAAAAACTACTCGTCACAATGAGTTTAAATTTGAACTGAAGATACTTGAAGAAGGGTGAATAGTTACGGCATCAATTCATCGATTTTTCCCATCCAATTTGGTAGGACCTTGCCGTGGTGCATGGGCTTTCCACTAACGGTGTCAAAACTTTTGAATGACTCGGAAGTCATTTTTTCCATCAAAAAAACGAAAAAATCAAGTAATTTGAACATTACAGTTGGTTTAATGTGCAACTCATGCCAAATACGTTGTCATTTCGATTCAAAATATCACTGGCAGCCGAATTCACTTTCTTTATGCGGCTTGCAGCGCCATCTATTAATACACTTTGGAACCCTTTTTGATGCCGTACCGTTTCCCCTTCTTCTTCAAGTATCTTCGGGTCAAATGTGAACTCATTGTGACGAGTGTTTCTTTTTACAGCATTTTGAAAGTGGGACTTTATTTATAATCACCCTGTATAAAAACATATATTTGCGAATTCTACTTATGCATGTCTTGTCATATACATTACTATATTTACAATTGAAATTTTCTTTTGAAACTGAACTAACCGAATATTAAACCTAAAATAACATTGATTTTAATAATCAAAATGATTGGAGAAAGCCAATAAAAATTAAAAGAGTTATTGACTTAATTGATTGCATAAAATAAAAAAGAATGGCAATTGTAATAATAAGCAACTACACTAATTATAAAATTGACTACAAGAACCAAATACGCAACTGATTAAGTATAAAAAACAAAATTTTTGGTCAGTCCTTGTTAATAATTAGGTCGTTATCTAAACTAATCTAATATTTAATGGCAAATTTAAATATATGGAAAAAAAAAAAAAAAACAGGAATCCAAAAGTTTTTTCAATTAGGGAAAAATATTTTCCCCTTTCAATAAATCAACAAAGGAAATGTGAATATTTGATGGGAAATAATATTGATAAAATATTCATTACGAAAACAAGTTTTTCTTTCAAAGCTACCAAAGTAATCTAATGAAAGTGGAATGCATAATAAATATTAAATAACCGATGGATTTAAATGTGCGTCTTTCATTGTTTCGTTTCATATAATAAACTAATTAATATGCACGTTTTAGCAATTTGCGAAAAAAACTCGTATCAAAATTAAATAAAGTATTTGTTCTTCAGTATGTTTTTAAGTATATTTCGCCACCTGAAATACATTAAAATATTGATCTGTTAGGAAGAAGAAAAATGTATTAATTATTTAATAAAACATCATGTGTAAAGATATTTAAAAAAATCAATCTAGTTTAAGAAAGACATATTCTGAATAAATAACCTTATATACAGGGTCATTATAATTAAAGTCCAACTTTCAAAATGCTCTAAGAAAAGAATCACTCATCACAATGAGTTCAAATTTGAATTGAAGATACTTGAAAGAAGGGGAAACGGTATGGTATCAAAAAAAAGTTCCACCGATTTTTCCCGTCCAATTTGGTATGACTTTGGCGGTGGTGGATGGGATTTCCACTAAAGGTGTCACAATTGTTGAATGACTTGGAAGTCATTTTTTCCATCAAAAAACCGAAACAATCAAGCACATTGAACACTACAGTTGATTTAATCTACAACTCATGCCAAATACATTGTTATTTCGATTCAAAGGCGAATTCATTTTCTTTTATGCCGCTTACAGCGCCATCTATTAATAAACTTTGGAACTTTTCTGATGCCGTACCGTTTCCCTCTCCTTCAAGTATCTTCAGTTCAAATTTGAACTCATTGTGACGAGTGGTTCGTTTTTTTACAGCATCCTAAAACTTGGTAACTTATAATCAATCAAGTACGTATATGCAAAAACACTCATGTCCATAAATTAAGGATAACGAAGTTCAGGCAAAGAAAGAGACAGAAGCAAAACAAATTTGACTTATTTGTAAAGTCTATTTATTAAACAAAAGGTAAAGAGCAAAAAAGATGCTATATGTTTGACATAATTAATAAAAATTGCGATTTTTACTCCATGGAGCAAATTTCAAAAAGAACCTATTTACAAAAAACAGTATAGCATGGTTAGTATGATGGTTAATATGGAGTATGTCTCCCGGACGATGCAATACAGGCCTTACAACGCCTAGGCATGCTGAGTATCAAATTATCACTCTGATCTTGGGGAATATTACACCACTCATCAAGCAATGCCCTCCGAAGTTCCGGTTGACAGGTGGGAGGGGATTGACGGGCTGCAATTCGTCGGCCATGCATATCCCACACATGCTCTATTCGATTCAAGTCTGGTGAGTATGCTGGACAATCCATACGAGTGATATCCTCCAATTGAAGGCATTCGTCTACAATGTTTGCACGGTGAGGACGGGTGTTGTCATCCATAAACAGAAATTCAGCACCCATGGCGCCCCGAAACAAACGTACATGTTGTTCCAGAATGACATCCCGATAGATGTGGCCTGTCATCGTTACACTCTGAACATGCAGGTCAGTTCTGGAACCAAGAATAATTCCTCCCCAAACGAGCCATTCTGCACCACCGTAACGGTGTCGTTCAATGGTGTTCTCTTGGTGGTAACGGGTACCTCGCGCTCTCCATATGAAAGTCCGGCGAGAATCAAACTGCAAACTAAACCTGGACTCGTCGGAAAACATCACACAAGACCACTGTTGTTGTGTCGACAATGCATGCTCTCTACTCCAGGTTAATCGCAGGCGACCGTGAGTTGCGGTAAGTGGAACACATCTGACAGGCCTACACATATAGACAATGTGCCCTAAGCGTCTGTACACGGCCTGCCTTGAAACTGTCGTACCGGTAGCTGAAGAGTGCTGACGAGACAGGTCTGATGCTGTGCTCCGTCTGTTTCTTTTGGCAGTAACTGCTAAATACCGGTCCTCATTCGGCGTTGTAACTCGGGGACGACCTGTGCTGTAACATCTACTCACCATTACCATCATCTTGGAATCGTTGCCAAAGACTGGAGATGACACTCTGGGCGATTCCAAGTTCCTCGGATACTTTCAGCTGGGTACGTCCACATTCCAGTCGTCCGATAATTCTACCACGTAAAAAATCATCCAAATGCTTCCTTTGTGCCATAACTATGCGGTTATTGCACTGAAAGGCTTTTTAAAGCGCTTGTGAGCAATTTTACTTCTTTGCCACCATTCCTTATATACCCCTCTCTTACACTCTCGTCATTGTGACGTACTATCCGCGCCATCTGGTGGTTTCCTGTAATTTGCATATTCTTCTTCAAGATGTGTGTGATAATTCTACAGGTGAAATTTTTATTTTAGAGTTCAATTTCTGTGGGATTCTGAATTAACCTTAATTTATGGACATGAGTGTATTTTCAATTTTCTATCTATGCATGTGCTGTCATATTCATGACTATATTTATATCTGAAAATTTCTTCAAAAATGTACCATTCAAAGAATAACTAATATAAAATACTATATTAGTTACCATTCATGTCGTTTTTTAGCAATTGCTAGGAGGATATATAAAATTAAAATGTGTAGTTGTAGTAATTTTAGCAGAAAAACTAAATTCTTGTTATATAAAAACCTTATTAATCCTATTTTGTTCTATGTCTCTGAAACTTGGACTTTCGCAAGATCTGATGAGGCCCATTTGGGTGTGTTTGAGAGTACGATTGTAAGGGCTATTCTTGAAGGTGTTGGGGAAAGTGATTGTTACAGTAGACGATACAACGCAAAATATATAAATGCTATAAAGACCCATAATTTATAAAATTTATAAACATCGATAGATTAAACTGTGCTGCTTACGTATTTAGAATGAAGGATTTAAACCCTGTAAAAAGGCTCGTTTTGCCAAAACCACAGGGACAAAGCGGACGACCCAAGTTGCGATGGATAGACGCAGTTGAAAAGATTTTGCTCTATTAAAGGTTAAGAATTAGAAGAACCTTGTCAGAATGCATGGAGGATGAATACATGGAAATCTCTTCAAAGGAAAGCCTGGGCCCCCTCTGGGCAGTCCGTGCTATTGATGATGATATGTAAATTTTATTAGAGTAAATATATTGGTGAAAAGAGTAAAATATCACTTGGGAAAAGGTAAAGGGAGAAGATTTCAGCATAACTATATATAGGTAAAAAAAAAAAAAAATTTAAACAAACAAAATCAAATTAAAAAAAAAAAAAAGAACACGATCACTTCAATTTAAAAAAATTTACAATTCTGATCTCAAGAAAATTTCTCAAGACAAATACAAACTTATAGGCAAAGCGATCGTACTACCAAATGACGTCTTTTCTATCTTTCCCTGCTTGGATCTTGTTGACCTTTGACATAGTTAACTTCTACTTGGACCTTGTTGACCTCTGGCATAATTGACCTCTACTTGGACGTAGTTGACCTTACTTGGACCTTTTCTACTTTTTCCAACATGTACCTACTTGACCTTATTTGGATTTTTCTATCTTTCTCTATTTTTGGACCTTGTTGACCTTTGACACTTAACTTCTACTTCGACCTTCTTGACCTCTGGCATAATTTACCACAACTTGGACCTAGTTGATCTTAATTGGACTTTTCCTATCTTTCCATACTTGGACCCAGTTCAGAAACAACATATTTGGCATTTACTGAAAATCTGTCCCGAAATAACTTTACTTTCAGAAACGGGAGACTCAATGATGTTTTCGACATCGAGTGTAAATGTCTCGTAATAACCACCATGCAGACTAGAAGGAGTTTTCTGGGTTTCTGGGGTATCTCCTATATAAGATGTAACTGAAAAGCAGTTAGAAGCATTACCAGCCTTTTCTTCATCGTGGGCAATTCATAGAGCTTGATGTACTATAAAAAAGAAAGCAGGGGCAGGCTTCTAAGCTTGATACTTTTTAATTGGTAGTCCGAAAGCTTCTGTGTCTAGACTAGGGATTGTGTAGTAAATATGTAGGTTGGAAAGCCCAATGCGATCAAGGAAAAGGAAGAAATATGTATGCCAACTGTCAAATCTGTGACTATTTATTCCAAATTGGGAAGCCAAATATGGGCTCCAGCTGCGTACGTTGCAGTCACTGCTTTCAAAAACTCGATGATAATGTGACAACATGTTTAAAAGTGTCTTACATCGATAATCATGTTATCTGGTGGGATGCTGGCAGTTAGTCGTAAAAGTTTCCTGGGAGGAAATGTCCTCCCAGGAAAATGAAAAATTCAACAAAATCGAGAAGTTGTGGGCACAGTTCAGCAACTCCCTCTCCTCTCTGTGTAACACTAAATCTGAAATATATCGGCTGTTGTTGTGAATGACTCCATGCTTACATGTCTGGTTTGGAAACAACATTTCTTTCCAGTAAGTCGATAACATGTACGACGAATAAAATGTTATTTTTTTTAAAAAGTAAAACCTATTAAATCTCATAGCTAGGTGCTCGTATCACTCGAAAGATAAGCAAATAACTTTTTTCTTTTGTCTGACTGCCGTACAATGGTTTTCCCCATCTTCTCCATTCGAAATGTTTCTACAGGCGAATCTGTTTACTTTGACTTGATGCGTTGACATTTTGTAACTCTTCTTCGCGGCAGATTTGTCAGGCGAGATCACTCCGTCCAACAATAAAAATCTATCAACGGAAGAAGCATTCTCAGAGAACCACTTCACACTGAAAGGGGAGAGTGCGAGCAAAAGCGATCGAAGTCGGGATTTACGATTCAGACTTTTTTTTTTGAGAAGCCTTAAAGCAAGTGATATACCCTTTTCCGTCCCCCTCCCCCAAAAAAAAAAAAGTGTTCAAAGAAAATATTGACTCAGCACTTCATGTTCCGCTTGGATAAGCTACACGTGAAGAGCAAAGTTATGGACGTATTTTAAAAATATTCCTGAACTAAGAGGAAGCAGTTTTGTAAAAGAATAATTATGTATCTAAAAATCATTATGCGAATAAATATCTGTGGATTATGAAAGAAAGGAATAGCATATAAAACACATGGTTTATTTTCAATGACGATAAATAATTATTTTTACATGGAAACTTATTACAAATTTATGTAAAACAAATTGATTTAAACTACATCATAATTCAATTTCTTTTTGTCTATATCGCTTACACTACACTGTTTTTTTATTTATATGTCTCTTTTATACATCTTACACCACACTTGCTTATTTAATATTACGTTTCTTCTTCTATACCCCTTACACCATAATATTTACTTACATATTATAACAATTATTCTTCTATACCACTTGCACCACACTACTTGCTTACATATTATTACATTTTTCTACAGTACCCTTAAGAACACACTATTTAGTAACTTATTATTATGTATCTCCTTTTATACCTTATTACTTGCTTGCTTATTATTACATATTTTCTTCCACAAGTTACCACCAAAAGTCGATTCTTAAGGCAATGTCCACGTAACTCTCTATGGAATATTGGTGTCATGCATAAGTGGATCTTGAAGACCATCGATGTTCAAGAAAGAAGGTTTTCTCGGTAACCAAATGACAATCTCGTAACATGATAGTTTTGGATTTAATGCCATTTCTTCGATTTCAAACTTGATTCTTGGTCCATTGGCAACTTTCTATGCTACAGTGCAGGAGAACAAAAGGTTCTAATCTGACCATTGTCACTTATTGCTTTCAAAAGCAAACGGAGAGTCGAATACATTAGACAGAATGTGTGAGAATCTTGCATCGATAGTAAGGTGACCTGTTGGAAGTTTTAAGGGTTTTTCTCATCTAATGTGTTGATGTGCGGTAACATAAAACAGGCCACAACTTGGAAGGCATTGTCCCTCCCTTCAATGTTGTTGGGTGGGATGGTCGTGGTATAATAAATGGAAGGTAAGGCAATACCTATCAAAAAGGAAAGAAAGTTGGCAGTCTATAAGATAGCGACTCAATCATCCATCTATAATTGTTTAGCTATTTTTAAATTGTTGTCACTTATCCCCCTGGTGAAGGAAAGCTAGACCAGGTATAAACGACCCCATCGCTGGCGATTGGGCCATGGTTAAGCTCATTATGCAGCTTCATTTTAGCGAGGAACAACGAAAGATGAAGACTGTCTAAATCTCAAGACAACGCTCTACTATCATATTAGACAGGGACCTACGGTTTAAAGTGAATTCCGAACCATCATAAATATCCATGCACCGAACCCGCAACTGTGGCACAGAGCGCTAGACACTCGGCCATTTTATCTTACAATGACTGTGGTACTTAACAAATTAAGTCGTCCTTTTTCTATAATAAACATTTAAATTATAAGGTAAATCAGCTTGATTCTGTGTACGTATTTGAATGATCCGAGTGGTGCACAATGTCTCTAAAATGTCAACCCTTAAATTTTATCCACGAGCCTCCATACTTTAGGGTATCTCTACTTGATGAGCATACGGTCTCACCTCTTCTATAAGCACATACTTAAGTCAAGAATAAATGTTTAGAAATGCTGTAATTGAAAAAAAGTGCAATTAATCAGAAGACAACTCGAAAGTGTTAAAATCAGTGCTTCTTAAATTGGCTGCAATCAAAGTATCCGGACGCCTTTTAATAGGTTTATAAATTTAATTATGCATAGCCAGTCAATTATTATCTCATCGCCGCTCTAAATACATCTGAAGAAAGCCAATTACACTATCAAAAGTGTGTTCTCCACTGGAAGAGATTAATTGCTTCTGCCTTGACGGAGTGCATCGGTTGAAAATTTCAATGTGCGCGAATCGATGTTTCGTTCATCTTTCATTAATGCGAGCGGAAATTTAATTAAGCTGAAACTTCGTTAGATTTCGCAGCAGCAAAAATGCGGCCTATTATGTACGTTGGAAATGCGGCTCCAGGAAATTGGAAAAGAAAACCTTTTGGGGAAAAGTGGAGTTGATGACCTGGAAAAATAAAACTCTTAGATCTTCAGGTGAAATTAGTTCTGGGAAAGAAAGTAAAAGGTATAGGCACGATAAGTAAGCACTGGTGATACCTTTAGAACTAACTTGTAACTTTTAACTGTAGAAACCAAAATTTTTGAGTGACTGGTGAACTAATGAAAATATCCCAAATTAGTTTTACTAAAAATTGCGATACAATGCTATTTTATTCAATGTATTTTATTGTAAATATTTTTAAGTTCATGATTGACACAGCAGCCCGGTGGTGGACTAAGACCGTCTATCTAATAGTAGATTTCAAGACAGGAGACTTTTTAATTTTAGGGGTTGGATTGTCAGACCTAATCTCTACAGTCACTCGACGGTCATTGTTTGTATACTTCCGTCTAATTAGACCGGGACATAAACTTTAACGGGGATTCTGAACTACCATTAAAACCACTATTACACCACACCACAGCATATCACTGTGCCTAGACCTGAATTCCCTTTGCAGATTGGGAATGATGTAGGTGAGTAGTCGATTGGACTTAGTCATATGAGACAGAGACCTATGGTTTAAAGTGGATTCCGAACCACTACAAACATACATGGCACTGCCGGGAATCGAACACGAAATCTGTGGTACAGAGCGCTAGACGCACGGCCATTTGTTTTTTACAATGTCTATGGTACTTATCAAAATAAGTGGTCCTTTTCCTATAGTAAATATTTAAATTATAAGATAAATCAGCTTGATTGTTGCGTATTTAAGTTATCAGATTAGAGCACAATTTTTCGAAATGTCAACATTTAAATTCGATCCATGAGTCTCCATCATGTAGGGTATCACCACATATTGGACTGACGGTATCACCTGATCTATAATCCCATACTTAAGTACCCAAATAAATATTTAAAAATACTTCCCTAATACGATATGGGCTGTTTGATTGATAAAAATTACAATTAATCAGAAGAAAACGAGAAAGAGTTAAAATCAGTACTTAAATTGGCTGCAATCAAAGTATCCAGACGTCTTTTAATAGGTTTATAAACTTAATTATGCATGCCCAGTCAATTATTATTTCATCGCCGCTCTAAATGCGTCTCACGAAAGGCAATCACACTATCAAAAAGTGTGTTCTCGTCTCCCCACTGGAAGAGATTAACTGCTTCTGCCTTGACGGAGTGCATCGATTGAAAACTTTAGTGTGCGCGAATCGGTGTTTCGTTCGTCTCTCATTAATGAGAGCGGAAATTTAATTAAGCCGAAACTTCGTTGGATTTCGCAAGCAGCAAAAATGCGGCCTATTATGTGCGTAAGATATGCGGCTCCAGGAAATTGGAAAAAAAACCTTCTTGGGGAAAAAAATGGAGTGTGGATTACCTGGAAAAAAACAACTTAGATCGTCAGGTGGATTACTTCTATGATACGAAAGTAAAAGGTAAAGGCAGGCTAAGTAAGCACTGGTGATACTTGATACGCTTCAGAACAACTTGTAGCTTTAATTGTTTTTTTTTCTAATACAGCAGAAAACACTTATACAGTTGTCTTTGATGCCTTAAGGCAAGCTTGTTCCAAAGTTACTCACTTAGCACTACCCAGGAGGTGCGTGTAGCTTGAAGATAAGCTATGGACGTGGAGTAACAATACCCCTGCAACACTTTACGATCATGTTAGACCAGGGGCCTAAGGCTTAAAGTTGATTCCGAGCTACTACAAACATTCCTATCACCACAGAGACTCAAACCCGAAACCTGTGGTACCGAGAGCCAGAGCGCTAGCCATTCGGCCATTCAGGCCCCCAAGTTAAAGTTAAAGACAGGCTAGGTAAACACCGATGATACGGAATACCGTTCAGGACAACTTGTAACTTTAACTGTAGAAACCTAAACTTTTGAGTGACTGGTAAGCCCTAATGAAAATATTCCGAATTAATTTTAATAAAAATTTCGATAAAAGTTATTTGATTCAAATGTAAATTTAAGTATTTATATGCTTAACGTTATTATTTTGATTTTTTTAAAAAATTATTTTAATGTTTAACGCTAATTTAAAAAAAAATCATTGTTATAGATCGCCTCATAATCCTCATAGTCCAGTCAGCCCAATACTGGCAGATTTCGAGACAGGAGATGTTTTCTTTTTACGGAGTAGGGGATTGTCAGTCCTAATCCTCTTACACTCATAGTAGACCGGGACCTACTGTTTTAAGTTGATTCCAAACCACAATAAACATCCATGGCACCAGCGGGATTAGAACCCGAAAACCTGTGGTACCGAGGGCCACAACGCTATACACTTGGACATTCAGGCCCTCGACCATTTTTATCTTACAATAACTATGATACTTATCAAATTAAGTGATACTGTTCCTATAATAAACATTTAAAGTAAATCAACTTGATAAATCAACTTGATTCTATGTACGTATTTGAAGGATCAGAATGGAGCATAGTTTCTCGAAAATGTCAACTCTAAAATTCTATCCACGAGCCTCTATCCTGTAGGGTATCTCCACTTGATGGACAGACGGCCTCACATACTCTAAAATCCCATACTTAAGTACAGAAATAAATATTTAGAAATATTTTAATTGATAAAAATTATAATTAATGAGAAGAAAAACGCGAAAGTGTTAAAATCAGTCCTTCTTAAAGTGGCTGCAATCAAAGTATCCGGACGCCTTTTAATAGGTTTATGAATTTAATTATGCATGCCCAGTAAATTATTATTTCATCGCCGCTCTAAATGCGTCTCACGAAAGCCAATTACACTATCAAAAGTGTGTTCTCCACTGGAAGAGATTAATTGCTTCTGTCTTGACGGAGTGCATCGATTGAAAATTTTAGTGTGCGTGAATCGATGTTTCGTTCGTGTCTCATTAATACGAGCGGAAATTTAATTAAGCAGAAACTCCGTTGGAATTCGCAGTAGAAAAAATGCGGCCTATTATGCGCGTTGGAAATGCGGCTCAAGGAAATTGGAAAAGAAAACCTTTCTGGGTAAAAATGGAGTGGATTATTACTTAGGAAAAAAACTTAGATCTTCAGGTGAAATTAGTTCTATCATATGATAAGTAATCATTGATGATACTGGATACCCTTCAGAATAACTTGTAACTTTAACTGTGGAAACCAAATTTTTTGAGTGGCTGCCGGACCTAATGAAAATATTCTAAATTAGTTTTAATAAAAATTTGCGATACAATGTTATTTGATTCATTGTATTTTATTGCAAATATTTGTAGTCTGATTTAAATTAAATTTAAAGCAAGAACACAAACTTCATATGACATCATCATCATCATTGGCGTTTGTCTACTGGCAGGTTACAAGACGAGAAATGTTCTCTTTTTCACGGGGTAGGAATTTCAGCTCAATGCTCTACAAAAATTATCAATTACTTATAGAAAACAACCAACTATCTGGCCCTACAGCCAAGAGTGTCTGCCTACCAACAGATTTCGAGACAGGATGTAGTTTATTTTTAAAGAGTAATGTTGTCAGCCGTACGTACGAGCCCCAGTAACACTATCCCCACAACGCTACATGATCCTATTAGGCCGGGACCTACTGTTTAAAGTGGATTCCGAACCACTACAAACATCCATGGCACCATCGGAACTCGAAATCTGTGTCACCGAGCGCCAGAGTGCTCACTTTACCATCACGCCCAATTCATATAATCTTAATATAAATAAAAAATACAAAATGGTAGCTCTGTTCAATTATAATTTTTTTGTAGCTCTGTTCAATTATATAAATAATTGCTTATTCTATAATAGTATTAATGTTATAAGGGCGATTTTTAGCAATTAATATACCATAACAGCCTTAAAATTTCGTAACTTTAATATTGGAATTGAAATACTATATGGTAAAAAAAAAAAAAGGATATTTATAGTATTCATTGTTCTTAGTGCCATTAGAGGCTTTCCTAATTGCATTACAATCAAAATATTTTTTGTATTTATTTTCCAATTTTCATTTGTTAGCACTCGTCCTTGCATTTTTAATTGAGCATATCTGAAAGTAGAAAAAAGTTAAAATGCTGCACATTTTTTTCAATCAATCGGACTTTAATTTTAAGCTTTGTTCTTGTTTGGTATGTTTTTTACACGTATGGGTCAATTTTGTTCCTAAATCAATGGTGCGTTCAAAATGTATTTTAGAGATTTGATAAAAAGTTTTAAAAATATCCGTTAATTAAAGAGTGAGAATCTCACGATTTCTACTGAATGACAAAGGGTAGAGTAAAATTATTATAAATGAAATATTCTCAGTAAGAGTTTCTATCTAGTGATATTTACGAGATAAATATATTCGATGCTCATGGTATTATATAAGCTGTCCCAATTTGTCACCATCCAAGTGTTCTTTTCTTACATGCCTTTGGATCTGGCGACTGGAAAATCAATTACAGGTAGAATAAGAGAAATACATACAGTTAAGAATGAATATGGTTTAATTACGTTTAGATGGCCTTTTGTTGGTTTGGATCTCCTAGTATCCACCATGTAGTAAAGAGAAGTTGAAAAACATATTCCATTTAAAATGTTTCCACAAAAATACAGACGATAAAAGTAAAGAACGTGAAGTGTAGAACATTTTCATTTTAATCGGCCCTTATCTAAAAATTCTAATAATAAAATTCACGATATTGGTGCATTCTAATTCCATTTAAATAGCAACAAGGTACTATTTTCATTTTCTATGGAGTATATAAGTTGCTTTCTGAGAAGATTGCTATTGTGCTATTGTCAAGTCTATGAGATGTTAACTGGGATGACTGCTATTTTATGAGATGTTAATTGGGAAGATTATTATTTAGGAGTACGTGAGATGTTAATTGGGAAAAATGCTATTGTGGAATGTAAGAGATATTAACTGGGATGACTGCTTTTGTGGAGTGTGCACTTTAACTGGGATGAGTGCTATTGTGGAGTATAGGAGATAACTGGAAATATTGTTATTAGAGAGAATGAGATAACTGGAAATGTTGTTATTGGAGAGACTGAGATAACTGGAAATATTGTTATTAGAGAGAATGAGATAACTGGAAATGTTGTTATTGGAGAGACTGAGATAACTGGAAATATTGTTATTAGAGAGAATGAGATAACTGGAAATGTTGTTATTGGAGACTGAGATAACTGGAAATTTTGTTATTGGAGAGAATGAGATAACTGGAAATATTGTTATTAGAGAAAATGAGATAACTGGAAAGATTGATATTAGAGAATATATGAAGATGTTAACTGTTGCTAGTATGAGTTTTTGTGAAAACAAAACAAAAAGGATTTGCAAAATTAGCTGATCATGCATTATTTCGACCGAAAATGTGATTTATTATGAGCATTACCTCTGATGCTACACTATAGAAAGGCGTGATGAGAATAAAATGAAGTTTCATATACCATGCGGTAATTAAATAAGAACTGTAAGAATATCTTATGATGTGATAGTATTAGAAAAATACAATATGTATTTGGAAGCGACTTTTATCAAAAGCTGAATATTTTTACTCCGAATTTTGGCTCCCATTTCGTAAAATTTAATTTTCATGATTGTTTTAACTTAAAAATGAAGTAATGTAAATTAACTAACTTATCTGTTTTCAAAAGTTATCAATTAAAAAAAGAAATACGTAAAAAATTTGAATTATCATAAGAGTTTTCTATGTACATTTATTGCGGATATGCAGTTTTTATTTACATTTTAATGATAATTCATTTGGAAGTAATCTGGGTTAATATAATTTAATTACTTTAATTATTTTAAGAATTAAGTAATATTGTAAATTGACTGACTTATGAGCAATAAAGCTCAAATATTTATAGCAGTTTTTTTGTCAGTCCTTTTTAATAAAAATGTACATTTTCTTTTAGCTTTAGTAATAATAATAATAATATTAAAACCTGTTGGCCCCCCAAAAATTAGTTTTCAAAATCTTATTATTCACAAATATCAAGTAATTTCAGTGAAATAATAATTATAGAATGTAATAATTACGTTAAATACACTACATTTTAAAATGATCCATTAAATAAGATAATAAGTTAAATTTATATAATAATGAAAACGTTCTAATAACAATAAACTTTTTTTTTCTATACATTTTAATACCTTTTTGGTAAACTAATATAAGCTATTTTATGAATATAGGTTGTTTTTTTAAAAAAGATAGATCAAGAAAACAACAGAAAAAGAAACATCAATAAATCTTAAAACGTAGGTTATAAATTTGATTGTAAGATATAAAACACATTCTTAAATTATGCTTTCACTCAACAATACATTTCATAAAACTGTAAATATAATACATATTTGTTATTTCTTTACTTAATACGTTCTTTACTTATTACGTTGTTATTTCTTTAACATACGTTATTTCTTTACTTCTCTTTTTATTTATTATCAAAGATTTAATGATTAAAAATATTAATACATTATGGAGCTGAAATAAAATTCTATAGCTAATAAAAATAATACACATTTTTTAAAAATAACTAATGAAATGCATGTAGTATCATTATAAAGAAATGTAATGTAGTAAACTGTAGTATTATCATAAAGAAATGTGTTCTTACAGTAAATTAATTCTTTAATAAAATTTTATAATGCTTATTTTTAAAACAAAATTTCAATTTAGAGGTTCATTTAAATGAACCAACTTGCTTTATGGTCTGCGCAATTTAAAATGTGTCTCGTAAAATTAACTTATTAAAAGAAAAGATTACAATTTCTGCTGTAAGAGAAAGAAGTTTAATTTTTGTAACGCCTAAGCAACTTTCTGAAAGATAAATACAAAATTTCATTATGTGAAAAAAAGGTGATTTGTTATTCTTGAAACTCCAGCTAATAAAAACGTCACACGTAATTTATGGTTTAAAAAGAACTAAATTTTTGAAGTGAAAATTAGGGAAATAAATTCAAAAGTTTATTTCTTAATTTGTTTCGGAATTTTTATTAATAAACTTTTTACTGCCATTTCCACACTTCAAATTTCCTCAGTTGGATAAAAATTTTGTACCAAGCAGTTATTTAAAAAGTATTTAATTTTGATACTTTTATTGTTTTGAAATAAGAAATAGCGAAAGCAAGATGAATTTTTATGAGATTTTTATTAAGACGAATTTTTTAATGCTGCTTTTATTTAAGACTCAGATGAGGATCAAAACATCAAAACTTTAACTGATACTTCTTTTGTGAATAGTTTTCGGAAACAAATAATATTAAAAACATTTTAAGGTCAATTCCTACTTCTTTTTCACTGTATTGCAGAAAGTCCTTCATAAATAATTTTCATTCATTTTTTTTAAAATTTATTCGGCGCCATTTAGATATATGCAAGTATCTGGGTACATATGTGCAATATCTTGTATATATATCTGGTAGATATATGCAACTTAAATCTAAAAAAAAACTATAATTAATTAATTAAATTTAATTACTGAATTAATATTTGAAAAAAGTGTATTAACATCAAGTGTCATCCACTACAATGGAGTGGATGAATAAAAAGTATTTTAAGAACTATTGAAAATTTGAACAAGATAGGGAGACATAGGGAGAGGTAGGGAGACTAATGAACTAATAGAAAAAACAGAAAACTCAAAATATTTTGTTATGATCATATATTTTTGCATAACATGAAGACAATCGTTTTTTAAAATTTTATCACTATGACTTTGTAGTACTGCGGACAAGCTAACTTACTGATGGCCAAGTGTTTAATTCCAGTTGATGGCGTTTTAACGTCTTTGCCTATATTAGACTTATAACAGCTTCAAGAAAAGGGCCATTTTCAGATTCATAGGAACATTTCAATTTTTATTCATTTACAAGAAATATATATATATTTATATATATATAGAGAGAGATAGATAGACACAAATAATGAACTCTGGGTTAATATACAACACGTAATAAACAAAAGCACAAGGTGTTTACTTTGGAAAACAGGCTGATTATCCGGCGTATACAGTCACTTCATAAAAAGAAACAAAAACAACACTTCTGGTCGACTCGTCGCAGAACTCTCTCTTCTTCACCAAAAAAAAAAAAAACTCCTTAAAGACAATCCGCCAATAGGGGGACTGTCAGCTTCCTCACTTCTGAATGGAGTAGACATTTCTCAGTTCGTGGTCTATGACCCATCATGATGGAACAACTCATGGTATAATTCATATTCAATCTATAGTTGTTTCGACCTGTGAAGGTCGCACAAACATTCGCTAATTTTCTCATTATGCATGACACCGAATATCTGCTATCCGATTTGAATGACAGGTTTTTCTCATTAGTGCAAAACTCTAGTTGCACGTGATATAACTACCCACAATAAAGCTTGTCTTCTGTCAAATTTGAGTGATTCGTTGGTTGTTATATACTTGTCAAATAACATACATTCCTCTCTCCTGGGAATGAAATGCCAAAATTCTTCTCGTGTGAAAAAAATGCTACAGCATGGGTAGTGGGAACTTGAAATAGTGGACAACAAACTTGAAAACAAGGTGTTCCAGGAGCCGATTGCAATAGTATTTTTCCTTATGAATAGGCGGCCTGGTGGCAAAGTGGCTTCTGGCCTTTGGAATCCCAGGCTTCAGGTTCGAATCCTGGAGGTGGCATGGATGTTTTTGCTAGTGGTTCGGGATCCACTTTAAACTGTAGATCCTGGTCTGTTTAGCCTAAAGTGTGCACAAGATGGCCATAGAGCGACAAACCAAACCAAATCCTTATCAATAACCAGCCTACTTAACTGAACATTTGATTGTCAGAGAAATGATTTTCTCTAATACGAATCTTTTTCGGAAAATACTCCTTGAATTTACTCTATTTTTGCACCCTTTACATAGGATTATTTGGTCCATTAATAGTTAGAAAGATGAGGGGGAACATCGGGGCTTCATGTGTACCATGGACACCCACTGACGGGTGTTGAGAGGGACAGTGCCTACCGGGAGGAATTTTAGATATGATTAACTCCCACTCATTTGCATGTCGTATAGGAGTAAACCCGGAAGAACTCTCACCAGGCAGTTTTATTATAGATGGAAGATGCTTTACATACATTGCCCCAATCGCCATCGAGTCTCCCCATTTCTGAAAACAGTGACTGCAACAATACCACCAGCGGATTCGAACATCAGCCCTCGAGCGGTTTAGCTATGAATCAGATTTTAAAGGTATTACACATCTTTATTCATTTTCGTGATTATAATATGACAGAGATACTTTTAGTGTATCCCAGCGAAACCGAATCTCTTGCAATATTTGACATATCAGTAATGAATGAATTTATGTTCAAGTGATGTTTTTTTGTATGCTAAGACACATCTGGTTTGAAATTTTATTTTACCTACATATTTAAAATAGAAGCAGGTTGTCAATGATTTTAATATCAGACCGTTCTTTAAAAAAGTATTTTAATTGAAGATTATTTTTCTCAAAGCTTTATCACAACTTTTTTTTTTTTTTGATTATTCATTCCTGTAACAATGCAAATGGAAGGCCATATAAAATAATGCGTTTATGATGTTGTCTCAAATATTAATTTTTCTCCTTTAAATTGAAAATAATTCCAATTAACATGCAGAAAAATAAATCTTTTAAATTATGCATGCTAATAATGAAAGCTTTAAGCCTTTCTTTTAGATGGACAATTCTTATTTTCATTGTGTTTATGAATGAAATGAACAAAAAATAAAAATTATCAAAGATTAATTTAGTAGTTGAATGTGTAAAAATTTTAAAATTCCAGTATTTCTCTGTGGCAAATCTGATTTTAAGCTCTTAATCTTAGTCAATTCCTTTTCCTCTAAAACTGTACCATTTTTAAATATTCAAAATGGGTTGTATACATAAAAATGCGTACAAGCATTCCGAGATTAATATAATTTGCTTCTAAGAAGAAATTGTATGTTTTCTTTTATTTTTAAAAACGGCACATACAATTCCTTTTTAGAAGTAAAGTATATTTAATTATATTTTTAAAATGCAGAAATTTCTTGCATATTATTTAGTAATTTGAAAAAAAATTTAAATGCTTGAAATGAAATTAGTATTATAATTCACAAGTTTAAAAGCTTTAAAATAACCTTTCAGTGTTTTCATTTTTTAACGTATTGTAATACCATCATTTTAAGAAGAAATATTAGTCATTGGACATTATTTATAATTTTATACATAGAAGAATACCGAAGATATTCTTCTGGCTTTATTTTGAAAATGACCTAATCATAAGAGTCTAGCTAGAGGGCAACGGCTAGATTTCTGAGGTTTAACTAAAAATTTACAAATAAATAAATACAGTTAAAAGTTAAATAAAAAAGTTAATAAATACAGTTAAATAAATAAAAGTTAATTTTTTTATTGAATTAAAGCTCTAAAGTTTATAATAAAACTACACTTTTCAAATCATTCATTGAAAAGTCGTTAGTTTCACTAACAGTTGCCTAGAATTACCACAAAGGATATAAATTAATTTAATGTTATGAAATCATAATTAAAAAACAACCGCAATAAAAGATATATATATATATATTTACTTTTATACAAAGAGCATTTAACAATTCCAAAACAATTTTATGTTTCTAAAAATCTAATTTTTTATAATTAATGATTAATTAGTTTCTAAATTAATGATGAAATGAACTTTGAAAACTTCATTTGTGCACAAAATATTCCTTCATTTTAAATGAAATATTATTTCTTTATTCTTTATTATTATTTTTTATTATTTATATCTTCGAATTCATTAAATAATTAAAATAACAAAAAGGTTAATTATCTAAGTAAATTAAATTATATATTTAAAAGAAATTAATTATAATTATGAAGCAATAAATAAATTATTTACAGTAATACTATAACAATTTATATATTGCATTCTATAAATTGGGCCTAATATTATAATTTTATTATAATTTTTTGGGTATTATAATTTTTGGACGTGAGTTTCGTCTGTTGAGGGTAGACCAGAAGGCTCTTCGTCTTCAACGCGTTCTCTGCCTTCTTTCAACAGTTTATACCACTTCTAAACATTTCTTTCCGTTATAGGAATGCTCACAGAATACCTTCTGCAACCTTCTATACGTTTCCGCAAACAAAATTGAAAGCAAGTTCTTTGCTCAATTCATTCAGACATTTCAGAAATCGCCGGTATCAGTTTTAGCGTCTCACAAAGCCAAGCGTAACTCAAACACTAATGAATATTTGGACGTGAAATTTCACACACATGCCAAGGACAGTGCCAGCAACTTAAAAAAAAGAAGAAAAAAATTTAAATTCCATGAACCCCAGAAATTTTAAACAGAAAATGGGTCTTACTTTTGGACACAGTAGTACATTAATATAACAAGAGAAATAAAGTTCTGTTTTTAGCCAAACAAACAAAACACACCATAGAATAGTTCAGAACTAGATATGCTTGTTTATGAAAAGGTGTCAAAGTCTAGTACTGCGATAGCAGTTCCATCAAAATCTATCTTGATGATAACGAGTGCGTGTCCTAGTTGCCAAAACAGGACTACCGCCGCTAATAGAAGGACGGATGTATTATGGCTGCAAGAACCGCTAGCATCGATGAAGAACAACAGCAAAAAAAAAATGATATTATGAGGGAAATACAGGCGTAATTTAGACAAATGGGTTCTTTATTTATTACTCTAATACATTTTCTTAAATCGATACATCACAGCAATCGGTTTTATGACAGCTTTTTGTCAAATCAATTGGACGTAAACGTTGTTTTCAGTGACATCGAAAAATGAATAAGACATTTTGAAAAAAAAAAATAAAATAAAAAATGATTTTTTTATTCTTGCACTCTACGAAGTACACAGAAAGGAAGTTTTAGTGTTTGAAATTATGTTAAATGAATTCGCGTGCAATTCTGAATTTCTCTTATTAAAGTTTATTTATCACAAATCAGAATTTCGTGCTATTACAACTAGGTAATAAATTACTTGAACTATGGTAAATGTATTTGCGCATATGAAAAATACAACGAGAAAATTTTTTGTAGTTAAAAATATATACTACTGTGTCCAGAAAGTAAGACCAATTTTCAATTTAAAATTACCGGGGCTTACGGAATTTCTGAATGTCTGAATTAATTGGGCAAAAAATTTGCATTCAATTTTGTTTGCGGAAACGTATGGAATGTTGCAGAAGGCATTTGGCGAGTATTAATATGTCGGAAAGAAATGTTTAAGTCAATTCCATTTTGGGCCTCAAACGCATCAAATCTCGATTGGTACCGAAAACACTGAATGCTCCAGCTCACACTGCTTTGATTCTTCGTGACTGTTTTCGCCAAAAATGAAACCCGCATCGTTCCACAACCACCGTATTCACACCATGCGACTTCTGTCTATTCCCTAAACTTAAACGATCACTACGGGGGCACCATTTTGAGTCGATTGAAGAGATTCAATGTGAATCGGCGAGCGCTTAGAAGGCTATCCGTGCCGATGACATTTAAGCATGCATTGAGGATTGGAAAAAAAAAGTTGGTATAAGTGCATCGTGGCCGGAGGGGATTACTTTGAAGGCAATGAAATAAATTTGGAAGAATAAATAAAGAGTTTTTTGAAAAAAATAAATAATTGGTCTTACTTTTTGGGCACAGTAGTACAAGTACATTAACATAACAAGAGAAATAAAGTTATGTTTTTTGGCTAACCAAACAAAACACACACCATTGAATAGTTTTGAACTAGATATTGCCTGTTTATGAAAAGGTGTCAAAACTCTAGTACTGTGATAGCAGTTCCATCAAAATATATCTGATGATAACGAGTGCGTGTCCTACTTGTCCAAAACAGGACGACCGCCGCTAATAGAATGACGGATGCATTATGGCTGGAAGAACCGTTAGCATCGGAGAAGAACAACAGCAAAAAAAAAAAGATATTATGAGGGAAATACAGGCGTAATTTAGACAAATGGGTTCTTTATTTATTACTTTAATACATTTTCTTAAATCGATACATCACAGCAATTGGTTTTATGACAGTTTTTGTCAAATCAATTGGATGTAAACGTTGTTTTCAATGACATGGAAAATGAATAAGACATTTTGAAAAAAAAATTACTTAATAAAAAATCTTCTTTTATTCTTGCATGGTACAAAATATACTGAAGGAAGTTTTCTGTGATTGGAAATATGTTAAATAAAGTTCTCGTGCAGTTTTGAGTTTTGTTTATTAAAGTTTATTTATCACAAATCAGAATTTTGGGCTATTACGACTAGGTTAATAAATTTCTTGAATTATGGTAAATGTATTTGTACATGTGAAAAATACAACGAGAAAGTTTTCTGTAATTAAAAATATATACTACTGTGTCCAGAAAGTAAGACCAATTTTCAATTTAAAATTACCGGAGCTTATGGAATTTCTGAATGTCTGAATTAATTGAGCAAAAAATTTGCATTCAATTTTGTTTGCGGAAACGTATAGTATGTTGCAGAAGGCATTTGGCGTGGATTCCTGTATCGGAAAGAAATGTTTAAGTCAATTCCATTTTGTGCCTCAAACGCGTCAAATATCGATTGGTACCGAAAGCACTGAATGCGCCAGCTCACACTGCATTCATCCTTCGTGACTTTTTCGCCCAAAATGAAACCCATATCGTTCCAGAACCACCGTAATCCGTATTCACCTGATTTAGCACCGTGCAACTTCAGCCTATTCTATAAACTCAATAGACCACTTCGAGGACACCGTTTTGAATCGTTTGAAGAGATTCAACGTAATCGGAGCGCGCTTTTGAAGGCCATCCCTGCTAATGACTTTTTAGCATGCATTGAGGATTGGAAAAAGTTGGCATAAGAGCATTGTGTCCGGAGGGGGATTCCTTTGAAGAGGGGATTCCTTTGAAGGCGATGAAATTAATTAGGGCGAATAAATAAAGAGTCTTACTTTTGGACACAGTAGTACAAGTACATTAACATAAAAAAGAAAGAAATTCTTCTTTTAACCAACCAAACAAAAAACACGCCATTGAATAGTTCTGAACTAGATATGCGTGTTTACGAAAAGGTGTCAAAGTCTAGTACAGCGATAGCAGCTCCATCAAAATCTATCTTGATGATAACGAGTGCGTGTCCTACTTGTCCAAAACAGGACGACCGCCGCTAATAGAATGACGGATGCATTACGGCTGGAAGAACCGTTACCATCGACGAAGAACAACAGCAAAAAAAAAAAAAAAATGATATTATGAGGGAAATACAGGCGTAATTTAGACAAATGGGTTCTTTATTTATTACTCTAAAACAGTTTCTTAAATCGATACATCACAGCAATCGGTTTTATGACAGTTTTTCTTAAATCAATTGAAGTAAACGTTGTTTCCAATGACATGGAAGAATGAATAATACATTTTGAAAAACTAAATTACTTAATAAAAAATATATATTTTTATTTTTCCATCATACGAAGAATACTAGAATGAAGTTTCCTGTGTTTGAAATATGTTAAATAAGGTTCGCGTGCAGTTTTGAGTTTGGTTTATTTAAAGTTTATTTATCATAAATCAGAATTTCGTGCTATTACAACAAGGTAATAAATTATATGAATTATGGGAAATGTATTTGTGCATGTGAAAAATACAACGAGGAAGTTTTCTGTAATTAAAAGTAAATATTAACTGGAATTTACTGCTATGTTTAATTTGGTTTCATTTTTCTTGGCCTTCTTTATTGGTTTTCATCATTCAGATTGGTTTTTAAGTTTTACTTTCATGCTACCTAATAATATGGTAAAAAAAAAAGGGTTAGGGGGTATTTGGTGTCAATTTTATCATTATTTATAACGAAGTCTTCATTTAGAGACGGTTACATCGAAAATGTTTTTATACATGAGATATATATTAAAAATGTATTTTCGTGTAGCTCTGAATTTTTTTACTATAATTTTTTTTTTTTGAAATCATATAAATTCAATTTCATATTACTCATATCTCTTATACTAACAAAATGTGAATATTTCATTAATTTTTATTGCATAATATACTTTATCTTTTGGGCCCTCAATGGTCGAGTGTCAAGCGCTCTGGTGATCAGTGAGACAGGTTTCGGTTTCGAGTCCCGGCGCTTCTATGGATGTTTGTAGTGGTTCGAATCCACTTTAAGGCGTAGGTCCCCGTCTCATTAATAGTACAATACGGAGCCAAGTCCGACTTCTACCTACGGGTGCTCCATCACAACAGAAGCTGCCCCCTTTCCCTTCAACTAAGCGTCCATACGTGTTTGCGGGTTTGGTCCAGATGTCTTCTAAGTGGGTTAAGAAACAACAACATTTTAATTTTTTAACAAATATTTTGTTGTCAGCATGTTCTGTTATTTAACGTTTACTTTCATGATAGTTGCGGTCAATTTAAATTATATACTATTTAATAAGAGATTATTGAATTCTTAATAAAGATTTAGCCATCAAAACTAATAGTAAATATAATTCCTTGATAAAATGACATCATTTTATAGAAATTTAGGGCCAATCAAAATGTGCGGTAGGATTTAACGGATAATAAAAAGCATAATAGTAATATTTTTTTTTTTATAGAAAAATGCATATTTTGAGTAAAAAAGTACCTGAAATTGTTAAATAAAATACAAGGAAAACCATTTTATTCTTAAAAACATTTTGTCATCTTTAAAGTAGGCCATGCCAAGTGAAATACAATTATGAATCCCTTGATTCAATCCTCCATGTTTACTTCGTTGGCTGATTGAGATGTGGCCTTCAATTCTTTCAGTGAATTTTATTTTATAGCATCAATTTTGAGCGTAGGCTGGTTTTGGTTGAGCTTAGGCTAGAACGTTGGTTTATGTTGAACGATGTAGCTCATGCATGTCTCGTTACCAGTATTATGCGTTTCATGAAGGTGGAGTCCGTAGAAGCTCTGAAAATCTCATGTCTTCAGTGAACTTCTTTCAACATTCTTTTTGGACAAAACTCGCCTTTTTCGTAACCAACGTTTCGTTAACCAACCACGACTCACAATCTTGCGTTAGCCGTGCCATATACAAAATATCAGCCATAATGTTATAAAATGACTTAAAAATACAATTCCCCCCCTTATGCTAACTCTCTTAGACTCATAGGATGATTTTTGATCACCAATATGTTGATGCTTCTTCCAGTTATAGTAGTTGCAGGTCGATTACAATACCAATACACTACCACTTCTATACCTTCTTTGAATGCTTTATACCATTCACATGCTTGTGTTTTTGACATTCACGACTCACCGCAACGGCAAAGTTTTCAGCTATTCAGTACACGAAATTTTGTCTGAATCACACAATTTAAGACAAAGTATTCAAATAATTTTTCAATTGCAAAATTTCAGAGCACTTAAAACATTTGATTACAAAATAGTTGCTGTCCGTACACTGAGTTGACAAATCGCACTAAAATTTCGCTTGCTAACTCAGTATAGTGCCACCAACTTACAAAAAAAATTTGTAATAATATCTTTTCATAGATATTTTGTTTTAAAATATTAATTCTGAATACTTTTTACACAGAATATATGTTTATTATCTGAATTTATTTGTGAAGTTCTTTTATCTGAATTCAGATTATTATTTAAGTATTACTTTTCTAATACGTAGCAGTATGGATTGAAAAAAAAATGAATTATTTTATTTAAATTTCATCATTATTTAAATGGAAGTAGACAAAAACATGTAACTAACGATAATAATGCACTGTTGATGAAAGGAGTGGTTGTCATTTTCGAAAATGGTTGGTGGTTTTTGGTTCATCGTAACGACGATCAAAAATTTGAAGTTCTAAGGAGATTTCTTTCGGACAGCGTAGAAGACCTCTCGGATGTTGATCGTTTGGGGACAAGTCCAAAGATCATGGATGCCAGCTAACTAATCCAACAAAAGTTGAACTTTGATACATGATAAAAACTAGACTGAACTCGAACTAAAGTCACATTTGCCACCTCTGGAAGAATAAAACCACGCCCATAACAAAATAACTCTCCTTTTTTTTTCATTTTCATTTCGTCGTAAGAATGAAAAATGTGATATTAAATTTGCTAATGCAAATGATTCTTTATTTTAAAAAAAGAATATTAAAACCATTGTTAGTATTTAGGAAACATGTTTTCTCATATGAGTTTTATATTTGGGTCTTAATGTATTATATGCGCTTATATATTTGCTGTAGGAAAAATGTTTTTCATACCACCTCAAAATTTTTTAAACTAATTTCTGACTAAAATGTGGAATTTTTTTTTATCCTTTGATTTTTTAATACTGTCGATATAAGATGTCTATCAGGAGATCTCTATATTACAAAGAAATACTTATAAACATATAAAACCTTTTATTTAAAATCAATCAACCTTCATAAAAAGAATCTTTCCCCAAAAGTTATATTTGATTGTTATTGTTTTGTATTATAAAAGCTATTAACAATAAACGATATATTAGAAAACGAAATAAAATTTTTCATAAATTTTTGATCAAATATTGATTATTTGAATTCACATTTTAACCTGACTTTGAAACTCATATTGCATGTGAATGAATAAAATGATAAACATAAAATAAACAACGATATTTATTGATTGGAAATATATTAAAATGACCTTTTCAATTTTCTTAAAAATTGACGCATCTATCTATTATGAATTAATGAAAAAAATTGAAATTCTTTAACAGTATAATAAAACAAAAGGGCAACAGAGTATTTTGCTGAAGACGAATTCCTTCTCGCGTTAAGGGAAGGAAAAACATGTTTTGATAAGAACATTCTTCAACCTTTCTGAAGAAGAAGAAAATTGTTTTTTTCTTTTTTTTTTTTTTGACGTGGAATTTGTCGTAAAATAACTGATGTTTGCTTTCCGAGAATGTAAAAGAACTAAAAGAATCTTTTCACGAATTCATTATGACCGTTTAGACTTCTATACATTTTTTTATTTCTTATTTAATCAGAAAAGAAATTTCCAAATTGAATCTGTTTCTTCTATATTCTTGTTTAATTTTGTCACCTGATTTTCTAACATTTTTTAATGACTTTGCAATTAGGAAAAAAAAAATTCTGACAATGCCTAAACATATTTCTTTATGAATTTTTATAAAAATAAATTGTTAATAGTATTTGCTTAATATTTTATAAGAATCAGAAATAGCTAAACGAAAGACATGTTTAAAATATTCGATATTTATTTTTTTGACGAAGTTTAAACATGAATTATGTTATTCAATGCTATTTATATCTTTTATGACTTGTAAATAGATACACGAATAGTTATTTTAATAATCATTTTAACTGACAAATTAGTTTTGATTGTTAATTTCTATGTGAAAAGCTTTCTAAAACCAAATCTTTTAATAACTTACTAAAATAAAGAACAAGTTCTTTTTAATTATAAAATTTTCTTATATATTATGTATTATTATTTTTATAATTATTTATTATTATATATTATTTTTGTTTAATTAAATAAAATACTTTGATTTATTCAAACACTCGATTTTACAACAGTTTTGCTTATAAAATTTGTCAAATGGTATTATAGTTTATTTAAATAATGAAATCCCTTCAAATAGTAATTGAATATACGTTGACAAAATTTGAAAGTTTTTTAAGAATGTAACAAAACAAAATCGTCATTTTGCTTTCGTTATCTGTAACACAGGCCTGGGAAACATTAATCTAACAACAAATCCGGTAAACAACTCACAAATTTTGAAAGAGCAAAACATGTTTATCTCGAAGTGCGAAATTTCCGTCATTTCGAAAAAGAATTTCTGAACTGCTGAGTGGCAACACAGTATTTTGCTGAAGACGAATTCCTTCTCGCGTTAAGGGAAGGAAAACATGTTTTGATAAGAACATTCTTCAACCTATCAGAAGAAGAAGAAAATTGCTTTTTTTTTTTTTTTTTTTTTTTTTTGACGAGGAATTTGCCGTAAAAGAACTGATGTTTGCTTTCAGAGAATGTAAAAGAACTAAAAGAATCTTTTCACGAATTCATTATGACCGTTTAAACTTCTGTGTAGTTTTTTTTTTATTTCTTATTTAATCAGTAAAACAATTTCCAAATTGAATCAATCTTTTCAATATTCTTGTTTAATTTTGTCATTTAGTTTTCTAAGCTAACATTTTTTAATGACTTTGCATTGAGGAAAAAAAATAGTTTTGTGAAAATGTTTAAACGTATTTCTTTATAAATTTTTATAAAAATATTTTGTAAATAGTATTTGCTTAATATATTATAAGAATCAGAAATAGTTAAATGAAAAACATGTTTAAAATATTCGATATTTATTTTTTTGACGAAGTTTAAATATAAAGCATGTTATCCAATGCTCATTTAGGTCTTTTCTGATTTGCAAATAGATACATAAATATTTATTTTACAAATTATTTTATATTGCCAAATTAATTTTAATTGCCAATTTCTATTAGAAAACCTTTGTAAACAAATCACTTAATAAATTACTAAAATAAAAACAAGTACTTTTTAAATATAAAATATTTCTTTTATTTAAGTAAATAAAATATTTTGATTTATTCAAACACTCGATTTTAGAAAAATTTTGCTTATAGAATTTCTCAACTGGAATTATAGTTTATTTTACTAATGAACCCCCTACAAATAGTAATTGAATATACGTAACAGATCTTTTAAAAGTCCAACGATTCGAGCACGTGGAAAACTGGCAATTGGCTAAATCACGTGAATTAAAGCATAGCGATGTAAAAGGAGAGATAGGTAATTTCGGAAGGGTTTTAAATTATTATAATTAATTCTAACTTTCTGGGGGCCTAATGGCAGGTGGCTAGAGCTCTGGCACTCGGTATCACAAGTTCGAATCCCAGCGGTGCCATGGATGTTTGTGGTGGTTCGAATCCACTTTAAACCGTAGGTCCTGTTCTAATGTAGTCGTAGAGAGTTGTGATGGTAGTGTTACGAGAGCCAGTGGCGCATCTTCAAGTTATCATTCCCCCCCGGGTAGTGCTAAATGGGTAACAGTGGTGCAGCCGTTGCTTATGGCATAAAGACTAGCTGTCTCTGTATTGCTATCTCCATTAGAACAACAACAACATATATTTGCTATAGGAAAAATGCTTTGTATACCATCTCAAAATTTTTTACATAATTTCTGACTCGTCTTATACAATACTAAAAATTAAATGTAAGAAATAATTTTCAATTAAAATGAGGATTTTTTTTTTTTTCATGAATTGATGATGATGATTTTAATGATGATTAATGATGATTAATGATTTTTTTTTTTTCAATTTAAGATGTCTATCAAGAGATCTCTATATTACAAAGAGATACTACTAAACATATGAAACCTTTATTTAAAAATTGTTATTGAATTTTATATGAATCTTACTTCAAGGATATTTATGTTTAATTATTTTTGTTTTGAAATATAAAAACTATTTACAATAAATGGTTTATTAGAAAATAAAAATAAAAGTTTTCATGAATTTTCAATCAAATATTGATTAATTTATATTTCTGTTATTTTAATTCATATTTTAACATGATTTTGAAACTCCTTTTTGCATAGTGAATGAATAAAATGATAAACATAGAATAAAAAATATTATTTATTGATTGAAAATACATTAAAATGTCATTTTCAATATTCTTAAAATGGACGCATCCATCTACAATGACTTACGGAAAAATTTGAAATTCTTTAAAAATGTAACAAAACAAAATGGTCATTTTATTTTCGTCAGCTGTAACACAGGTCTGGTGAAAGATTAATCTAATAACAAATGCCGTAAACAACTAACAAATTTTGAAAGAGCAAAACATGTTTATCACGAAGTGCGAAATTTTCATCATTTCGAAAACCAATTTGTGAACTGCTGAGTGGCAACACAGTATTTTGCTGAAGACGAATTCCTTCTCACGTTAAGGGAAGGAAAAACATGTTTTGATAATAACATTCTTCAACCTTTCGGAAGAAGAAGAAAATTGCTTTTTTTTTTTTGACGTGGAATTTGGCGTAAAAGAACTTATGTTTGCTTTCTGAGAATGTAAAAGAACTAAAAGAATCTTTTCACGAATTCCTTATAATCGTTTAGACTTCTGTGAATTTTTTTTATTTCTTATTTAATCAGCAAAGAAATTTCCAAATTGAATCTATTTCTCCGATATTTGTGTTTAATTTTGTCATTTAGTTTTCTAAGCTAACATTTTTTAATGACTTTGCAATGATAAAAAAAAATAGTTTTCTTGAAATGTTTAAACGTATTTCTTTATGAATTTTATAAAAATATTTGTAAATAGTATTTGTTTAATATTTAATAAGAATCAGAAATAGCTAAATGAAAACATGTTTACAATATTCAATATTTATTTTTTGACGAAGTTTAAACATAAGTAAATCATATTATCCAATGCTATTTATGTCTTTTCTGACTTGTAAATAGATGCATGAATTTTTATTTTACTTAATCTTTTTTAACTGACAAATTAATTTTGATTGTTAATTTCTATAAGAAAAGCTTTCTAAAACCAAATCTTTTAATAACTTATTAAAATAAAGAACAAGTGCTTTTTAATTATAAAATTTTTCTTATATATTATGTATTATTATTTTTATAATTATTTATAATTATTTATTATTATATATTATTTTTATTTAATTAAATAAAATACTTTGATTTATTAAAACACTCGATTTTACAACAGTTTTGCTTATAAAATTCGTCAAATGGTATTATAGTTTATTTAAATTAGGAAATCCCTTCAAATAGTAATTGAATATACGTTGACAGAATTTGAAAGTTTTTAAGAATGTAACAAAATAAAATCGTCATTTTATTTTCGTTATCTGTAACACAGGCCTGGGGAAACATTAATCTAACAACAAATCCGGTAAACAACCCAAACATTTTGAAAGAGCAAAACATGTTTATCTCGAAGTGCGAAATCTTCCATCATTTCGAAAAAGACTTTCTGAACTGCTGAGTGGGAACACAGTATTTTGCTGAAGACGAATTCCTTCTCACGTTAAGGGAAGGAAAACATGTTTTGATAAGAACATTCTTCTACCTTTCTGAAGAAGAAGAAAATTGCTTTTTTTTTTCCTTTCTTTTTTGACGGGGAATTTGCCGTAAAAGAACTGATGTTTGCTTTCTGAGAATATAAAAGAACTAAATGAATCTTTTCACGAATTCATTATGACCGTTTAGACTTCTATGTATTTTTTTATTCTTATTTAATCAGTAAAACAATTTCCAAATTGTATCTATTTCTTCGATATATTTGTTTAATTTTGTCATTTAATTTTCTAAGCTAACATTTTTTAATGACTTTGCAATGAGGAAAAGAAAATAGTTTTCTGAAAATGTTTAAACTTATTTCTTTTATGATTTTATAAAAACATCTTTTTTTTTTTGTAAATAGTATTTGCTTAGTATTTAATAAGAATCAGAAATAGCTAAATGAAAAACATTTTTAAAATGTTTGATATATTTTTTTGATGATGTTTAAGCATAAAGCATGTTATCCAATTCTATTTATGTCTTTTCTGACTAGTAAATAGATAGATAAATATTCTTTTTAACAAACAAATTAATTTTTAATTTCTATAAAAAAAAGCATTGTAAAACCAAATCTCTTAATAAATTACTAAAGTAAAAGCAAGTACTTTTAATTATAAAATATTTCTTTTATTTAATTAAATTAAATACTTTGATTTATTCAAACACTCAATTTTAGAAAAGTTTTACTTACAGAATTTATCAACTGGAATTTTAGTTTACATAACTAATTAACCACCTTAAAATTGTAACTGAATATACGTTACAGTTCTTTTAAAAGACTGGCAGATTTTTTGAGACAGGGGATGATTTCTTTTTACGGGGTAGGATTAACAGTCCTATTTCTACAGTCCTATCAGACCGAGACCTACAGTTTAAAATGAATTCCGAACCACTACAAACTTCCATAGCTCCACCGACACTCGAACCCGAAACCTCAGGCACCGAGCGCTAATCACTAGGCCATCGGGCCCCCATATCATTTTCTACATTCAAAACTAAACAAAAAAAATTAAATTATTTTTTTTTAGTTAGATGATGGCCAATCTAAATCATAACACATAACACTAATCTAATACATAATTTTTTTGTTACTCAAACAATACATATTTACATAGTTTCTGACACAAAGACTGCTCAGTAATAAAAATAAAGCCTCCCGGCAGAGAGGAGGTGAATGGATGTTTGTGGTGGCAGTAAAAGTCTTTTTTCTGCTAATCCAGCTTCACAATTACTACTTAGATGCATAAAGATAAAATAATCTTTATCTCGGGAGATGTTTCTTTTGAGAAAACAGGACTTATCGCAACGAGCACTCTAATCTGCCTTTTCCTTTTCTTACGGAACGGGCTTACAGCAGATTAGCTGCCTCCGATGAGTTTTCCTTGCATTATTGAGTGCTCTGTGACTTTCGCATTAATTGGGCGCCGTTGACGTAAGACGGCAAATGGTGCTGTTCGCACCCGGAAAAGTGAGCAATTATTTATGTACGACTTCTCATGTCTGGGCAGTGAGTTTAGAGAGTGTTAAGACACATTTGTGTTTTACTTAAGTAGGTTCAGGTATTGCATTTTTACGAATTGTTTATTTGTGGCAATAGTTCACATAACGTTAAAATCTAAGTTTTTATCCTTTAAATTTCACTTTGTACAGGGCCCTGATGCCCGAGTATTTAGCGCTCATGCGCCAGTGGGCACGTGTAGCATTAAGCTACTAAATAGCTTCTATCTATTGTAGCATTATGCTGCGACTCGAGTAACACTATCCAGGCAACGCTCTACGATACTATTAAACCACGACCTACGGTTTAGAGTGAACCTCAAACAGCTGCAAACATCCATGCCAGTTAGCGCTAGGCACTTGACCATCATTCCGCTGTAAAAAGGGAAATTTAAAAGATGAAAACTTAGATTTTATTATGTGAGTTAGTACCGCAACTAAGCAATTCGTAAAAATGCAATACCTAGGAAAAGCACAAATGTGTTTCAACACCCTAAACTCGCTGCCCAGACATGATAAGACGTGAATAAATAATTGCGCACTTTTTCCGAGTGCAAACAGAAGCATTCGCCGGTATGCGTCAAGGGCGCCCAATTAACGCGAAAGTCACAGAGCACTCAATAATGCAAGGAAAACTCAACGGAGGCAGCTAATCTGCTGTAAGCCCTTTCCGTAAGAAAAGGAAAGGCAGATTATAGTGCTCGTTGCGATAAGTCCTGTTTTCTCAAAGAAACATCACCCGAGATGAAGATGATTCCATCTTTAAGCATCTGAGCCCTCACTGTGAAGCAAGATTAGCAGAAAAAAAGACTTTCCCTACCACCATGAACATCCGTTCTCCTCTCTGCTATTTTTATTGTTGGATAGTCTTTTGCGTCAGAAACAGTAACTATGTATTGTTTCAGTAAAAGAAATTATGTTTTAGAGTCGAATTTATCTTAGATTATGTTTTGGGCATGATCTAACTAGAAAAACTATTCATTTTTCTAATTTTTGAATGTAGAAAAGGATATGTAGGGCTTGGAATTAAATACAGAACAATTCAAGTAGTGTTTTTACCCCCGATTGTGTGGAAAGATAAAAAACTGTTTTATAAGCGGAAATAGACAAATCGATCACTTGTGGAAGGTGATAGTCAGATATATGTGGAATAAAATTAATTTTGCGGAAAAAATAAGCTAAGAAAAGTCTCATATTTATTACGGAATTTTTTTCAAACCCATTTTTCTTTTGACATTATATAATTTAAAATTTTAAAGACTAAAAACTACTACCACACTACACCACACCACACCACTGTGCCATGAGCTGAGTTGTCCCTATACAGTTTGGGATTAGAAGAAGGCTATGTGAAGATCTAAGGTCATATAGTTTAGTTTGTGGCTTTACAGTCATCTTGTGCACACTTCGAGCTAATTAGGCCGGAATCTACAGTTTAAAGTGGATTCCGAACCCCAAAAGCACCCATGCAACCGCCAGGATTCGAACCTGTTACCAGTGGTATCAAAGGCAGGAGCTCTACCCAATTGGTCATCAGGCAGCTTGCGGTCATATGAGATCTGGACCTAGTGATTAAAAGTGGATTTCGTACCACTACAAACATTCAAGGCCCTCCGAAACCTGGTGGGCACCGAGGGCCATTTCAGGCCCAAATACTTACGTAATTATATCTATTTTAAACAATCTACATTGAGCATAGTTTTGTTGTTATTGCATCAAATGGATCTCAAAAGCTGTCATTAAAAATAACATTTTATGACTATTTAAAAATTTATTTATCATACACAGACGTCATTATTTATATATGCGCCATTTATTTTTTTTACAATTATAAATGTATTTTATCAATAAAGTTGTCATAAAATCACGGTTTTTTTTTAACAGTTAAACACTTCATATATATTTTCGTATATGACCCTGAACCTCTTTTCCTAAAAGGGTAGAAATCCAGAAAAAGCAATAAATCCCATTTCTCCCAACCTGCCGTCGCACTCCTACAAATCCATTTATACCTGACATGATGGAATTTTCGTCGGGATTGGAACTACACGTGCTTCCAATGAATTACCCTTCCCAGAAGGTAGATGGCATTGTCAGAACTCATGAAAAGGAAGACGTCTTCGAAAGCGGTCTTGAGATCTCCCCAATAAATCCACACACCCCCTCTCAACCCCGCACATAGAGGGGAAAATCTCTCGTTGGGACTTGATTGGGTTTCGAGAAGAATCACTAATTGTATTTGGGATTGAAAATTCATAAATGGAGTTGGATGATTATGGTAATAAAATTTCGCATTGAGTTGAGTTTGGTGGTAATGGTGAGGGAGCACTTAAAAATTCGTATAATGAGATGATAATATTTGTCTATGGTAATCATTTATTGCTATGGAAGTTTATAGAGAAAGGATTTAAAACTTACTAGATGATTATTCATGGGATAAATTAAATAGCTTTTTGTCTAAACTTGAAGTAAAGAACTATTACTACTACTACTATTACGCCATACCTTGGCCACATCACTGGCCTAGAGCTGAGTTGCCCCTTGGCAGTTTTGGGAATGATGTGGGTGAGAAGTCTGATTGGGCTCTGTGACACTCTACGGTCATATTAGACCGGGACCTACTGTTTAAAGTGGATTCGAATCACTACAAACTTCCACATGGCGTCGCCGGGACTCGTACGCGAAGCCTGTAACATCGAGTGCCAGACAATCGGTCATTCAGTCCCAAACACTTACTTAATTATATCTATTTTAAACAAACTACATTAAGCTGCGTTTTGTTTTTATTGCATCGATTGGATCTCAAAAGCAATCTTTTAAAAATATTATTTCGTGGCTATTTATAATTTATGTACCATACACAGACGACATTATTTATATATATATATATACCATTTATTTTTATTTTTGACAACTATTTTTTTTTTTTTTTTCAAGTATTTTTTTTTTATTTATGATTAGTATAAATGCAGTCTACCAATACAGTTTTCATAAAACATGTATTTTTAAATAGCTAAATATTTCACATATGTCCGTATATGACCCTGAACCTTTTTTCTTAAAATGGGTAGAAATCCAGAAAAGCAATAAATCCCATTTCTTCCAACTTCAGCACTCTACAAATCCATTTATACCTGACGTGATGGAATTTTCGTCCGCGATTGGAACTACACGTGCTTCCAATGAATTGCCCTTCCCAGAAGGTAAATGGCACTGTCAGAACATGAAAAGGAAGACGTCTTCGAAAAGCTGTCTCGAGAATTCCCCAATAAATCCCCCCTTCCCACGCACATCGAGGGGGAAGTCCCTCGCGGTGGGACTTGATTGGGGCTTCGAGAAGAATCGCTAATTGTATTTGGATTGAAAATTCATAAATGGAATTGCTATGGAAGATGATTATGGTAATAAAATTTCCCATTCAGTTGAGTTTGCCGGTAATGGTGAGGGAGGCTCTTAAAAATTCGTATAATAAGATGGTAATATTTGTCTATGATAAACGTTTATTGTTATGGAAGTTTAGAGAAAGGACTTAAAAAGTTGCTGGATGATTATTCATGGTATAAATTAAATAGCTTTTGTCCAAACTTAAAGTAAAGAACTGCTACTACTATTACGCCACACCACATCACTGTGTCTAGAGCTAAGTTGCCCCTCTACAGTTTTGGGAAGGTTGATTGGATTTTGTGACACTCTCACAGTCATATGAGACCGAATTATGGCAATAAAATTTTTACTAATAAAAGATATGCGTAGTACAACTTTAGTAGGATAATAATAACAATAATCAGATTTCCAAGAAGGTGTTGGAAAATAAAATGCCAGTCAAAACGTTTTAAATAGTCGCTAAGACTCAACTATAAAAAAAAAGAAAGAAATATCTTTTCTTATTAAGGAATATCTCTTTCTTTCTAAAGGAATGTATTTATTTGATGGAAGGATTGCAAATTGTATTGAAACATTCGTAAAATGGAATTGTTCGAAAATGATGGTAATAAAAGATGGTGTTTGCAAAGGGAAGAGAATTTTTTAAAGGGCATTTGATGAGAGATATTTGAAAAAAGTGTTTGATAAGAGATTATTGATTAATGGCTTACAAATTCGATGAGTTATAAGGTTTTAATAAAATAATTTTTGGTAAAGATACTACTTGTATGAGATAGTTTATTTTTTATTTGAAATTTGCCTTTCATGAGAAAAATTAATCTTCATTTAATTTTCCACATAAAGAATGCATATAATTCGTGTATACTAAGTGTTTTAACGATAGATAAAAGAAATAGATCTGTAGTAAAACATTATATAGAATTTATGATATTTGTAAAATTAAAATTAAATTAGATGTTAAAGAATTTTAATGATATATATGACAAGAAAAAAAAGATACTTTTGTCATATGAATCAGTAAGTAGTAATGAAAGGCTTGCATTCTCACAATCTTAAAAAAATCTATAAAGCAAAAAATCAATTTATTCATTTCATTTTTTGATGTGCGGACAATTTTGATCATTAACGTATTTCAAAAATATTTTTAAGCCATTTAAAACATTTTATTTATCGGAAATACTAAAAGTCACTGCTGTTACAAGCAAATCATTTTTAATTGAATGATGTAACATAGATGTGCAACATGGCCTGATGGCCGAGTGACTATCGCTCGGTGCCACAGGTTTCGTGTTCAAGTTCCAGCGGTGCCATGAATGTTTGTAGTGGTTCGGATCTAAGAGGGCTGTAGAGTGTTGGGCGTAGGGTTGACAACCCTACCCTTAAAAAAAGTCAGCGTCAGGAAATAAAGTCAGATTTCTACCTACGGGTGTACCATCACAACAGAAGCTGCCCTCCTTTCCCCTCCAACCATGAGACGACATTGGCTCGTGGGCTTGGAATAGATGTTACTGTCTACCAAGTGGGATAACCAACATCAGATACGCAACAATATCTGTAAAATGTTTAAAGAAGTTTGTTTAGCTTAACTGAGATGGTTACAAATTGTGAATCATAATAATGAATACGCCGGCCTACTGACAGATTTCTAGACAGGAGATGTTTTCTTTTACGGGGTAGAATTGTCAGTTTTACGCCCAACGCTCTGCAGTCATATTAGACCGGGACCTACAGTTTATAGTGGATTCTGAACCACTACAAACATTCAGGGCACCGCCAGGACTGGAACCGAAATCTATTTAATTTTAAAATCTATTAAATCTATTATCGAAAGATATTTAATTTTAAATAGAGGCTACATGACAAAAATAACAAGAAATTATCTTAATCTTTATTAATGAGAATTTTTTGTTGAAATTTGTTTGCTCTTATTAAATGCTTTGAATATTAAATTATATTTAAATATCATGTAATATAATTAATTCAAAATCTAGCTAAAAACAGAATCCTATTTATAAATCTAATAAGCCAAATTTCCTTCTGCTCTGTACTAATTTCCACAATTTTAGCCTCATACCACACCTACAGAATTTTCATACGACTCCATCGTATTTCAAGGATTTAAATTCTGATGACAATGAATGGGAGGGGGGAGGGGGAGTTCGAATGTCAAACAGTCTTGTCAGTGGCCCTGAAAAAACACGTCGGAGGTTAGAATTCCTCGCCAATTAGGCCGCTCTTTCCAATGGGCATTTCATTCGGGCTTTCTAGGAGACGCTCATTATATTTCCAGGCCAAAAATCCATAATTGGGAAAATAGAATCGTTGCGGAGTGTTGAGGGTGGTAATTAGTGATTATGGAATGTGCCGGAGCGTGTTCATGAAATGGTGATTCGGTATTTTTGAAGGGAAGGAGACTACTACTCGTTTGCATCTGTGTTGAAATCGCTGTTTGATAGTTGTTGTAACGTAATTATCCTGTTGTGTGTGGGTAAGGGGTATTTCCTTTATTTTTTGTATGAATCCAGGAATGGTAGATAACCCTCCCGGTCATACGGTCAGGTCCAAAAGAACCGGTCGGTTTTTGGTGGGACCCTTTTTTGGAGTTTTTGCGGGCAAAAGGAAGACCCGTTGAAAGCAGAGCGAACGATCTGCGACAGTGCGTGAGCCTGGTACACAATTTTTTGGCTGCTAGAATGGCTACTTGGATAATTTATAACATATATCTATGTCCATCTTTGAATTTGCGGGGAGCATTCTTTTTTTATTAAAAGGTTTTGAGGCTACTGGTAAATTACTGCCTATCCACTCATGGGAATATTTCATTTGAGATATGCGTAATATTATGATTGCTTCTCTATAAACATTTTTATTTAGTCTGTTTTAAGTGCCAATGTAAAGATCCTAAATTTGATTGTAATTGTATATATTAGTATTCATTAAAAGTAAAGGAAAATAGTTGTTTGTTTCAGTATTCATTTTCGTATTTTTATTAATTGTTTTTATATTAATGTTAAATTATTTGGCCGTCCTACGAGTATACGTAGACTAACGGCATCATTTCTATGTCGGTTTTAACAATAGTGTTTAAGTGCTACAGAATTTTATTGAATAGTCTATGATCCCAGCGGTGAAGTCGTTAGATTCTATTAAGAAACCAGGTTATGATGGACAGCGTTACGGGATGTTTTATACATTGTTGTAGACAAATGTATAAAATATCGAGTAGATTTGAATCTTTTAGGCACGGAAGAAATGTAGGGCATAATTTGAAAGCATATGTTGTATTGTGACAAGATGGATATTCTATTCATGCCCTGCAGTGATGGAAAGGATGGATATTCCGAGAAAAATTCATATTCATGAATGGAGGGAAAGGGACAGCTTCTGCTGTGATGGAACAGCCATAGGTAGAAATCTGACTTGGCTTCGTGACATTCTTACCAAGACCTAGGGTTTATGAGACGATCATATGAGGCCGGGTCCTATGGTTTATGAGACGATTATACGGATAGAGGGAAAGGACAGCTTCTGCTGTGATGGAACAGCCATAGGTAGAAATGTGACTTGGCTTCGTGAATTCTTAGACCTAGGGCGAGACGATCATTCCGGGTCCTATGGTTTATGAGACGATTATATGGATGGAGGGAAAGGGACAGCTTCATGGAACAGCCATAGGTAGAAATGTGACTTGGCTTCGTGACATTCTTACCAAGACCTAGGGTTTATGAGACGATCATATGAGGCCGGGTCCTATGGTTTATGAGACGATTATATGAGACCGGGACCTACGGTTTAAAGTGGATTCCGAACCACTACAAACATCCATGGCACCGCTCGGATGAGCGCCGGGCGCCAATGATACACTATTTTTACTAAAATATTTAAAAACTGATATTTCTATATCAAAAAAAATCTTTATCAAAGACATTTAAGTTTAAATAGTGCTACATGACAGAATAATAAAGAATTATCTTAATCTTTATTAATGAGATTTTTTTGTTGAAATTTTTTTCTCTTATCAGATGCTTAGATGCTTTGAAAACTAAATTATATTTCAACATTATATTATATAATCTATTCAAAACCTAGCTTAAAATGGAATCCTATTTATAAATCTAATAAGCCAAAATTTCCTTATGAGTTTGCACTAATTTCCTCAATTCAGCCTCAAACCACACCTCATAATTTTCATACAACTCCATCGTGTTTCAAGGATTTAAATTCTCGACGTTGACAATGGAGAGAGGGAGGGAAGGGGAGTCGTTCGAATGTCAAACAGTCTTGTCAGTGGCCTTGAAAGAAGACGTCGGAGGCGGGAATTCCTTGCCAATTAGGGCCGCTCTTTCCAATGGGCATTTAATTCGGCTTTCTTAGGAGACGCTCTTTATGTTTCCCGCCAAAAGTTCATAATTGGGAAAACGGAATTGTTGCGGAGTGTTGATGGTGGTGATTAGTGATTATGGAATGTGTTGGAGCGTGTTCATGAAAAGGGTGATTCGGTATTTTTGGAGGGAAGGAGACTCTTTCTCGTCTGTATCTCTGTTGGAATCACGGAAAGTGTTTAAGTGCTGCAGAACTTTTATTTAGTGTTCTATGATCCCAGAGGTGAAGTCGTTAGAATTTTTTAAGAAATCAGGTATACATCGTTGTAGGAAGGGCCTGAAGGTCTGAGCGGCTAGCGTTCTGGCGCTCGGTACTACAGGTTTCGGGGAGTCTCGGTGGTGCCATGGATTTTTGTAGTGGTTCGGAATCCACTTTAAACCATAGGTCCCGATCTAACAGGATCGTAGAGTGTTCCGGAGGTATTGTTACTCCGCTTCCGTAGCTTATCTTCAAGCTACACGCACCTCCTCGGTAGTGCTAAGTGAGAAACGTCGTCTGCGCAGCTCTTGCCTTTAGGCATCGGAGACAATTGTCTATGGTAGCCAGCTGCATTCGAGCAAAAAAGCATTTTTTGTAGAAAAATGTATAAAACGTCGAGTGGATCAATTCTTTTCTTTTAGGCACAAAGTCTTTCAGAATATGTTGAGGCAATTATGTGGAGAAATGCAGGGCATAATTTGAAAGAATATGTTGTGTTGTGACTAATCCTAAGTATCCTGCAATTCCGGGATGGGCATCCCATGAATGATCTACTCATGGATGGAGAAAAAGGGGGCAGATTCTGTTGTGATGGAGCACCCGTAGGTAGAAGTCTGACTTGGCTGCGTGATACTATGTATTACAATCATATGAGACCGGGAACTACGGGTCAAAGTGGATTACGAACAATTACAAACTTGGCACCGCTAAGACTCGAACCCAAACTTGTGGTACGGAGCACCAGAAATTATACACTATTTTACTAAAATATTTAAAAAATTGGATATTTTTGCTATATAAAAAAAAACTTTTTCAAAGATAGTTTCAGTACGGCACGATAAAAAAATTATCTTAATCTTTATTAATGCTATTTTTTTTTTTTTTCTTACTATTATCAATTGCTTTGAAAATTAAATTATATTTAAATATTATGTAACATTACTCATTCAAAATCTAGCTTAAGACGGAATCCTATTTATAAGTCTAAGAAGCCAAATTTCCTAATTTTCTCAATTCAGCTTCAAACCAGACCTACACAATTTTCGTACGACTCTGCAATACGTTGTATTTCAAGGATTTAAATTTTAGACGATGACAATGGAGAGAGAGGGGGGTGTTCGAATGTCAAACAGTGTTGGTGTTGTCAGTGGCCCTGGAAGAAGATGCGGAGGCGCGAATTCCTCGCCAATTAAGGAACCGCTCTTTCCAATGGGCATTTCATTCGGGCTTTCTAGGGAGACGCTCATTATATTTCCCGCCAAAAGTTCATAATTGGGAAAATAGGATTGTTGCGGAGTGTCGATGGTGGTAATCAGTGATTGTGGAATGTGTCGGAGCGTGTTCATGAAAAGGGTGATTGGGGTTTCGGGAGGAAAGGAGACTCAAACTCGTTTGTATCTCTGTTGAAATCGCTGAAAGTGTTTAAGTGCTGGAGAATTTTTAATCAATATTCTATGATATCAGAGATGAAGGCGTTGGATTTTGATTATTAAAAAAAAAAAAAAAAAAGGTTTACAAGTTGGTAAAGTTATGTTAGTTGGCACAACATGGTGGTTGGTAAAGATGCGTTAGTGGTTGAAGGTGGTTGAGGTTTAATAGTTGGTTAAAGATGGTTGGTAAAGGTGTATTGGTTGGTAAAGGTGTAATAGCTGGTTAAAGGTGGTTGGTAAAGGTGTATTAGTTAGTTAAAGGTGGCTGGTAAAGGTGTAATAGTTGGCTAAAGGTGGTCGGTAAAAGTGTACGGTTTTGTAAAGGTGGTCGGTAAAGTGTACGGTTTTGTAAAGGTGGTTGGTAAAGATACATGTTGTAGAAAGATGAATAAAACATCAAGTAGATCAATTGTGAGATGTTTGCACTACTTTGATTTTAAGCACAAATTCTTTTTCAGATTATGTTGAGTCATCTATGCAAAGAAATGTAGAGCATAATTTGAGAGAATAAGTTCCTAGATTTTCTAAAAATATGTAATCGTGAGTTTTCTTCAAGATAAATAATTATAAAGAAATTTATTTAGAAATTTAATTTTTTTTTATTAAAAAAATGTGCTTGTATTTCCCTAATAACTATTTAAATATTGAAATTTTTCTAAAACTTAATATTTTTGACCAACTTGCTTTCTGTTATATAAAAATTCTCTAATTATATTAAATAACATAGTTTTTAGGGATAAATTATTGTATAAAAAATACCAAAACTCTAGCAAACCATTAATTTTTTCATTATTATTTTTGTTAGCTCGTCCATTTTTTGATAAAGAAATAAGTTGGCGTAAATATTAAATATAAGTATTTTATCAAAAATCATTTAACTAAACACGGAAGAAACGGTTTTAATGTTTTTTTTTTTTAATGATATGGAAGTGTTTCTAATAATCTAAGCATTTACTATACGTTACAATATAAATATTAAGTTTAACTATTTATTACAATATAAATATTAAATATTACATATTTATTACAACATAAATATTAAACATCAATATTGCTATATTAATGTAGATTAATTTTTAATTAATTAACATTAAATAAATATTAATATTGATTAAGCCTTCTGAGGTTCCTAGTTTTGTAAACTTTTAAAGAAAACACTCCGTATTTTATATTTAGATCATAATAAGATAATGCATAATTTTATCAAGTAATTTCGAGATTCGCGTGGAGTTTATTGAAAATAGAATTTTTTTATTGGAGGAAAAGGGAAAAATGAATTAAAACTTTAATATACCCATTAATATTGACTTACAATAATATAATTTAATATTATCTATTCATAATTTTTGTTTTTTTACTTTTCAGCAAAATACTGCCATTAAGTGTTTATTTTATGCGTTGCAACACTTGTTGGCAATAGTCTCAATAATAATTTAGGCAAACTTGTTCTTTATTATTCTTATGCTTAGAACTTCAATCCAAGTGAATATCCTAATTCAGTCCTAGAATATCCTTGTAAAAACACAGTATTATTATTAAAGAAGAATATCTATTGAATAGATGTTCACATTTTTTTTTATTTTTTAAATTTTTATTGCCTTCGGTATAGGGGAATTGTATGAACAGTTTTAAAGCAACCTCTAACTGAAAATCTAAGAATACTTAATTACCCGCATAATTTTGATTGTAGGTATTGTAAAGTTTTTTTTTTATGAATTATATTGATTTGTTAGTTAAATAAATAAAAAAACCGAACGCATTATTCTAAAAAATAATATATTTATGATCAATGACAGAATAAATTTTGATACATTGTCGCGACAAAACCTTTATCATGATTAGGAACCCTTTAATGAAAAATTCCTAATTAGCCTAAAATATAAATGAATAACCAAATAATTTTGAAGTGAACATTACACCCATTATTTTAATTGTACTCATTAAAAATACATTCCTATCATTCAAAAAATTTAGTTCATTAATTAAATTGTCTGCGTAATTGTACTGCTTTAATTATTTTTTAATTAAATCTTAACAAAAAATTTTCAATGTCGTAGTTGCAATAATGCTTGGATGATGCGAAGGAAATTTCACAATTGTATTTAATACAATAGTTACAAAAATTAAATGGTTTTTTTAAAATCGAATAAAAGTACAGAACAAATAGTACCAACTAAATTGAATACTAATATTGAAATGCGTCATAGATATTTTTTCTTTAATTGTATCCTTAAATAAAATGCTTCATTTATTCAAATTAACAACACTCTTTACGGACTTTATCATTTGCTGCATGGTTCCACATCGAACAAATTTATATGTTTAAATTAAAAACAATGAATGAAATTTATTCCACATATAACCTGACGTAATATAGAGAAACGATTAATTAAAAATAATAAAATTGACAATTGAAAATTATATTTAATAAAAATTATTAAATATATATATTTAATAAAAACACGTCATGGCAACAACTAACAATTTTCTAACAACTTTGGGCTAATTAGACTGGGGAACTACAGTTTAAAGTGGATTTAAAACCACTATCAAACATCCATACCACGGCCAGGATTCGAATCTGAAGCCTGTGGTACCAAACGCCAGAGCGCCAGTCAATTGTTCATCAGACCGCTCTACCTTTTAGAGGTTTATGAACTTCTGTATTTGGTCTAATAGCTAGACCCTATCGGGGATCAGAAACAATTTATTCACTTTGATTGCCTTACAGTTTTTACAAAGTATACGATGTTTAAAAGTATGTTAAGACTCCTTTCGCATTGCATTGAATGCAAGGTCTTGACGTTTTGAAGCGAGTTACCCTGCTGAAAAGGTTTGTCTCATTTATAAACTATACTATTTTTTATTATTAAAATACTAAAAAACTGCCTCACTCAGTGGCAACTGGCTCAGAGTGCAACATGCGTAACTGGCGAGCAATAGGACGGAGGTTCAATCCACTGGTGGTTTTGTTGTAAACTCTGTTTCAGAAAAAAAAAAAACTGGGAAACTCAATGGCATTTGGGATGTTCAGCATCTTGCCTCATTGCTTGGTAAAGTTTTCCGGTTTTTACCCATGCGATAAACACAAATGCGGGGTATCCCCCTGAAAAAAAACCTCCTGGAAAGCACTGTCCTTCTTCAGCGACACTGAGCAGAAATTAGGCTTCTTCCTATGGGTGCTTCATTAAAACAGAAACTGCCCTCCCACCTTTTCCTCCTTCCATGAGGGATACGATAACAACAACTACAAAAGACAGAGCAATTTTGAGTAGATAAATGTAAGGATTTGTATAATATTATTAGAAAAAAAAATTTAAAAAAACAATATATTAAACCTTTTGAAAAAAACATTGCTTTTATTTTTGTATTCTTTTCCATACCCATTTAAGGTTTTTAAGCAAAAAATATGCTCCATTTTTTGTAAATCATTAATAGAAAGGAGTATTGTTTACTTTCTAACTTTTTAAAATACAGTTACGCTTGCCAAACATCGATACACTAAAATAATCTTTTAATCAAAATTGCTTTTTCATTTTATTAGTTTAAAACATCAACACTACATGATACCTTTTTCGAGATATCTCAGTATTGCAATCTCATTATATAAAAACAGATTACGGTGCTAACCAATCTCATAAAAATCTATCAAGTTTCCTTTAATAAAAAAATAAATTTTTCCCTCAACAGCAGTTTCTCATCGAAAAATTCAATTTATTAAACAGAGATAAAACACAAAAAAAGGGGATTTCTTCCATTGGATCCAGGGGGAATTCATGTTTCTCACTGTAACCGGCACTCAAGAAACTCAATTACAGGAAGTGACGTATAAAAGGAATTATGTAGCGCCATTTCATTTCACTTCGGCGTGGCCATGGGTAAGCCCATCAAGCATTTCCCAGCATTCCGCGGGATTCAGAAAGCAACAATTTAAATAGTGAAATTAGAGGGAAAAAATTTAATGCGTTAATCAAAATCTGGCTGAGCTAAGAAAAAAGAAAAACTCTTTTATGACATCGAATTTTATGTTTTACTCAATTTAAACTGGATTTATTGGTAATGGGTAAAGTGAATTTAATTCAGATTTTTGAAGTTTATTGTATTAAAGTAATTCGAGTTTTTAAATTACTGTGAGGCTTTTGTAAAAATTGTGTGGAGCTTTTTTTAAATTGCGATACATATATATGTGTATTTATGTAACAGATACGTTTTTAAATGTGTGACTTTAAAAATAATCAAAAATATCATAATAAACTGTCATATGTTTCGCTGCATCTAGATATTATTTTAGATATTATTTAATCTGTGCCTGTCTCCGACCTCTCGATCATGAGTCGACGAGCAGCCCAATACAGTAAAGAACGACCAAAACAATCACTAAAGGCATTGACAGTAACACAAAAAGGGATACAGGTAAGAACAGTAGGGCACATGATAAGGTGCTCTCTAGTCATGGGCACGTTATAGTCGCAAAGTGGGCAGATATCAGTAGCAGCTAGTCCTATTCTATACAGTCTTATATATAGAATGCAGGATATACAGAACCAGAGGTGGCCAACCCTCAGGCCGCTAAAATGAATTTGATTAAACACAAAACAAACTGAAACATAACGGACTCTCACCTGCAACACCCATTACGATGTGCAAATACACACATTGAGATCAATTTGCAAAAGTTGAGTGGAAGAGTGGAGTAACAAAATATGGCCCTAGTAAAATAAATATTTTTTAATGATTTCATTTCTTTTTATGTCATTTATATTTATATATATTTTATATTTCATTTTTAGTATTATATAATATTTTTACAATGTGCGTTTAGTATCATTATTATTAGATTATCCATGAATAATAATTAATGCAAAAATAATAATTTTCATTATGTTCAATGTCTATATTGGGTTTAAATCTAATATGGGGATATATAATTTCATATGCTGCGCACGGAGTTAGGATGCATTTCTAAAACGGCCCGCAAGATTATTTGGGTTGGTCCCCCGTGGTTTATACAGTATCTGTATTCTATATCCCATATATTGAATGCTGATACACAGTCATAATATATACTATACTATGCTATCCTATTCTACTACTCTGTAAGTAGCCATGGTTCGTGACAAGTCTAAAGCAGACCACGCCGACCGCTCTAGGCAAGGAACTAAGAATTCTTATTGACTAGGGCTTCTTATTAACTATTCAATTCCACTTTTTCTTAGAATTTCTCTCTATACAGGTTGAAACATTTGGATTTAATAGAAAAAGATATATATCCTCTTCTATCATGCAGAGGCAAAGGAGGATCAGGCTGCATCCTTTGTAATCCATTCTTGGCCAACATTTCCATATATCCCGCAATGGATTGGAATCCAGAGCAGAGCAATGAATTTCCCGGTGTTCAACAGCCAATCTATGTTTACTATGCAGTTTCTAGAAATTTCACATTCACAGTGATTGGGAGTTGTCAAGCTCTTAATTGCCGCCATGGAATCAACAAAAAAAAGACAATAATTTCTTTTTCTCACTGTTGTATTTTGTCCGAGGCCAACGGAATGACGGCATTTCATTATCAAAATGCCTTCCAATAATGTAAAGTCAACAGAATAAACTCCATCTCCAGGATTTCTTATGGCCCCTTCAGCCGAGCCATTTGTGTAAACATTGGAGCCAAGAATCATAAGATTGTAGTTTAGTATGAAGTTTAATATAATTTATTTTGGATGCTAAAAGGCAAAATTTGTTTAAATATTTTTATTAGTTAGATAACTGTTACTGGCAAATATCGCGTTATTTATGTCATGATTATGAAGTGTTAATAGCAATTCATAGCAAAATAAACTATGGAAAAGTTAATCAGAAATAAACTTTCATTTTATATATTTTCATTTCATAAACATTTCAACTATAATGCAATATATATATATGCATAGGAGATCTATTGGCCGAGTGTCTAGCACCCTGTGCCATCTTGGACTGTGCTCTGTACCGTGGAACATAACATTGCCATGAATGCTTGTAGTTGTTCGGAATTCACTTTAAATCGTAGATCCTGATCAAATAGGACTGTAGCGTAGGGCTGACAACTCTAAAAAGCATACCCCATTAAAACAAAAACATCTTATGTTTCGAAATTTGCCAATAGACATACGGCCTTTGCCTACCATGGGCCTGTTGCGCCAATAATGATGATGATGATGATGGTGACGATGAAATATATATAAATATAATAGCTTCCATCTTTCTGTTCTCGAAATTATTAAGACATCACAATAAATTAAGCCATTCGCTAATTTGATGTATAGATCAAGTATTAAAAATATTATCGATGCCTAAATATATCATTAGAAATTTATAATCAGGTTAAAGTTTAAAGAACCATCAGACGTAAAAGAACATAATTCAACTTATTAGTGTTCCTGCAATTAAACAAAAAAAAAAAAATTCCACCCTTTAAATCTTTTATTCTTTGATAATTTGCCGTGCACTTCCTCACACCATTTTATTTATCCTTCAAAACGAGTTGAAGTGAAGTGATTAAGAGAGACTTAACAATGGCGCATCTTGTTAAGGATTCCATTCTAACGACTCTTTCTTCCAAAGCGACGCATTTTCACATTATTTAATCCCATTTTAATAGTTTGTCCTCACGGAAAAGATGCCATCGTGTTTGTCGGACATTTTTATAGAACACTGTCGTTTTCCCTGTGAAATTTTAAAATCCAAACAGGTTTTCAGAGAACATCGAAATGGTGTTTAGAATGCTCCGTGGAATTTTCCGTGGACTAGAGAGATTAAAAGCGAAATAAAATAAAAAAAAATTTTCTTTCGCAATGAATGATTCCTGGACTTTTAAAAATATTTTTTGATGTTAAAGGAATGATTTTTAAGTTTTTCTGTTTTTAGGAAATAACTTATTGGTTTGAAGTTTTCTGTTGTTGTTTTTTTTTGTGTGGGTAAGTAAGTTATTTGTGATTCTAAAGGATTGTTTTCTCCATTTCCGATACTTTGAAGAAATTGTATTTAAGTTTTTAGTTAAAGATTATATTTGTTTACTTAAGAAAAGTGCATCGCTTTTTACAAATTTTTTATAGTAACATAATAAGCTGGTGCTCCGTGCCACAGGCTCAGGTTCGAGTCTCAGCTGTACCATGGATATTTGTAGTGGGTCGGAATCCACTTTAATCAGTAGGTCCCTGTCTAATATGACTGTAACGGCTTGATGGTCAATTGGCTAGCTATCTGGCCTTTTGTACCACAGGCTCCAGGTTTCAATCCTGGCGGTTGTAACATGTTTGTTTGTTAAAGATTCAGAATCCCCTTTTAACTGTAGGTCCCGGTCTGTTTGGGCCTTGTATGCACAAAATGACCATCGAGCAACAAACCAAACTAATATGACTGTAAAGCGTTGGGCTTAGAGCTGACAACCCTGCCCCGTAAAAAGAAAAACATCTCATGTTTCGAAATCTGACATTTGGCAGACGGCCTTTGCCTACCATGGGCCTGTTGCGCCAATGATGATTATGATATATATATATAATAGCTTTCATCTTTTTGTTCTCGAAATTATTAATACATCACAATAAATTAAGCAATTCGTTGTTGTTGTTGCTTATTATTTTAGAATCCTAAACCCAGTCCAGTAGATTACTGCATCAATAGATCGTAAACGGTCCTCCCCTCATTCAACAGTTGCCTCACACCCATACAATCGATGAGATGAGAGGGGAGACGCGATGGCCGAACAATGACAAAGGGTATATGTCTTCTCGTCTCCATAGAACGTCAAACTCTTAATGTAGCTAGTCCTTAGTCTAGCTAAAGCCGTTTGAGCAGATCTAGGACAGGAGCACTGCAAGGAAAAGCAATTCGTTAATCTGCTATATAGATCAAGAATTAAAAATATTATCGATGCTTAAATACGTCTTTAGAAATTCATGACTGATTTTCAATCATCAGGTTTAAGTTTCAAGAGCCATCAAACATAAATAAACATAATTCAATTTATTAGTGTTCCTGCAATTAATTAAAATAAAGAAAATGTCCACCGTTCCTATCTTTTATTCTACGATAATTTGCCACCACCCTTTTATTTATCTCTGCCGAGTCATTTGGCTCATCTTACGAGTTGAAGTGAAGTGATTAAGAGAGGCTTAACAATGGCGCATCTTGTTAAGGATTCCATTTTAACGACTTTCTTCCAAAGCGACGCATTTTCACTCAATAGAGAGTTTTTGCATACCGTATTTTGGACGTCCGTTAGCTTTTTCTGCCTAGCGCGCATGCTCATAGGAAATTGCGCATGCGTGTCTGTAATAATGTTTCCTATGAGCATGCGCTAGGGAGAAAAAGCTAACGGACGTCCAAAATACGGTATGCAAAAACTGTCTATTATTAATCCCATTTTAATAGTATGTCTTTTACGGAAAAGGTGCCGTCGTGTTCGTCGGACATTTTTATAGAACAATGTAGTTTTCCAGTGGAATTTTGAAATCAATCAGGTTTTACAGAGAACATCGAAATGGTGTTTAGAATGCTCCGTCAGATTTTTGCTCTAAGACATAGAGATTAAATGCGAAATAAAATTTAAAACTTTTCTTTCGCAATGATTGCTTCCTGGACTTTTTAAAAATACTTTTTAATGTTAAACGAATGATTCTGTTTTAAGTTTGTTTAATTCTGTTTAAAGGTTGTCGAAGTTTTTTTATGAAAAATAATTTTATTGGTTTGAAGATTTTCGTTCATTTTTATATGTAAGTAAATTATTTGTGATTCTAAGGATTTTTTTCACCATTTTCCATGCTTTGAAACTATTGTATTTAAGTTTTTAGTTAAAAATTATATTTGTTAAGAAAAGTGCATCGCTTTTGAAAATATTTTTAAAGTAATATAATTAGCTGGTGCTAGTGCCACAGGTTTCAAGTTCATTCCCGACCGTACCATGGATATTTGTAGTGATTCGGAATCCACTTTAAACCGTACGTCCCTGTCTAATATGATTGTAACGCTCTGATGGCCAATTGGCTAGCACTCTGGCCTTTGGTACCACAGGCTCCAGGTTTGAATCCTGGCGGTTGCATGGATGTTATTAGAGGCTCACAATCCACTTTAAACTGTAGGTTCCGGTCGGTTTTGGGCCTTGTGTGCATGGGATGACCATAGAGCAACAAACCAAACTAATATGACTGTAAAACGTTGGGCTTAGAGCTGGCAATCCTACCTCGTAAAAAAAAAAACATCTCAATAGACAGAATAACATGCCAATAGGCAGATGGCCTTTGCTTACTATCGGCCTGTTGTGCCAATGATGATGATGACGATGTATATATATATATATATATATAGTATTTTCCTCTTTCTGTTCTCGAAATTGTTAAGACATCACAATAAATTAAGCCATTCATTAATTTGATATGCAGATCAAGAATTAAAATTATTATCGATGCTTAAATATATCTTTACAAATTCATAACCATCATGTTTAAGTTTAAAGAACCATCAGACATAAAGAACGTAATTCAATTTATTAGTGTTCCTGCAATTAATTAAAATAAAGAAAATGTCCAATCTTTATCTTTTATTCTACGATAATTTGCCACCACCCTTTTATTTATCTCTGCCGAGTCATTTGGCTCATCTTACGCTTGAAGTGAAGTGATTAAGAGAGACTTAACAATGGCGCATCTTGTTAAGGGTTCCATTTTAACGACTTTCTTCCAAAGCGTCTCTTTCTTCAAATTTGCATACCGTATTTTGGACGTCCGTTAGCTTTTTCTGCCTCGCGCATGCTCAGTAGGAAATTGCGCATGCGTGTCTGTAATAATGTTTCCTATGAGCATGCGCGCTAGGAGAAAAGCTAACGGACGTCCAAAGGATTAATTTTAATAGTATGTCTTTTACGGAAAAGGTGCCGTCGTGTTCGTCGGACATTTTTATAGAATAATGTAGTTTTCCAGTGGAATTTTGAAAATCCAATCAGGTTTTCAGAGAACATCGAAATGGTGTTTAGAATGCTCCGTCAGATTTTTGCGCTAAGACATAGAGATTAAATGCGAAATAAAATTTAAAACTTTTTCTTTCGCAATGATTGATTCCTGGACTTTTTAAAAATACTTTTAATGTTAAACGAATGATTCTGTTTTAAGTTTGTTTAATTCTGTTTAAAGTTGTCATGTTTTTTTTTATGAAAAATAATTTTATTGGTTTGAAGATTTTCGTTCATTTTTTATATGTAAGTAAATTATTTGTGATTCTAAGGATTTTTTTTTCACCATTTTCCATGCTTTGAAACTATTGTATTTAAGTTTTTAGTTAAAAATTATATTTGTTAAATAAAAGTTCATCGCTTTTGAAAATATTTTTAAAGTAATATAATTAGCTGGTTAGGTGCAACAGGTTTCAAGTTCATTCCCGACCAGTACCATGGATATTTGTAGTGGTTCGAATTCACTTTAAACCGTACGCCCCTGTCTAATATGACTGTAACGCTCTGATGGCCAATTGGCTAGCACTCTGGCCTTTGGTACCACAGGCTCCAGGTTTGAATCCTGGCGGTGGCATGGATGTTATTTAGTGGCTCACAATCCACTTTAAACTTTAGGTTCCGGCCTGTTTGGACCTTGTGTGCACAGGATAACCATAGAGTAACAAACCAAGCTAATATGACTGTAAAACGTTGGGCTTAGAGCTGACAATCCTACCCCGTAAAAGAAAAACATCTCATGTTTCAGAATAACATGCCAATAGGCAGATGGCCTTTGCTTACTATCGGCCTGTTGTGCCAATGATGATGATGATTATATATATATATATATATAGTATTTTCATCTTTTGTTCTCGAAATTATTAAGATATCACAATAAATTAAGCCATTCATTAATTTGATATGCAGATCAAGAATTAAAAATTATTATCGATGCTTAAATATATCTTTACAAATTCATAACCATCATGTTTAAGTTTAAAACCAAGAACCATAATTCAATTTGTTAGTGTTTCTGTATTAAAGAAAAACAAGTAATATAAAAAAAAAATTTTAAGTCAAATCCTACTTTTTAAGTTGAAATTTTCCTTTTACATATGGCGCCATCTATTGTAGATACATGCAATTAAATAAATTAAATTATTAAAATTAATTAATTAAATTTTTTAAAAATATATTTGAACTTGAGTGGATGAATAAAAAGTATTTTATGAACGATAAACAAAGAAAAAATGTCCAATCTTTTATTCTTCGATAATTTGCCACGCACCCTTTTATTTATCTCTGCCGAGTCGTTTGGCTCATCAAAGAGCTGAAGTGAAGTGATTAAGAGAGACTTAACAAAGGCGCATCTTGTTAAGGATTCCATTTTAACGTCTCTTCTTCCAAAGCGACGCATTTTCACTCATTAGTAATCCCATTTTAATTGTTTGTCCTTTAACGGAAAAGATGCCGTCGTGTTTGTCGGACATTTTTATAGAACAATGTCATTTTGCCAGTGAAATTTTAAAATCAATCAGATTTTCAGAGAACAGCGAAATGGTGTTTTAGAATGCCCGTGGAGATTTTTCCTCTAAGACATAGAGATTAAAAATAAATTTTTAAGAAAAGATTTTTTTTTGCAATGAATGATTCCTGGACTTTTAAAAATACTTTTGATGTTAAACGAATGATTTTTTTGTTTTTCCGTTTTTATGAAAAACAATTTATTGGTTTGAAGATTTTCGTCCTTTTTCTGTGTGTTTAAGTTAACTATTTATTATTCTAATGATTTTTTTCACCAGTTTCGATACTATGAAACTAATGTATTTAAGTTTTTAGTTAAAGATTAAATTTTTGTATTTAAGAAAAGTGCATCAATTTTATAAATTTTTTAAAGTAACATAATAAGCTGGTGCTCACAGGCTCAGGTTCGAGTCCCGTCTGTACCACAGATTTTTGTAGTGGTTCGAATCCACTTTAAACCATAGGTCCCCTGTCAATACGACTGTAACGCCCTGATGGTCAATTGTCCAGCGCTTTGGCCTTTTGGTACCCCATGCTCCAGGTACGAATCCTGGAAGTGGCATGGATGTTCATTAGTGGTTTGGAATCCAATTTAAACTATAGGTCACGATCTGTTTAGCCCTTTATGTGCACAAGATGACCGTAGAGCGACAAACCAAACTAATATGACTGTAGAGCGTAGGACTTAGAGCTGACAGCCCTACTCTGTCAAAAGAAAAAAATCTCATGTTACGAAATCTGCCAGTAGTCAGACTACCTTTGCCTACCATGGGTTTGTTGTGCCAATGATGATATATATATATATATATATAATAGCAGTTACCTTTGACGTTACGGTTAATTCTACAGTTATTTTTTTTTCCACATTTTAGACTAATTAGACCGGGACCTATAGTTAAACGTGGATTCTGAACCACAAGCATCCATGCCACCGCCAGGGATTCGAATCTGAAGCCTGTGATACCAAAGGTCAAGAGCATTAGCCAACAAGCCACTTTTTTTTTTCATAAGAGAAGAAGAAAATAATGAGTATTTAAAAAAAATACGTCATTTTAGTATTACTTTCTCAATTAAACCGAGTATATTTGTGTTCTATTAGCAGCTGCCTTTCGAGTTGTTATTAAAAAGAAAGCAATATAAACAAAGCGTTAATGTAACAAAGGAAAGAACTTTTCCCTCCAGTATGTTTGCTTACGTTAATCCTGCTTATGGGTTGTTCTGGTTGCAGGACACGCCTTCCTCAAACTCATTTTGTTCCGCTTCGAGCCAAAGAGTAAATTAACCTCAGATTTACCATTTATTCTTTTATGCTGGCTTCCGAGAAAAAGTTCCTTTAGTGGGTTTTTCTCAGTAAAAAAAAAAAAAAAAATTATTTTTCTTTTTTTTTTTCCTTTTGTCCGCTTTTGCAGTCAGTAATTCCCTGTTGTTGTTTTTTCACTCCCCGTGGTGAATAATTTAAATTTATTGCGTACCAGCAAATCTGATAGAATAATAAAAATTTCGTGTTAAATTTTTTCCTTTTACTGCAGGTGGTTTCTCTGGTGAATTACAAAAAAGGGGTATTGGGTTTCATTATTATTAAAAGGAGTTGTTATTTAGTTTGGAATGAAACCTGGAAATACACACTATGGTGGTATTTTTTATTTGAAGTTCAGTATAACTATAACATTTCCAAGTAAAATAAATATTTGAACTACTATTTATCATTTAAAATTAAAAGGTTTCGTGGAATTAAGGATGTTTACTTTAGAAAAATGTTCGACAATGCTATAACAATGTATTGACAACGTAAATACATATACAACAATGTTACATATTAAATTCATAAACGTAATTAAGGAACTCAGTTAATATTTTTGTTTTATATATGAATGATTCAAAAGTAAATAAAATATCAATGCATTCATAAATCCAATTTTAATTTCCTTAATTAAAACCGTTAATTTGTTTAAATCATTCTAATTGTATTAATTAAAATGGTTTTAAATATATCAATAAAATTTTAACTTCTTTTTTTTAGCTTTTTGCTGTCGGAGTATTTTAAAAAGAAACATTACTGAAATCTCATAAAAAAATATATTTTCAGTATTTAAAGAAAATTATTAAATTAACGAAGATTATTAACTTAAAGGAGATTATTCACTGTTGTCATTTTATTAACTGAAAGATATTCTCTTTCAGTTGATTTCTCAAAAAATTTCTATCTCAGTTAATAAAATAACATAACAGTTATTTTATTAACTGAGAGAGATTATTAACTGATGTTAATGAAATGAAAAAAAAATTTAATGTGATATTATAATTGATTTCTGAAGAAAAAAGAATCAAATTTAACTTAAAAACCATAGAAAAATTTAATATGTTAGGAAAGATATATTAAATAATTTATTTAATATGTATTTCATATAATTATAATTTTTATTTAAAAATTTTTCCTTTTCGTAAGTGTGTTTTTGTGTTATAATTTCTGAATTATATCATTAAATAATATATATTTTATTAATATAATTATTATTTATTTATTAACATATTTCTGTAATTTTCTTATTTCTGAATTTTTGTGTTAATCTTTCTTTTCATAGGATTAACAAAAATGTGTCTAATAAAAATTATTTATAATATAAAAAAACATTTTTTGTCTTCCAAAATATAGTCTATAAATTCAAAAAGAAATGCATTATTAATTTCATTGCAGATTTTTAGTCGCCTTTTTTGTTTGTTTTTTATGATTATCTTTTTGCTTATTAAAATCATAAATTGTAAGCAAATACCAAAAATTGTCATTTTTTAAAAAACAGACATTGCTTAGAAGATACAGTTCAAATAAATGACGCAAATGATGTTGTGTTAATTCCATGCTTACTTATCCAATCCTTATCAATCTTTATTAAATCCTTATCAATTTTATCCAATCCTTATCAATCTTTATGAAATCCTTATCAGTTTTATCCAATCCTTATCAATTTTTATCCAATCCTTTTTATCAATCTTTATTAAATCCTTATCAATCTTTATTATTAAATCTATCAATCTTTATTAAATCCTTATCAATCTTTATTAAATCGTTATCAATTTTATCTAATCCTTATCAATCTTTAAAAATAAAATTTCTTTTTCCTAAATTTCTGAATAATGTATGATTACATTTGTTGAAGCAAGATTTGAAGAATAATTTTTTAAGGTTTTCTTTAAAATTATTTAAGCTTATTTAAAGCATTTTCTTTTTATATGATTCCAAGTTCGTCTGAAGGCAATTTGGTTGAAAAAAAAAAAAGATTTAAAATATCCTTTTCTTTTTCATTAAAAATTTGTAATTAATCTCTATCCTTTGACGTCAATCAATATTCCGTAAAAACGATCTGTAAATTATAACCATTATTCCCACCAATCCATAAAATTATCCACTATTCCATAACTAATGAATTATTCCCACCAATCCATAATTAATGAATTATTCCCCACCAATCCATTATATCCAAATATATACAATATATCCATAATATCCAATCAAAATATTCCCACAAACCATAATTAATTAATTATTCCCCCCCCATCCATAATTAATTAATTATTTCCCCCAATCCATAATTAATCCCCTAATCCATAATGAAATAATTATTCCCATCAATACATAATTAATCTCCTAATCCATAATTAATTAATTATTCCCGCCAATACATAATTAATCCCCTAATCCCTAATTAATTAATTATTTCCCACTAATCCATAATTATAAATCCATAATATCCAAATATCCAATATATCCATAATATAAAATCCAAATATTCCCACCAAACCATAATCAATTAATTTTTCCCACCAATCCATAAATAATCCCCTAATCCATAATTAAAATTATTCCCAACAATTCAATTCCCTAATTATTTCATTCTATAGGATTAATAGTAAATTATTACCCTTAATCCTAACATTAAATTTTTAAAATTGAACTTCATCACCATCAATTATCTTTCTATTTTTTTTTTTAAATTCTAATATCCCATTTAAAAAAAATTAAATCTAATGAATTATACTCCCTTTCAGAATTTCAGGTAAATAAATACAACCTAAAAGCATCCTTTACAAAAATCAAAGAGGTGAAGCTTGAAGAGGCCAACGAATTCGGCCCAACCTTATTTCTGTAGTGTTTTTTTGCCACGAATCCAATTTATGTTACTCCTAGCACCTAAATCGTCGGCGAGGAAGGCCCATTATTCTGAATGGAGTCCAACAAGTGGTTGCATCGATTCTCAATAGCCATCTTCTCCTTCCTCCATCCACCAGCATGGGGAAGGGGTTGGCATACCATAAATCGTCTGCCAGCATTCCGGGGCAGTGCAAACGATGTTATCGCAAATCTCTAAGCAAGCAATTATGCATCGCTCCGATTTACCCCGCTGATTTATTGAGGTTCCGCAGCGACCCAATGCAATGCAGAGAATGGAGAGTTCTTTACAAAGAATTCCTTGGGAAATTCTATTGAAAAACACCTGTTGAGTTCAGCTGAAGTAGGCAAGATTCTTTCTCTTTCATTCCCTCAGAACAACTTTTCCAATATGGGTCAATTTAACAACATTTTGATGTTGTTATAAAGCGAGAAAAACATACTTATTGCAATAAAAAATATTCTAATTATACTTACTTAATATTATTTATCCTGGGGCCTGAATAGCCAAGTGTCTAGCGCTCTGGCGCTCGGTGCCACAGGTTTCGGATTCGAGTCCCCGGCAGTGCCATGGATGTTCGTAGGGGTTCAGAATCCACTTTTGCCGTAGGTCACGGGTCTTCTATGACTGTTAGAGCGACACAGAGCAGAAGTCAAACTTTACCTACAGGTGCTCCATCAGAACAGAACTGCAACATCTTCCCTCCTTCCATGAGGAATACGACAACAACTATTTATCCTAAATACTTAAAAAATATTAAATACTTATAATTAAACTTAATATTACTTAATACAACAATTGACTGAGTGACCGCTCTTTGCAGCTATCGCAGGTTTCGAGTTCAAGTCCTGCTACATCATGGATGTTTCCCTACCATTTTCAATTAATTATTGAATTTATTTTTGAAGTATTTGGTGACAAGGGAGAAAATGCTGATTTCAGAAAATAAAACTCTTTTCCGAGTTCGGTTCCCGGCGGTGCCATGGATGTTTGTAGTGGTTCGGAATCCACTTTAAACCGTAGGTCAAAGTCTAATAGGATAGTAGAGCGTTGTGGGGGTAATATTACTCGCTTCCGTAGCCTATCTTCAAGCTACAAGTGGCTTCTGGGTAGTGCTAATTGAGTAACAGCAGTGCAGTCCTTGCTTATGGCATAAAGATTAACTGTCTATGTATTGCCAGCTGCAGTAGAACAACAACAACATACTTAATATTTACAAAAATATTCAAAATACTATATAATAATAAACCTATTTTTTTCAAAATTATAGAACCAGTTGTTGTTTTCGAATTGACACGAGTTCTGGCAATGGTATCTTGACATGAAACCCTTTGCTACTATAACGGTAGAATGGAGAGCTCTTTTACAAAGAGTTCTTTGGAAATTCTATTGAAAAACACCTTTTGAGTTCAGGCGAAGTAGACAAGAATGCCGAGATTCTTTCTCTTTCATTCCCTCAGAACATTTCTAATATTGGTCAATTTAACAACATTTAGAAAGTGAGAAAAACATACTTACTTAACTTATACTGCAATAATAAATATACTCTATCATAGTATTATACTTACTTAATACTACTTTTCATTAATTACTTAAAAGATTATTAAATACTTATAAGTATACTTAACATTTACCAAAAATATTTAAACTTTTATATTTTATTTTAATAAATTTATTATTATTATAAAAATCAATATTAAATATTAAATTATATTAAATATTTATACAGTATAACTTCTTAAAGCCGAACCTCGATAAGTCGAAAACCTCCACAATTCGAAATTTTTTTTTTTTTTGTTCCCTTCCCTTCAAGCCCCAAAACCTCCATGACTCGAAATTTCAACCCTCTATAAGTCGAAATAATGCGTCAATCCCCACAAGCCAATTTGGTATATATTTTCCCTCCGTAACTCGAAAACAAAATTGGACCTCTGTATCTCGATAATCGATTATTGATCGATTAGCAATCAAACATTGCTAATCGAACATTAGCAATGTTTGATTTTTACAACCATTGCAACTCGATCGTTTGAAACATAAGTTACGAAGAAAATAAGTGATCGACTTTAAGGATTTGCCGACAATGCACGTCACTGTTTCTCAGAAAACAGTGTATAAGTATACAGTAAATAGAATGACCAATTCTATGAAATAGCAACTCGGAAGAAAAGAATTTTCTGCTCTTGTATAGCTTAGATAATGGTATAGATAGAGAACGATCGAGTTGTCTAAAGCAAAATAATAATATTAATAATAACTGACTTTTTTAAGACATAATATTTTTAATTTTAATGTTGTTTCGGAATTATTTTGATTTTTTATTGTAGTACATAATATAATTTTTAAGTTGCAAATAAACATGTTTATTACCTCTGTAACTTGAATTTTTATTTATTTTACCTCTCTAACTCAAAATAAGTCAGAAAGAATCTAAACTTCCACAAGTCGAACATTTCCTTGCAAAATCCGCGTAAGTCGAAATCCTCCATAAGTCGAAAACACTATAACTCGAATTATTTGGCGTCTCCCTTGAAGTTCGACTTACAGAGGTTCTTCTTCATTTTATTTTAATAAATTTATTCTTATTATAAAAAGATTAATATTAAATATTAAATTGTATTAAATATTTATACGTTTATATTAATACATTTATTTCTTCAAAATTGTAGAGCCAGTTGTTGATTTCGATTTGACATTGGTATTTTGACATGAAATCCTTTGCTACTATAACGGTAGATATGTTACATATTATGTGTTACACAGCTAGAACACTCGTACCCACCTCTTCATCTATCCCAATTTGAGAATATTTCCAACCTACATTTATAAGGGGATTCATAGACATAAGCGGGTGTTTTGGGCACATCCTATCCGTTAGTGGAAGAGGGTTACTTGAATTAACAAAGCTTGTTTTGCTTTATAATCAGGGCCGGATTTAGATGAAAAAGAGGCCCGAGGCTATTCCACTTATGAGACCCTGTCACCTCCCACTTTTATGTTTGTAAATTATATGAGAGATAATAAAAAGTATATCATTACTGTGATATATATCAATATTGTCACAAAATTTTTTTTCAATAGTCTATAAAACACTTCACTAAAGTATTGAACCTACTGAACTCAAAAGGCGAGAATCAAATGATCGTGTGCGCAATCCTAAAATGAGAATCTTTTCTAATAATATTAACACGTATTTCATATTATCGAAGTAATACGAATATAACCGAACGTCGGGATATCAATAGGTCTGTTCGTTTGTTTGTTCCAATCTACACTAAACTGCACTTTATTTATGCAAGAACAAAACAGAGCTTAGTATCATAAGGCACATCAATATTTGCCATAGCAAGCAATGAACGTATGAACTATACTTTGGTGCAATCTAGTATATGCAAACGAACAGACCATGTTTATGAGTCATATGTGTAGAATTTCTCCCTATTTTCTATTCAGTGTTTTAGTGTTTACTGTTTCTAGAATAGTGTCATTCTAATTTTGCTAACAATTTGAATGTAGACCCCTCTTGATCTTGAGGCCCTAGAATGAAGCCTAGTTAGCCTATAGGAAAATCCGGCCCTGTTTATAACATACGGATATATGGTCGGACAGCATTTACTAATTACTAATTTACTGACTACGACCATCAGCAGTATAACCAATGAATAATTTGAATCCTGTAGTGACCTAGAATCGGAACTTTACAACTTTGTTGGAAAGATGCCTTTTAGCTTCAAGTATTTTAATGCACCAGAGGAGAAATTAAACTTATTAGACAGGTTATTTTAATGTTTTCACTTCAAAGTTGGTTGGTTGATGTATTCTATTGGAGCTATTTAGACCCTGGGGGCTCCATCTCCGATATGACAGGCTGAATACAGTTGAAACAATGAAAATTGCACAGAATATACACTGAAGTGACAAAAGTCATGGGATAGCAATACGCAAATTTTCAGATGGCAGTAGCATCGCGTAGAACAGGTATAAATGCGCAGTGCTTTCGCAGAGCTTTCATTTCTGTTCAAGTTATTCATATGAAGAGGTTTTGACGTGATGATGACCGCACGACGGGAATTAACAGACTTTGAACGCGGAATGTTAGTTGGAGCTAGACGCATGGGTCATGCCATTTCGTATATCGTTAGGGAATTCAACATTCCCAGATCCACTGTGTCAAGAGTGTGCCGAGAGTATGAAATTTCAGGCATAACATCCCACCATGGACAGCGCAGTGGTCGACCGCCTGCACTTAACGATCGAGACCGGCGACGTCTGCAAAGAGTCGTAAATTCTAAGACAAGCAACACTGCGTCAAATAACCGCAGAAATCAATGTGGGACGTACAAGGGACGTCTGTTAGAACTGTGCGGAGAAATTTGGCTTTCTTGGGCTATTCCAGCAGAAGACCGACTCGAGTGCCATTACTGACAGAACGACATCGCTTGCAGCGACTCTCGTGGACACGTGAGCATATCGGTTGGTCCCTAGATGAATGGAAATCCGCGGCCTGGTCCGATGAGTCACGATTTCAGTTGGTAAGAGCTGATGGTAGGGTTCGAGGTGGCGCAGACCCCACGAAGCCATGGACCCAAACTGTCAGCAAGGCACTGTTCAAGCTGGTGGTGGCTCCGTAATGGTGTGGGCTGTTTTTTCATGGCATGGACTTGGTCCTCTGGTGCGACTGGACCGAACATTGACTGGAAATGCTTATGTTCAGCTACTTGGAGATCACTTGCAGCCATTCATGGACTTCATGTACCCAAACAACGATGGGATTTTTATGGATGACAATGCGCCATGTCACCGGGCCACAACTGTTCGCGATTGGTTTGAAGAACATTCTGGACAATTCCAACGAATGATCTGGCCACCCTAGATCGCCCGACATGAATCCCATCGAGCATTTATGGGACATCATCGAGAGGTCTGTTCGTGCCCAAAATCCTGCACCATCAACGCTTTCACAATTATGGACGTCTATCGAGACAGCATGGCTCAATATTCCTGCAGAAGACTTCCAACGACTTGTTGAGTCCATGCCACGTCGAGTTGCTGCACTTCGCCGGGCGAAAGGAGGGCCGCACGATATTAAGAGGTATCCCATGACTTTTGTCACTTAAGTGTATTTATAAATGTAATAGCAAAATTTAATTGACAAATAAAAATAGAAATTAAACTAAAATTTCACGCGGACGTTTTAAATCATAATTGGGAACCTAAGAGTCGATCTCCTGGATTGCAGTATTTTCATGATTAACAAGTGTGTCTAAAATTTAACAGAGATATGTTTAAGAGAATATTTTAAGGAAGGAATGTTAATATCTTTATAAAAGTAAGATTTACGCATAAACTATTTAGCGGAGGTAATTTAGCGGATAGTGATAGTTTGTAACGTTTCAAGCGTTTTTAAATTAGCCGTATAAAGAAGAATTGGTCATGGTAAAATTTATATTTATAAGTGGGTAGATTTTTCTAAAGACAATACGAAATTTAGCTTTTTGGTGTGCAGAAAACACTTCAAAGTTCAAAGCAGATTCGTTGTATATTTATTATTTTCTTATTTTTTGTGATGTGCTATATAAAAACAAATAAAGCATAATCAAACTATAATATGTTTTTTCTAGCTCCTAGGTGGGCCAATGCCATCTGCCTATTGGCAGATTTCGAAACATAAGATGTTTTTCTTTTTACGGGATAGGGTTGTCAGCTGTACGTCCAACGCTCTACAGTCATATTTAACTGGGACCTACGGTTTAAAGTGGATTCCTAACCACTACAAATATCCAGGGTACAACCGGGACTCTAACCTGAAACCTGTGGAAACGAGCACCAGCTTATTATGTTACTTTAAAAAATTGTAAAAGCGATGCACTTTTCTTAGGCAAACAAATATAATCTTGAACTAAAAACTTAAATACTTTAGGTTCAAAGTATCGAAAATGATAAAAACAATTCTTAGAATCACAAATAACTTGCTTACACACACAAAAAAAGACGAAAATCTTCCAAACCAATAAGTTACAAACTGAAAACTTAAAAATCATTCGTTTAACATTAAAAAGTATTTTTTAAAAAGTCTAGGAAGCATTCATTGAGAAAAAAATCTTTTTTTTTTTATTATTTCATTTCGCTTTTAATCTCTAGTCTTAGCTCGAAAATTCCACGCAGCATTCTAAACACCATTTTGACGTTCTCTGAAAACCTGATTGAATTTTAAAATTCTACTGGAAAACGACATTGTTCTAAAAAATGTCTGCCAAACACGACGGCATCTTTTCCATAAGGACAAACTATTAAAATGGGATTACTAATGAGTGAAAATGCGTCGCTTTGGAAGAAAGAGTCGTTAAAACGGAATCCTTAACAAGATGCGCCATTGTTAAGCCTCTCTTAATCACTTCACTTCAACTCCTTTGATGAGCCAAACGACTTGGAAGCAGAGATAAATAAAATGGTGTGAGGAAGTGTGGGCAAATTATCGAAGAATAAAAGATTCAAAGGGTGGACATTTTTTTGTGTAATTGCAGAAACACTAATAAGTTGAATTACGTTCTTTCATGTGTGATGACTGTTTAAACTTAAACCTGATGATTGAAACCTGATTATCAATTTCTAAATATATATTTAAGCATCGGTAATATTTTTAACACTTGCTATTGCGGAATATATGGAAATGTTGGTGAAGAATGGATCATAAATGATGTAACCTGATCTTCCTTTACCTTTCCGACATATAAGGCGATGTACATATCTTTTTCTCTTAAATCAAACCTGTTCAATCTGTACAGAGAGAAGGCTTCTGTGAAGAAGTGGAATACCCTATTAAATAAATCAATAAGAATTCCCAGTTCTCTGCCTAGATCGGTCGGCGTAGCCTGCTTTAGACTTGTCACGGACCATGACTACTTACAGAGTAGGACTGCATATCTGTATTTAGCATATAGGATATAGAATACAGATACTGTATATACCAGGGTTGGCCAACCCAAATAATCTTGCAGACCACTTTGGAAATGCATTCTATCTCCGCGGCCCCATATAAATTATATATCCTTATATTAGATTTAAACCCACTGTAGACATTTTTTTTTTTGGTGTCAAAAATTAAAATATAATGAGTCATTATCATTGTGTTTACTAATATTCATACATGCAAGCATAGATGATATAATAATAATGATACAAAATGCACATTGTAAAGAAATATATAACACTAAAAATAAACTATAATATATATATATATAAATATAAACACAATAAAAAAAATGAAATCCCTAAAAATATTTATTCGACTAGTGCGATATTAGTTTATCCACTCTTTCACTTAGCTTTTGCAAATCGATCTCCATTTGGGTATTTGCACATCGCAATAGGTGTTGCAGGTGAGCGTCCGTTATGTTTCAGCGTGTTTTGTGTTTGATCGAATTCATTTTAGAAAAAAACTATTCGCATAAGTAAGTTTAACCAAACCGTTAACATTTTCGACTAAGAGTGTAGGTTCCTCTGCTATCAACAATCAACTGTGTGTTTCTAAGGATGGTCATCGCATCACTGAGGTCACTTAAAGTGAAACATACTATATAACCTGTTATATTAGATGTTCCAAGATACGCGCGAATAGTGAGTTTGCAGAATATAATTTAATTATTCAGCGAACTCATAAATAAAATCGGCAAGATCTATCATATATTCACAACATTATTTTTAAAATGGTGATTTCTCTTATAATTTTGACAGTTCATTTTGGAATAGATGGATGTACACACAATGAATTTTTTAATACATTGGTTTTCCTCCTTTGACCATTATAAAATAAATAAATTTTTTTGTAAAAGTGTGATAAATCTCACGGGTTGGAAAAAATATTCATGGCGGGCCATGGGTGGGGCATACTGTATATCTGTATTCTATTGGGCTGGCTGCTACAGATATCTGCCCACTTTTGCGACTATGGCATGCCCATGGAGAGCACCTCATCATATGCCCTACTGTTCTTAATTGTATCCTTTTCTGTATTATTCTCAATGTCTTTAGTGATTGTTTTTATCTTTAATTACTGTATTGGACTGCTCGTCGACTCATGACCGAGAGGTCGGAGATGGGCACAAATTTTAAAAAACTAGAATATTTTAGTCAGATGCAGTGAAACATATGGCGGTTTATTATGGTATTTTTTTCTTATTGTTACTTTTTCACTAGACACACATTTAAAAAGTATCTTTCTAATATATATATATATGTGTGTGTGTCCCAATTAATTTGGTTTGTCGCTCTACGGTCATCTTGTGCACACGAGGTCTAAATAGACCGGGACCTACTGTTTAAAGTGGATTCCGAACCACTTACAAACATCCATGCCCCCGCCAGGATTCGAACCTGAGGCCTGTGATACCAAAGGCCAGAGCGCTAGCCGGTGGGCCCCTAGGCTGCTCATATCCCAATTGAAAAAAAGCTCCGCATTTTTTAACAAAAGCCACACAGTAATTTTAAAACACGAATTACTTTAATACTATATATTTTGAAGTTTAAAATCTTAATTAAATTCACTTTACCCATTACCAATAAATCCTATCGAGTTAAATCCAATTGAGTAAAACATAAAATTCGATGTCATAAAAGAGTTTTTCTTTTTCCTTGGCTCAGCCAGATTTTGATTAACGCATTAAACTTTCCCTCTAATTTCGCTATTTAAATTGTTACTTTCTGAACCCCGCGGAATGCTGGAAAGGGCTTACCCACAGCCACGCCGAAGTGAAATGAAATCCTAATTCCTTTATACGTCACTTACTGTAATTGAGTTTCTTGAGTGCCGGTTACAGTGAGAAACATGAATTCCCGCAGGATCCAATGGAAGAAATCCCTTTTTTGTTATGTCTCTGTTTAATAAATTGAATTTTCGATGAGAAACTACTGTTGAGGGAAAAAAATGTGTTTTTATTAAAGGAAACTTGATATATTTTTATGAGATTGGTCAGCTCTGTAATCTGTTTTTATCTAATGAGATTGCAATACAGAGAAATCTCTAAAAAGGTATCATGTAATGTTGATATTTTAAACTAATAAAATAAAAAAAAGCAATTTTGATTAAAGGTTATTTTATTAGATCAGATGTTTGGCAAGTGCAATTGTGTTTTAAAAAGTTAGAAAATAAACACTCCTCTATAATAAACTCCTTTCTGTCTTGATAGTCAATTGGCTGTGCCATGGTTAGTGGTTTGGAATTCACGTTAAACTGTAGGTCCCGTTCTAATTAACCTACAGTGTGCAACAAAATGACCTTAAATCGACAAACCAAAATTTTCATTTTAGATTTACAAAAATAGAACATGTTGTTTGCTTAAAACCTTAAATGGCTATAGAAAATAAAATAAAAGTAATGTTTTATTAAAAGGTTGAAATTTTTATAAATTTTTATTTCTAATAACATTCAACAAATCCTTTCATTTATCCACCAAAAATGGTCCTGTCTTTTGTAGTATTTTAATAATAAAAAAATAATATAGTTTGTAACAGAGACACGCCTTTTCATCAGGGTACTTCGCTTTAAACCGTCAAGACCTTGCAGACAATGCAAAGAGAAAGGAGTCTTAACCTACTTCTAAATAGCATATACTCACATTTGTGAAAACTGTAAGGCAATCAAAGAATATGTTGTTGCTGCTGTTTCTGATCCCCATTGGGTCCAGCCATTAGATCAAATACATAGGTCCATAAACCTCTAAAAAGTCCAGAAGCTTGATGGCCAATTGGCTAGCGGTCTGGCCTTGGTACCACAGGCTTCACGTTTGAATCCTGGCAGTGGCATGGATGTTGGTGAGTGGTTCGAAATCCACGTTAAACTGTAGGTCCCAGTCTAATTAGTGCATAAAATGACCGTTGAGCGACAAACCAAACTAAAAAGTCCAAGAATAAAAAGAAGTTCAGAAAAATTAAAGAATGATTAAAAGGAAATATACTGGTAAAGGGAAAGATAGTTGACGATATGTAAATGATATATTTTAATGAAAGGGCATTCAAGGGCTGAACAGCAGCCTTTGAACTTTCTACAAGTAAAAACAGGACAGTTGCAGATTGTTGAATGTACTATTCTGACGACAACAAGACATTGTTGACCCTCTATGATGAGGATCATCTTCTCTCACTTCTCATAGGTGTAGACATTTCTCAGCTCGTGGTCTGTCACCCATCACGATGGAACAACTCGTGGTGTAGTTCATATTCAGTCTGTAGTTGTTTCGACCTGTGAATGTAGCACAGACAATAGCTAATTTCCTGCGTCTCATTATACATGGTACCGAATATCTGCTATCCGATTTGGGTGACAGATTGCTCTCATCAGTGCTAAACACTAATCACCACCCACAATAAATCTCGTCTGCTGTCAAATTTGAGTGATGGATTGTTATTATGTATTTGTTAAATAACATACATTCTTCCCCTGGGAATGAAATACCAAAACTCATTCCCGTGAGAAAAAAATGCTGCAGTACTAATGGAAAAAAAAGATTGAGCGTGCAACAAAAACGATACTCCATGTATCAATGGTATCGAAATCTGCCAGTGGACAGACGGCCTTGGCCCACCATGGGGCTGTTACGCCAATGATGATGACGACGATGATGATGGAAGCCGTTATGAGCATTATTAAATTAAGCATTGGAAGCATTATTATTAAGCTATCCATTTAAAAATAATAGGATAACAAAATTGAAAAAGCTCTGTTCTAAAGAACACATTTCTAATTACTCTATAACAAGTAATATATAAAAAAAAATTTAAGTCAAATCCAACTTTTTTCACTCTATTGCAGAAAGTCCTTTATAAATAATTTTCATTCATTTTTTAAGTTTATCTGGCGCCATCTATTGGTAGATATATACAACTTAAATCTAAGAAAAACTAAAATTAATTAATTAAATTTAATTACTGAATTAATATTTGAAAAAAACTGTATCAACATCCAGTGTCATCCACCACAAGTTCAAAAAAAAAAATGTATTTGAACTCGAGTGGATGAATAAAAAGTATTTTATGAACGATTGAAAATTTGGACAAGATATATATAAGGAGAGTATGAGCTAACAGAAGGAATTGAATAATAGGATAACAAAATGGAAAGATCTGTTCTAACGAACACATATCGAATTACTTTATAAAAACACTGAAGTTTTCGCCAATGACCTTCTGTTAAATATTTACTTACTAAGCAATCCCACTGATCTGAGAGGATAACCCATCCTATTTTAGAGCAGTATCAAGTTACGCCTTTATTATAATATTCGGGATAGTGTGAATTGTGCCACGTGCGTAAATCTATGCCACAGAATCGGGGGGCAGTGTTCTGGTCTGTCCACTTACTCTATTGAATTACACCAGATTTTTTGAGATGCTTTCTCTCGGAAGCTGTTCACTCGAGCGTGCTTGTCACTGTAACCTTACCCGAGATTAATTAATTTTCACACGAGTTATGAATCGCGGAGAGGCAGACACCGCGGTTTAAAATTAAAATTATTACCCTGAAATATCTGATCACTTTTTAGAATTCAGAAAATGTTACTACGGGGCAGGAAATAAAAATACTTGGTACAAAATAAATTTTTTATAGCATCTTGGTTAAATAGTTTTATTTAAAATCCATTGTCTTTTTTAATGATTAAACATGGGAGTTTTAAACGTAGGTGAAGGTTGGTTTTTATTAAAGTGAAAGCGGGGGGCCGTGATGGCCCAAATGAACTAGAGCTTGGTGCCACAGGCTTTGGGTTCGATTCAAGATTGCTGTTACACATTTTTGAAGTAACATAATAAGCTGGTGCTCGGTTCTCCCACAGTGTTCTCAGGTTCTAGTCAGGCTATACCAAAGATATTTGTAGTGGTTTCAGAATCCACCTCGAAAACTGTGAGGCCCGGTCCCATAATTTATCGGAAGTAATTCGGGTTTTCTTTTTTATGAGACCGAATAAAAAGATTTCCTCTTTAATCGCATTTTGTTATTTGTTTTTGATTATTTATAATGTTTTAATTATGTATTTTTTAAAAACTTAATAACTTACGCCATATTGCGTTTTGATTTTTAAAAGCATTTTAATGATTAACGCTAATTCTTAAAAACAAATCACTGTTATAGATTACCTCATAAGGCTTTGATCATCTTCATCAAAGGCACAATAGCTAATGATGGGCCAAGGCCGTTTGCCTACTGGCAGACGGCCGTATAGGTGTATAACCAGAACATATATTTGACATAACCCCATGGAAGAAATCAAGAACAGTTATGTCTAGGTCACGGTGGCTGTAGAGCGTTGGGCTTAGGAGCTGACAATCCTACCCATAAAATGCAAACATCTCTCGTCTTGAAATGCCTGCCATTAGGCAGGCAGCGCTTAACCATGAGGGGCTGTTACGCCAATGCTAATGATGATGATGATGATGATGGAAGCATTATGAGGCAATCTTTAATCATGATTTGTTTTTAAATTGGCGTTACACGTAAATGGTTTTTAAGCAAAAAAACTATGGCGTTAGATGCAAAATGTTTAAGAACTTAGAAAATACATAATTAAAACATTATAAGATAATCAAAACAAATAATAAACACGAGGAGTGGCAAATCGCTTATTCGTTCTCATAAAAAAGAAAAACCAAAAAATTTTCGATAAAATAAGTCTTTAAACACAGATAAATGTTGAAATAGATAGATAAACATACAAATAAATGTTGTACATCTAAGAGAGCCTCTTAATACCAACAATAACAATAGCAAATAATTGCAACTTAGTACCAATATCTGATATATTTGTATAAAGTAATTTGTATAAAGTGTCCTGTTCTTCAATCAGATAGGCCGAGATGTTACAATGCTAATATAAATACCAACTAGTTTTTAGTGTTAGGAAAAAATTGCCCCAGATGTTGTCATGTAGAAAATAATGAAGTAATTTATTTTTTAAAACAAGCAGATAGCTGATGCTAAATAAAAAAAAAAAAAAGAATTGCAAATGTCTTCCATGTAAAACAATATACTATATTGAATGCAAATAAAAAAAAAAAAAAAAAAAAGAAAGGGAGGAATGGATAAAAAAATACGAAGAGATTTGTTGTAGATCAATTTCAATTTGCCTGAGATATTTTACACAGGTTTTAAATCTGCCTTCCTATAAAAATCTCCTTTAACTAAAATATTTATTTTTCAATTTAATCATCCAAAACTCTGGAAAATTTTTATTTTCATTTCTCTCAAAATACGACAAACTTGTTCGCTTGGGTTTCGTAAACTGGATCGAGTGACTACAATTTTTTGAAAACTTGAACAACCCTCAAGAAAAACATTTCTCTTGTTTAAGTGTATTTTTGATTGAGAACTCCCGAAAATTTAGATTCGAAGATTTTTCAAGAATAATGTTTTTGAGCATTACTCAATATTCAAAGGCAGTTTATTTTTTTCTATCATTTTATTTTTAAAATTATTTCTTCCTTTTCATTCTAAATTTGCTTCGTAGAAGAAAATTCCTTTTCTTCTTTCAGATGCTGCATTTTTCTTTTATCTTTTGAAATTTTTTCTGGCAACTATTTTTTTTATTTCTATTATGTTCTATTCTTTTCCCTTTCACCCGACCTCTCAACTCTTCTCTGGCGTTTTATCTTTGTTCTTTTTCCCCGCCATTTTTTATTTATTCGAACTTTTTCTGTTCAAGAGTTTATTCTATGAATTTTTATATTCCGAAAAATGAAAACTTGTGTAATCAAATTTTGAAAACTATATGTGAAAATTTACCTACGCGAAATAAATTTCGTTTTTAAACAATTAGCAATACGTA